>VZTA01023703.1:47150-61583 GCA_013398855.1 Mohoua ochrocephala | reverse complement strand
ACCTGCAGGCGCGTTTTTAAACAGCCATTGGGTTAGTCAGGCATGGTTCACCCTTGGTGAAACCACGTTGGCTCTCTCTTGGAGGATAATGCAGCCTTATGGAAGGAGTAAGTATCAGAAAAAAGGAGAGGATGGAGCTGTAAGCACTGTCTCACCCTTGTGGGTAATTTAAGTCCCTTTGCATAGTCATGACCTGGCTATGGAGCAGTCCTCACCCTTACTGCTGGCTTGAGAGACAATGCTATGCATGCACCTTTTGAACTCTTGTGTCTTACAGTTTCTTGGTAAATATGAAAGACCAAAGGATAAACTTTGGTTTTGCCAAGTACCATATTAACAACACATATTTACTTTCCTAAAACTTGATGCAGGGAAGTTAATGGAATACCTTCTACCTGAGAAAAGGAATGCTAGACCTGGGTAGGGTAAATATATCTCTGAACGCTTCAGGAGTAGACCACTGAGGAATGTGAGGGGAAGTGAAAGCAAAAGGCTTGGGAAAAGAGAGGTGACAATGACTCTAAATATAAGAGTGTGATTGTGTGTGTAAGTTAGGCATAACTAGTAATGGTCTTAACAAATATCCAATAGGTCCTGAGCTCTGTCAGTACTGGGTCCTTTGCTAAGTGGTAAGAACGACCTGCAAGTGAACTTGGTCATGGCTGCAGCGCAGATCATCCACATGTTCTTTGAATAAAGCTGCTTAAGAGAATTCTGCTGTTGAAATGGTTGACACTTTTATGCCCAAAATTAATTTTCTACTTTTTTTTGTTAGCAAAAGAAATTTATTTATTACACTAATATGATTGTTGATTCTTTAGTAATTCTTTAGAATGCAACTGAGTGCATAACTTCTTGTAAAGAACAAGTAAAGATGGGATATTAACTTTGCACTGGCTCTGAGGCAGTGCATTTGCACTGAAAACAATACTGAAACAATTGCTAGTGGTGTTTGAACTTGGAGATTAAATGTGCTAGTTGGAAAGCCTGTAGAAGAAGAGGTAATAATTAGATGCCTAGGAAATGCCTGTCAATGGTCAAGAAACACAAAGGACCTCATGAGAAAGTCAGTAGGTGACAGATCAATACAGCCCAAAAAAATCCCCACCATAATGCAGCTCGGAAAACACTGTTACCTTTTAGGTAGTTGTAGCTCAAGATAAGGCCAATGAATACAAAGGGAAAGCCATGGAAGAGCCCTTTCCAGCACAGTTTGTTATACCAAAACAGCAAACTGCAGTGGAAGAAGTGGGCAGGGGTAGTAAAGACTGCCAAGTACTATACGGTCTGGAAATCGTGGAGGCTATGATGGTCTGGTAAACTCACACTGCACTGAAACTCCTTAAACATATAGTAACACTCAAACCAATGCCATTGGGCCATCTTAATCTTGTTCTGATGATTGGAGGACTTTAAAGATGCCCACAGAAAATCTATGAAGGGACACGGGACATGTGACCTTCAAGTGTGACACTTCTAGCTCATAATCAAGGTCTACCTGCCTTCCTCCTCCAGGTCAATATATGGCACCTGGGGAGAAAGCTTGTGATTAGAAATCGTCATTGTAAATTTATATTACACTGCAATATTAAGCTGTTACATTTTGGGACAGCAATGACACTCATTTCATAGCCTTTTAAACATTGTATCTCTGGTGTGATAACACTCTAATATGACTATAATTGTCATTCTCTTATGTTATCTCATTCTCCTCAGTTTGAAAATACAACTACTGTGGTAAGAAACTATCTTTTGATAATAGAAGTGTTTAAGGTGCACAGAAACCTTGTTGCAGTAATTTAAGATGTTTTTAATTTTGTTTCGATCTCTTTTTTTCTTCCTGTAACTTTTAATTAATCTTGTTCTTACCTCTTTTGACCTGTGTACTTTTAAAACCGCTTTGGGGGTGGGCAGAAAAGTCATGCGTCAAAGATGGCTTGGCAGTAAAAAAATGGCTTTTATAAACTGGTAATTGGGAATCGATGTGCTTTAAGCTGTGGGCAGAAAATGCAATAAACAATCTAGTCTAGAGGGACAAAGGATTATTTGTTAATAGTATAAAAAGGTCAGTGCTACAGTAATTAAATTAAACCTGCAAGGCATTCCAAGCTGTACTTCCGAATTGTAATATACCAGAAAGAAAGAAGGTGCTTGACAACTATTTTCTGTTGAGTCTGCCATGGGTCATATCCTATATAAATGAACATGCTTAAATAGCTTTCTGCTTTAACACTTGATTTTAAACCTGCAATAATTGATATAATATTATACATGCTGTAAAGGCCCAACAGCTCAGAAGTGAAGAGTATGTGGCTCTGCACAGAGCCAGGCTCAGGACAGCCCCTATTTCTATGGCATACACTGCATCTACCTGCATCTATGAAGTCTTGCAGCAACTGTGCCTGTGAAGTATTGCATCAGAAGCTTGATCTTTTGGACACCAAAAAGTAAGTGAAGATCCTCCTTTTGGCTGAACTGGTGAGTATCAACAGTTGCACTCAGTAGATTTTCAGGATTGTTTCTGCTGGAATTAAACTCTGTGTGTTGTGTTGTTAAAACCAGCAAATTCAATATGAAACACTACTTAAGCACTTGAAACTACTGTGTTCCTTGGATTTTGTGTTAACTGCTGATCTACATGTTACTTAATGAACTGTGACATGGATTTTTACGAGTGCATGATTTTTCTTTCTTTGTCCATTTAATGTAAAGCTTCAGATTTCTGCAGTTTGGCTGTGGCAGTATTTAATTGTAGCTCTTCTGGTTTTTTGAATCTTAAAAGAGCACCTCAGGAAACAGATATAATTAACCCTAGGATAAGGACTGCGTGAGAACACTAATTTACTTTTAATTAGTAATATTTTCTTAGTTAACTTCATTACTGATGACAACTACTTTGTAGTAATGAAGGCTTTAACCAGAAAAATAAAATCAGAATGCATTATCTGGCCAGCTGGCCCCAAAAGATGGAAGATTACTGAGGCATGCATACAAATATCTTACATTATGTGTGTTGAAATATTTTTCTGATGACAGTAGGACAACTCAGTTCTTGGCTATATCATGGCTAGGTATATTCTCTAGATTACTCCATGTTTCTGAGAATTTCCCTGATCCAACACCTGCAAAATAACACCAGATGCTGGCTTTTTTTCCTAGCACACCTGGATTCATTGGTAGGGGGAATAGTCTGAGAGTAAGTCACCATTTACTCAGAGTTTTCTGAGACTTGGTGGTGAGAGGTCCTCTCAAGTTCCACACTAAAGAGCTATAATCTCAAGTGATTTGGTTTGGTTTTCCTTTATGAACAATAGGAGTAAAAATTATTGCCTCACCTTTTATTAAGGATGAATGGATAGAGGACAGCATGAGGAAAAAGTGCGATGTAAGAAGCAGGTAGTTCAGCTATCAAACCTGAGCTCTAATTTGTTTAATTTGTTTAATTTCAATCAAGCAAATGAGATCTCAGTTGGTTGCATACGATCTGTGAATTTTGCAGGACGCTTTTGCGGACAATTCAGAAGTTTCCAGGGCCTGGATTTTAATGGGGGAAGCTAACATCAAAGTGACTTGCCATTATAATGAGTGGAATGTTGGGTGCTTTGGAATAAATAGCAGGTCTGCTCAGCATGTAGCTGTCTGTAACTAGGGAGTAAAGAAATCCTGAGGATGTAAACAGCATATGAGCTGTTTATGAGAATACCAGTCAGGGACAGATTCATAATTGTGGAGAAATCTGTTAGAAGACAGATAAAGGACTTTGAATTTCTGAAAGCAGACAGGTCTTCTGACTGCTGGGTAAGGAGTTTTTTCCTTTNACGTTTCCCTTATACAAATAAAAATAGAAGACAGATAAAGGACTTTGAATTTCTGAAAGCAGACAGGTCTTCTGACTGCTGGGTAAGGAGTTTTTTCCTTTTTTTTTTTTTTTCATTTCTCTTACTGTATTTATTTGATATGCCTCTTATGATAAAACCTCAATATATTTCTCTGATAAAAGAGCTGTCTATATTCAAATCCGCAGACTTATGAGGGGCAGGGATGAAGTGTAAGGAAAAGAAAAGAAGAAAATAAATTGAAATCTTTTCACCTATAAGTTAAGTAGGGTTTAAGTCCATGAGCACAAAGAGAATTGTGTAAATTCAGAATATCAGAAGTGTTCCACTTTGAAACTTTTTTTTTTCTCTATTCACAATAATATATTCATTTTTAAATGTCAAAGCACATGTAAATATTGTAATCAAGTGGGTTCAGTGCTTATTTCAAATTCTGTTAATTTCTATTTTTATTTGTATAAGGGAAACGTTTGTAGATATAGGCGTTTTCACTGCTTCTTCTGTCAGTTCTTGCTGGTGGAACGCCATGAAAGTTATGCGATTGCATGTTTTCTATTGTTCATAACACTGTGTGAGAACAGTAGGCATGACAGAATTGTGTGACACCAGAATAATATTTCTGGTTCAGTACATAGCATAGTTAAAAGCAACAGAAGACCAAAAGGTAACTAAGGTGGTGCATCTTGCGCACACAGCAGTTAGAGCTGCTGAAACTGAGGATGCAAAGAAATCTGCTCAGTTTAAAGTGTGAGGTACGTGACGCACAAATCACAATTGATTAGTTTTCTTGGACAGTATTGTGGCAGACTGGGGAAAAGAGGTTACAGAACATTGTGCTGTTTACAATACGTGTTTGAAATGTAATAAGTAGATGGAAGTGGGAGATATTAACAGCACCAACCGAAAGTGTGTGAGCTTAGGTGTGCAACAGCACGTGCTTTTGTGGGAGCATGCTGTGTATGAGCTGGCAATGTGCACTTGCAGCCTGGAAATCCATTTGTACCCTGGTCTGCAAAAAAAATGAAGCATGGCCAGCAAGTTGAGGGAGGTGATTCTACCCATCTTCTCTGCTCTTGTGAGACTCCTCCTGGAGTGCCGTATCCAGCTTTGGTGCCTCCAGAACAAGAAAAACAGAGGCCTGTTGAAGCAGGCCCAGGGGAGGGCGATGAAAATAACTAAAGAGATGGAACTGCCTATCAAGTCAGGCTGAGAGAGTTGGGGTTTTTAAATGCCTGGAGAAGAGGAGGCTTCAGGGAGACCTTTTTACAGCCTTGTATTATATGGAGCGGATTTATTAGAGAGAGACTTTTTATCAATGCCTGCAGTGACAGACAAGAGGCAATGAGTTTAAACTGAAAGAGGATAGATTTAGGTTGGACATATAGAACATATTTTTTCACACTGCGAAATTGCCCAGGTGGTGTCCCCAGGGATAAGGATATCAAGTGTACCAAAATATTTGATGATTTGGATTCTGCTTTGCTTGGAAAACAGTGACAGGTACAGGCAATATGATGGTGTTTAGGAAGAGTTGACTGCAGGCACTTCATTGTTACACAAGTTTCTGACATGTAATCATTGGAAGAAATGAGCAAGTTAAACTCATTAGAAATTCATTCTTGACTGAATTGTTTTCCCTGATTATTGTACCAAGACACTGAATGATGTGATGCATCTATTAAAACTTGATTTTTCATAGTAAGAAATGGAAAGATTATTGCAAATATTGCTAGAAATCATTGTTGTGCAAAATGTCAAACATAAGTAATTATTTTCTAGCTGTCTCAGACTTTATTCCCATTTTAGATCTTTTTTTTTACGACTTACCAGGTCTTTACTAGTTAAGAGATATGAGCATTGTCTAGAAAAATCAGCTGTTGTATCATTGCTGTTTTTATCTTTTCTGTATAAAAATATGTTCTAGGGAGCATGCTAAGTGAAAATGGTTTTTAAGCCTCTTTCAGGACATTTTTTGAAAGCTTTGATTGTATATTAGTGACTGTTTCGAAAAGGTTTTGCTAGGGAGCAGAAGCTGCTTCCTCTCTCACTTCCTCAATGAATGGTATTTTTCTCTTGTCTCTGAATGCTTGCTGGCGGGTAATCATTCCTTTTTCTTTTTTCTTCCATTTTCTGATCCTATCACAACTCTATAGAGGTGGATAATCTGCCATAAATGAAAAACTTTCCTGTCTTGTGACTGTGATGAAGTTGAAAGAGTGTATTATACTGCATCCAAAGTTAGCCTGACTCCGTAGTGATAGCTTTTTTATATGGTAACACTGTACCAGAAGGCACGCAGCTGTACATGCGCACTGCTGTTTAATATTCAAATTTACTTAACTCAAATGTGTTCTAAAAAGAAAAAAAAGGAAAGCAAGCTTTTTCCTCTTATTCTTAACTTAAAGTAGCAACATGTATCTTATGGTAAATTAAAAACAATGTCCTCTCTCCACGGAGGGTGAGGAAGAACTTACAGTGCCTGAACAGCAGCAATCCTTAAATGTGAGGAGAATGGTGGAGCAAAGACTCCTTTTTCTAGTCTTTATTTGTATTTTTCATTGAGCTCATTTTGCATATTTTGGGAGCGTCCTTCTGGTGATTGTTAATGATTGTTGTGACTTTTTTTTGTGTCCTTGAGGCACTCAGCAGGAAGGCTTCTGCTACCACCCCAAATTCCTATTTCCATGAGGCCCTACTGCGCTAACACAGTCTCAAAATATGCAGATGCCCCTTGAAATTTCCCAATACATTTGTCTTTGTTGACAATACATTACATAGTATTGCCTGTTGCCCCAAATTGCTGTTCCTGTTTAATTATATGAACTACTCTAGACAATGACTTGTTCAAAACAGGCCTAGGGTTTGCCATTATGAAGTAGAATTTCTCTCTTAAATATGAATAGGTTTTTCTAGTATTGACTCACAAAAATGCAACAAATCTACATGGTTGGCATAGATTTTCATGGCTGGAGAACCAGGAAACAGCAGGCATACACCCTAGGAAATCCTAAACAATAAATATACTATCACTCATTATTTTCTGGAGACCTGGGGGAGAACTTCTCACCCTTGACTTCAATTTCATGTTTAATCTCCAGGTGCTGAATACAGTGAAGACCAAGAGAATTTCAAACAACAATGAACTAGGAAAAAACTCAACAAAATCGCAAAGAAACTTCCACTAGAATATACTTGTGAGAGTTAAGGTACCATCTGTAAAGAACTGGGAAGATGCCTGAAGCAAGGAAACTGTTAATACTTTCACTTTGGCTTATCTATATATTTGTAGAGAGTCTGAAAATTTTAATTCAGAGGAAAATTCAACACTTTTGAGCCCAAATAATGTCTAATTTTTGTCTGTTATTTACCTGATATTAATCTTCAATCTAAAGAAATTTCTTTGAAGGGAGTGAGAATACTACAGGCCTTCTTAGAGGAGTGGAAGCTGAAGTCTGATCAAACTCTGATTAAAGTGTGGATTTTGTCTATTCAGTAGAGAAAATTGTCTATTATTGAAACAAATATCTAGGGCAGAATTTTTCAAATTACTGAGCTTAGTATAAAGCAAAACAAATTGCTTTCAGGGGGTTGGAAATCATTGGTGAATCAAGAGAATCTCTTGTTTCTGTGAAGCTCCACATTGTTCAAATATATTACTTATTGACTGGTATTCTGCCTTTTATCTTTACAAGATGTTCTCAGATAGAATAGTATTCAAGGTTGTCCGTAATCACTAGAAAAAGAGATCAGATGAGTGTAGAATATTTATTTGACCAAAGAGTTAAGCCAAACTCTTTTTCAATTTTCTTGATGGTGAGGCTTCTTGGACATGTGTTTGTAGTGATGTGTGATGCCAGGGGTTTTTTTGTACTATATCACTCAGTTGAGTTGCCTCACATCAAAAGTTAAAAAATATAGGGGCAAAGCTTCACCTCAATAGAATAGGGAATATCAAGGATACCAGACTAGAAAGATGAATTTAGAATACCTAGCAGACTGAGGAGTTAAAACAAACACAAACAAAAAATATTCTAAAATGTCTCTGATCCCGTGTTTAATTTTTTTAGTTTTTGACTAAATTTACAATCCATTCTTACTCAATTCCACTATTATCACTCGAGTTTGCTGCTTGATAGTGAAAGGCACTTACAAGATATGCCATTCTTCACCTCTTCTACTTCTGGATGCTGCAAATGAAACAACAGAATGTTGAGGGCAGTAACATAAAGTCAACTTAAATTTTGAAGTTAAGGCAGTCATTCTTCTTTACCTTTTTTTTTCCAAATTAACGATGCAATTATTCTCAAAAAGATCTGACTTTTGAAATTCCCTTCTACACTTCGACAAGACAGTATGACAGCTGGTTTAGTGAAGGGATAATTATTTTATGGAGTTGTAATATGAGTTACATGTTCAATCTTTTCTGAAAAGACAACATGACAGATAGATATAATAGAAGAACCACTAATATGCAGTTATTTAAGTAGTGGCAAATGTGTAACAGCTTTGAAGCAATTTTTCTAGGATGTTCAGAGAGTGTGAAATTTACTCTTTAATGCATCAACATCCTGTAAGTAAGTTATTGATATAAGTGTCTACCATTTATCAGAGAAAATTCCACAAAGATCACTCATGGTAATTGTTTCCAGACTTAAATTCTCACTTTTATTTAACATTAACATGAAACTCTTTGCTATTTTATTACTGTATTGTGAGATGTTAGAACTACTTGCTCTAACATCCTCAGACTTAAAAACTGAATATACACTTGATTTAGATTAAATTTCATCAGATCAGAGTTAAACTTTGACAAGAGTAAGTATATTTGCATCCTGGATGAAAGGATGAAAGGTTTAAAATTAAGTAGAATATTTCTAAAAATTATTTGAAGTCCTGGCCCTGTGCCATTTAAAAATTTACATCCAAGAAGAAAGCTGCAATTGATGATAAACATTATTGATAGTGCAGGCTTCTTTGAAACATATTTGCTGTGATGTATGAGGGCAGATAGCTCTCTTGTATAATATACCATAACTCTTGGTAGAGTTGCATCACATAAAATATTATGAAATCTAAAAACAAAGCTTCATCTCAAGAAAATAGGAGGTTATTAAGCATTTCAGGTAGACAGATTGCTGTACAGTGTTCACCTAAAATAACTTCTCTTGAAATTGGCTAACAACTCCTTTAATTTACAGCACCTGAGACTAAGTAGTTTCTTCCCCAACTTATTCTCTAGCCGATTCAATTTGCTCGGAGCACTGATTCTTGGCAAGTAAGCTCATTTACCAGCAGACATTGAGACAGAAGTGCATTGACTGAGTTTTTCAGTTATCATTCTTTTTGTGTATGCAGGAGCACTCCAACAGAAATCACCTTAAATTTATGCTTGCATCATGACATTGCAACATCCTCCACCAGCAAATGTGGTGAGCAATAGTGGGGAATGAACAGCGAAGTAGTGGAAGTCTGGACTTCTGGCAGCGCAACATCTTTTCCTGAAGCTTGCTTACTTTCACTTCAAGTACTGGCAAAACGTGGCCTGTGAAAAGCATTTCATGCATGATACATAGGAGGAAAGAGATTTTTGTAAAATTCCATTATCTGAATAGTTCATTGGGTAAACTTACCTAAGTTAGCCCTTCACTGCTGGAAATGAAGCCTATTCTTGGCCAAAGTATGTATGGCTTATAAAGATCTCAAAGATACTGTGGCTGGCAAGATAGTAAAGAAAAAGTAGCTCTTTCCTTAGAGGAATTACACAAAACAGCTGGCAAGAAAACTCTCCAGCATTTTGCAGAGCTCTCAATTTCTTTACCCCTCTTTTTCATTTATCTGACTTTCTAAAACAGTCTACATTTAATAGTAGCATTGACATGAAAAGACAAGACAGATTCAATCCTGAGGCAGATATAATTTTCATGCAGACAACTTCACTCAAAACTGGAAATAATTACATGAAATTCTTTCACCTTTCACTGTTGCAAGTGCTACTCAGTGGCCAGTCCTCCCTTTTTTTTCAACATAAAACTAGCGGAGGAGTTAGCTTCTCAGTGAGGATTAAATATAGACTCCTAACTACTCTTTCAATACTGACAGGAATTTTCAAATAAATACTGCGTGTAAGTGATCATCTGTTAAAATGAAAGTTTATCTTTGGACAAATTGAGGAATAGTTGCCTTTCAAGTTATACTACAGCCCCCTAAACTTACAGGAAATTATGTATGTAACTTGCTCATCAATTAAAAAAATCTCATAGCCGTATTAAAATCTGAAAATCTAAGTTTATAAATATTGGAATATGCTCTGAAGACCATTAAATTTGGTCTCTGGTGGGGCAAGGGAAATGTAATTAAAGTGCAAGTGGCAGATTTCGTTATTTATGGTTTGGGATTTTTTTAAAGCACCCTCTCAGAATCCTCCTTGCATTTAATAAGGACATTTATTGATAAACTGCCACAAAGTCTTAGGAATAGTTAGCAATTTTGCAGGTTGGAACCAACATCCTCAAGTTAACTGGGCCAGTACAGACTGCACAATTCTGAGAAATAATAGGCTGTCTCTCTGAAATATTGCTTAATAATTGAGCAGCTGCCAACAACTCCTGTGGCACCTTTGGTTTCATTAATTTATGAAGTGAGACTTCAGACTATGAGCATTCAGAGGAGGGAGCAGGGTTCAGTGCTAGAGTGTCAAAAGCATAAAAGGTCATGTCACAAAGATCTTTGACTCGGCATAAGCTTTAAATAATATATTGTTGCCTCTAGAACGAATATCCAACAATGTCACTCAGGGTGATTTTGCACAAAATGTGGCAGATGAATGCCCCCACAAGTATATATTAACATAGTCCCTTGTAGAATCTATTTCTTTACATTGATTCTTCCTCCAAAAATTTACACTTATGTGAGCTGAGAATCAACCAGCTCTTCTCTGCCAGATCTCACCCATTCGGAATGCAGATTTCTTCACATTATTTTGCCAGCAGATGCAGCTTGCTCTATTTAATTTGAGGTGTGTAAGATTCACATGTATTTGACACCACATTCATTTTGAACAAAGCCATAAGCCCTGTTTAGACACACTGCAGATATCTATGTTGCTGCAAGCTCTGCTTTTATTCTGAAGTATTATTTCGTGTAACTTCCTTTCTGCTCAAAAGTCAAATGAGTGAGCTTTTGTCTGCCTGTAAAATAACGCAAGTATGTCTCCAGCATCTGATTCTTTAAACTGAACAGTAAACTTTCATCTTATGAACTCATGGAAGTGTTCAGATATAAATGCTACTCTAGATTAATGCAAAGGTTAATATAAAATGTTCTCCTGTACTCTTCCTTTGATCCACTGCGCTTTGATCAGTACGGAATCTAGGTTATCCCATGCACTGCCGTGTTTTGAATTCCATCCTATTTATCAAATTAAAAAAAGAAAAAAAAAAAAAAAGGGTTTCAGTTGGTTAATAAAGTTTGTTCCACAACTTCCATCTGTTCTAATGCGCTAGACAAAATCCATAACATGAATTAGATACCTTGGTTATCACTGGCTTGACACATCCTCTACTGCTAACTTTTGGCACATGCTGTAACTGGACAAAGAGTTATGATGGTTCTACCTGCAGAAGCATAACTGCACTGATGTAATCTCTTGTTATGCTGCAGGAGACTCCTCTAGTATAAAAATGGCTCTTTGCACCTAGCAGAATTTCCTGTCTCTTATCATAAGCTAAGATGAAAAGGATATCTTTATTCTGGAATAAATGTTTGCAGAAGTCTTTATGGACTTAAAGACATCAGTACACAGAAGGCAAGTTACTACAAGCTGAAGTGTAGATATAAAGTTTTACCTAATATTTTAAATCATTGCTATTGCTTAACGACACGTACACAACCATCATTAAGAGCAGTATTTTTGGAGAGACATAGATCCTGTTTTCAAATGCTCGTGACATTGCTGTTGCCGATACATAGACACTAAGTCTACTTTTTATCAAGAGTAGCTAATTAAAAAATATTGCCGTTACATTACTTTTTACTTTGTGAATGCAGAAAATTTCTAATATATTATGTAGTGTGGACAACTCCTTCATATCATAAAAGAGAATGATTTTTGATCTCTCCCTACTGTCATCTCTATCCCACAGGTTTCCTGTATGTTTATTAACATTTTCATGAAATCTCTGTAGTATTTTACAACCAAGAACATGATGGCACTTCACATTTCCCCTTGCTTTCAAGGTCTTCATGTTCTAATATCATGCTGAAGTCCTACTTGATTTTCTTGAGATGAAATAAGATTTAAAAATCCTTTTGATCTTTTTCATGCAAATGCAGTGTGCTGTACTGTGCTTGTTTCCAAAAATGAGTTTTGGTTTTGCAGGTTGAATTTAAAGAGAGAACACTATTTCTTGTGGTTTTGGCTATACTCTGCCTGTCTAGTTAAGTTATATCCTGTCCCATGCAGTTCATATTGCTCTTCTTAAAAAGCTTGGAACATTCTGGGTTCTGTAAGACTTGCTTATGCCAGCAATACCCTATAATGCTAAGCACTAATACTCAAACTCTAAGCTGTACACAGAAAATATTAGCAGTATATTAGTTATTTCTAACAACATTAAACAGTAAAAGAATGGTTACTTTTCCCTTTCAGCCCTCTTTGTGACACACATTGGAAAATGAAATCTAATTTAAAAACATATTTTAGCTTTCTATCACAGAAACTTAAAGGTAAAACCTCTCAAGAGAAGATGGTAATATTATTATAATAGGTAATACTATTCAAAGTGTGGAATATTAAATCAGAGCTTAATGAAGAAGCCAACCAAAAGTTGAGCCAGAAGAACAAGGTTCTCAGTTGTTCTCCAGAGTTTCTTCTGACTTATCTTGTAATGCATTTAGCTGTTAAGCCTAGAAAGAAAACCTTAAAAATCACTGTAATTATGTAATTTACTGTCCATTTGAGTTTTTATGGAGTTTGAATACTTGTTCCAAAGCGGTGCAGTAAAAATTATTCTTTTATGACAAGTGTGGACAACATAAGTAGAGGTTTGCAATAGTCTGGTATGATAATTATGTATCTTAAGATTTAATGTGAATTTTAGTTAAGGAACTTTATTTAAAGAAATCTCTAAAGATATCTAAAATTTTGGAAAACTGTGTATCATTAGTGTGTGTCATGGTGCATCATTTTCACACGGGGAAATCAAGCTTATGCAAATGCACTGCTTCATGAATCATCCAGACTGCAATTCTCATTGGATGAGATGACTCCATGTTCTTACTGACTGTCTCAAAACCAAATGCTTTCTTGTGATGGAATTTGTTGTAGCAAGAAGTGACACTTTTAAGCAAGTATTCATGTAAAATCATTTCCTTTTTTTTGAAAGATACTTTTCAAGGAACTTTTTCTCAAGTATTAAATATCCTTTGATTTCCAATGGATATTAAGTTGTATGTCACCAAAGTTTGCAAGAAGAGGCCATGATATTAAAATTTTTCCCTATATCAAAATAGATACACCATTTATCTTTCTGTTTAACAGCATTTGGGAGAGTTTAAAGGAATATGAATAGTTTCCATTTAAAACTTTTAGATTCAGGTACTGTTCTCAATATAGGTAGTATTTAGTCCATAAAAACTCATTCGATTACAGGAAAGCATTGCAGTCTACAACATGTTGAGAA
Source organism: Mohoua ochrocephala (assembly GCA_013398855.1). Taxonomy (NCBI): domain Eukaryota; kingdom Metazoa; phylum Chordata; class Aves; order Passeriformes; family Acanthizidae; genus Mohoua; species Mohoua ochrocephala. The sequence continues at coordinate 48,067 of VZTA01023703.1, read as the reverse complement.
TATGAAGATACATCAAAATTCAACCATTAAGGTTGATATGATCAAGCCATTTAACCACAGATGCCTGAAGAATAGTCATAAAACTTTGCTCATAAAAATTATTCCTTTATGCAATTGCCTGCCTCGCTTTCCTGTGCACTTTGATAGCATTGCTTTTGTGTTGCAACGTATTTCTTACTTAAAAGATGAATTCATTGCATGGAATCCCAGTGTTTTTGTAATTATCCTGAATGTACAGTAAAACATCGACAAAATTTGTTGATAAAGATATGATAACTAAATGGGTACAGAAATAACACAAATTAGTAAGACTGTAATAAATCAATTATGGAATCAGGTACTTATGATTAAGAAGTACAATTAATCCCAGGTTACTGTCTAAATATTGATATATTCTGACAGGTCATTTGAAGCTTAGTCAAACTTCGATTTAGGAAACTATTTTTGAAATAAATGTATTACAAATATGGTGGGCTGACCCCTGGCAAGCCACCAGGTGTCCACAAAGCCAACTCTATCACTCCTGCTTCTCAGCAGGAAAGAGGAAAAAATAAGATGAAATGGTCTTGAGTCAAGGTGGTTGAAGGAAAAGCAAGGGCTGCTCATGGAGGCAAAGCAAAGCAAAAAGATGAATTCCCTACATCAGCAGGTGAAGTGCAGTCATTTCCTGGGGAGTAGGGTCCCAGAATGCATAGCAATTGCTTCAGAAAACAACGAACACCTACAGAATGACTGGGGTATCAGACCCAGCCAGCATGGGTTTAGGAGGGGTAGGTGTGTTTGACCAACCTGATCTCCTTTTATGACCAGGTGACCCACCTGGTGGATGTGGGAAAGGCTGTGGATGTTGTCTATTTGGACTTCAGCAAGGCCTTTGACACTGTCTCCCACAGTAAACTCCTGGAAAAGCTGGCAGC
>VZTA01023703.1:18176-31789 GCA_013398855.1 Mohoua ochrocephala | reverse complement strand
CAATTCATTATTGCCTTAGAAGTAATTAATTAGCAAGGGGATATTTCCCCTTTCAGTCTTACAGCAAAGAGGAACTACAGGAGTTATTTCAACCTCTTCCTCGAGGGCAAATCTCTAATTTTTTCTCCCATTGAAAGTGACACTGGTGAATTGCTAGCAAAATGCAAGGTTTTATTATACTTTCAGTGCTTTATTTTCGCTTAAAGATGGAAACCTGGAAAAACAATGCTGTTTAATTTGTTGACACGGTCCACTAATCGATCTCATTACTATGAGCTATGTTATATTAATTACTAGGATGCCATTATATCAATGCTGTAATCATTATACCAACTATTGGTGTGTATTTTAATAGCTTTTACGGCAGCCAATATTTCTTGTTCATTGATGCCATACTGGAATTATCTTCTTTGACCTGATTCCTTGCTGGCATGTTTGGCAGTATGCACTTAACAATAAGTTCCTTATTTTTGAGCTGTAATAAGCTGTATATTAACAGTGATTTTCTGATTTGAACCATGCTTCTCAGCTCACTCCAGTGGAGTGCAAAAACTGTGGAGGGTGACTAATGTCATGATTGGTAATTTACGGAGTAAATTTTTAGTCTTTGGCTTTTTATAGTCAGTTTCTTCAGTAATCAAATTGCGGCCTCAATGAGAGCTCAAATACCATATTTAACTTCTTTTCTCCTCTGCAATTTATTCCCTGTCTTCATTTTCATCTTTTAGAATTTCCATGCATATTTCTACTTCCAACACATGATGGTAAATTTGTCCTTCTGTGACAAATCCAGCAGGTGTGAACACACCATCAGATCCCCTCAATAAAGCTCTTTGTGTGCTGTCATCCTTCTCAGTCTATGGGCTTGCAAATTCTCATGAGGCTTTATGTGGAAATTTAAAGGCCATGCCAGAGATTGTCTGCAATTGTTTTCTAAGCTCTCCCTGCATACAATATGATCTGAGCATTTCAAATGCAGCAAACTAATGCCCATGAGAAAGGATTAATATTTTAAGAGCACATTCTCGTACTTTTTTTCCAGGGGAAGGAGTCAGTAGCAATAGAGTATGAAAAGATTTACTTTTTGTTTTGACTAGTTTTTCTTGGAAGGAAAGGTTACTGTGGACTAAATTTGTGATTGGAACTTGCATTCAGTTGACTTTGCTTAATGCACCCATATATATATATATTGATCCCTTCATTAATTATGCAAGTAGTGGAAGAAATAAATAATGGTTCTTGAAGTAGGAATACCTGATAACTCTGCCTCATAGCTGTAGGAGTAGAGTTTTAAGTTAAATACGAGCAAGTACTGCAAATTAAACAACAAATTCTCATGGTAGTAGAAATCTGGAATGGCAAAAGGTTAACTCTTAAAAAAAAATATATATATATATACACACACACATATATGTACATATGCATATATATATATATATATATTTGAGCACAGTATATTTTAAAATAAATTTATACTAATTAATCACAGTGTCAAAAGATGATTAGAATAGTCCACAAAATTCTGCACTGCAACTGTGAATGCTGCATATCAGTAGGAGGTTCACTCAGCCAAAGAATGAAAAGGTTAATGAATGTAGACTTAATCACAAAATGTGAACTGAACATTAGAGACATTTCACAAAACCTGGCAGTGGCAAAAAGAATACTGCAACACAGTAAACTTCTCCAATCATGCAGCATATTTGTCATACTTAGAAAAAAAGGGCATGATCCCATCATCAATGTGTGTGTAGTAAAGTAAGAAAAACTTTTCATTTAAAAAAAGAGTGTAAAGTTGGTGTTTTGAATTAGGAATCTGACGCATGGCAGCATATGTCACCTCATTTTTCAGTGCACACTTCCACAGCAGAGTGGGTTAAGAAATGCTAATGGTGTCCTTCCAGTGGTTTTGCTTTCCTTCATCTGGTTATGAGTAGTTTTGAATTAACTGTCACAGAAGCTGAAGAAAATAATCTTCCAATGTTTTTCCCTCAGTGGGCTTTTCAACCTGTCACATTCTTTGCTCTTGATTGTAATATGTCGTTCAAACAACACCAAATTATGACACACCAACTGACGATAATTTTGCTTGATGGTTGAATTTTACAGTGTTTTAGCACTTCTAAAATAACTTCTCCAATGAAACAAAGGAGATAGCTGCTGTTATCCCAATAGTCTTCTGCTCCTAAATACATGCTTTGGTTGTTCCGCTTGGGTTGTTCCGCTTGGCACCTGACGACTGATTTCATAAGTCAGACACCAAGTAACGGAGAAAGTCGGGGAGAGGAGCTCTAATTAAAGACGAATAGACAGAGAAGTCTATGGCTGTAGATGTGTCTTTGCAAAAGTCCCGTTGAACTCCAAGGGAGATGAGCAGGAAATTTACTAAGGCAAACAACTTTTCATGTCTGTACTGCATGGGCAAAGAAGGCACGTGTTACATCAAGGAAAGAGTATGCTGGCAGTATCAGAGAATTCCCTCTTGTCACAACCCTGGGGGCGAGGGTAACTCAGGTTCTTACATATGTATGTGTGTGTGTGTGTGTGTGTGTGTGTGTGTGTGGTAGGTTTATTTTAGAACAAATTGGTTGCGATGGAAAGGATGTATGCAGTGGGTTTGGTTATTATCTGTAGAAATATAGCAATATAAAGGCATAAAAACACTTAAGAAGAAGTATAAAGGAAGGAAAGAAAGAACATTTCAGTTTCTCACACCTCTATAAAAATGTATATAATACAAATGTTTCCCAACCCTTAGACAATCAGTATCACCAGTATCACTTAAGGACAATAGGAATGGTGCCTACACAGACAGGAAATAGAGTGCTGAATAAAAATAGGTAGCATGAAAGGTTAAAAAAATGTGCAGCTTCTGAAGTTTGGGCTTTAACTACTTAGTGGAGAGTTGCTCTACTTTCAAGGTGTTTCCAGGTAATTTCAGAAATGACAACATAGCCACAACCTTCAGGAATATCCGGTTAGGCATTATGTGCATCCTGAGGATCCCCTCTAGCGAGTGTTGCTGCCAAGTCTGCTTTGCCAGCAAAGTAGAAGATACACAAAATTTTCAATTCTGTCACTCAAGCTCCCAGTGCTTGTCTGTGCTAGTGGTCAGACATGCCAAGTGAATGAGTCACAAACACAAAGACCATGTAGCCAATTTTTTTATAGTTTGTTGGGATCTCTTGGGTACCTAAAATTAGCATTTAAATTCTATTGTAGACATATAAGCACATGGGCTTGTTTTCAACCCTGCTGTGTTCTCATATGTTCATTTAAATTCTCCCTGTGTTAAATAGGCTTAAAAATAATCTGAAACATAGACTTAGAAAAGTAAATACAAACTAATTTATGGGATTTTAAAATAAATATATCACATGAATTATCTTATTTTGCCACTAATCTTCAGAATTGTATTTCCATAATGTTTTGCAGTTTTTATTCCCTCTCTTTTTACTATGCTGTTCTGATTTTGGCTGGGATAGAGTTAATTTTCTTCAGAGCTGCTAGTATAGTGCTGTTTTGGATTTGTGATGGAAACACTGTTAATAATTCAAGGGTGTTTTTGTTATTTTTGAGCAGTGCTTGCACAGAGTCAAGGCATTTTCTGCTTCCCCACCCACCCCACCAGTGAGCAGGATGGTGGTGCACGAGAACCTGGGAGGGGGCACAGCCAGGACACTGACCCCAACTGACCCAAAGGACAATCCAGGCCAGATGGCATCATATTCATCGTACAAAAAGGGGGAAAGAAGAAGGAAAGAAGGGCTGTTTGGAGTGAAGGCATTTGCCTTCCAAGCCAGCCTCACGTGTGATGAAGGCTAACTTTCATGGAGATGGCTAAACACCTGCCTGCCAAAGGGAAGCAGTGAATAGATTCCTTGTTTTACTCTGCTTGTGTGCATGGCTTTCGCTTTCCCTATTAAACTGTCTTTATCTCAGCCCACAAGTTTTCTCATTTTTACAATTCTCTACTTTTTTTCCCCTGGAGGGTAGTGGCTGAGTGGCTGCACAGGGTTTAGTTGCCAATTGGGGATAAATTTCAGCAGCCTGGGTTAGGAAGTGTGTTATGACAGAAAAACATTTCCTCCTCTGTAGTGTAGCACTTTCCTGATCTTGAAGAAGGCGATAACATCTTTCTTCTGATCAAGGAAGTGTCAAAGATTGCAAACACCCAAACCCAGGACAGAAATCTGCCTCTTGCAGCTATTTGTCCCCTGTGTGATTTCAGGAATAACAGCAGAGAACTCTAGGCTTACTGTCAATAATTTTATAATCTCTTTCAATTCTCTCCCCCATCTCACTGGAGCACGAGTGAGTGGCTGCATGGGGCCAGCTTGTTGGACTTAAACCATAATGCAATACATACATCATGGAGATGTCATTATATCAAAATATGAAGTCATGTCAGCCTCTGCAGACGTCCACTGATGTGGATGACTGCTTGGTCACGATCTTTGAAGATGCATCTAATATTCAATTTCCAGAATTCTGAAATACCAAAATAAAGCTAACGTCAAGCAAAAAGTAGTATTTGCCAATGCAATACAAGATAACTATGCCTAGAAGTTGACTGATAAGTGGCTTTTGCTGAGTTCACTCAGTGTGAAAGGCTAAGTACTTTGCCTAGAGTATGTAATAAAGCTATCAAAACAGATATATGACAGCATGTTTTTTTTTTTTACTAGATCAAGGAGAATTTTGAAATTGTGTCACCACTTAATGTTGAAAACAAATGGAATGACAAATCCATCACACACATGCATTTCCTTTGTGTGCTTTTTTTATGCAGATTTTTTAATCTCACATGACAGAACTTTTTACTAGTTAGTGCATGGAAGGTGGTCTAGCTTCCTACAGCACTTGGTACAGAAGCCTTACTGATAAAGACGCAAACAAAAAGTAATTCATTTTATTATCATTAATGATGATTAATGCATTAATAAAGGGGGAAATTGGTTTGCGTGGTTGAAGAATAAACAAGCTGAGGAAACACATTATTTCAAAATCAGTGAAAACTGAAATTCAGTGAAAACGTATAATTTTCTATTATGGAGAATCAGCACGCTCTAGTAATGTAAAAGAATGAAGCAGGCTTGACTAGCTGAAGAGCTCTGCCTATCAGAAGGTGAAAATAATGACAGTTATTATCTGAGGGATTTTTAATCCAATTTAAGAGTGATCCTTCATTTTGTGCAGTAACCGTATAGGTCAATTAATATATTGCAAGATTTATGCATGTATACTTGCAAATAATCTTGACAGAACATAACAAAAACCCTTAACACTTCCGCAGCAGAAAATAACAAAATCTTTCAGCATACAGAGATGGGTTTAATATATGTATGAGGCAATAAAGTATTATGGATGCTTGAGAGTTTTCTTTTTTTTTAAAACTCCAGGAACTAAAACTCTAAATTTTTACCTTCCTTTATTTTTTTTTTCCATGTGATGTTAGTTATATTTGGCTTGTACATGTGCATTTGGAGCTGATCAGGTGTTTGATAACCTTTGGAGAACCTTTTATTTTATTTTCTGGCATCAAGCAGTTCTTTTACAGCACACATTGAAGTTGTCTCAACTTCCAGCTCAGTATGTCCTGTATCTATTGAAAGATAGTGAGGTATTTTGCATTTAAGCACAAGTTTGGCTTCCTCAGATGTTTAAGGTTTATTTGGTCCTGTTTCAGCTTATGGCATTTTACCATTCCATCAGTCTGGTTTATCTGAGATGCTAATAAATTTTAGAGCTTTCTATTTACTGCATTTAAATGTTTCCTCTTATTCTCATTATTGGAAAGTTCTACACATAATGACATGTAATGTAGCCTTCATCAATTACAGCAGACTAGTCATCACAGCTTTCTCAAACTGATGCCATGTTAAATATATTTATCTCAAATGAAGAGTGATAAAAAAGGACTGAGCAAGAGCAGATAATGAATTTATTCTTCATGTTTGAAATCCCAAAATTCTGAGCATTAGAGCCTGGAAATCAACAAATGACTGTCCAGAATGTCAAGGCAGAAAGTTGCCATGAATATCAATATGGTTGGATGGTCTCCTGAGAGATCTGAAATCTGTTTTCATTACTGACTCTACTGTAGATAACATAAAGTTACAGGGGTTTTTTTTGCATAATAATATTAAGCCTGAAGTTACAAAACAGCAGCTAATAATGGGATCATTATGAGCAGAAGTAAAAATGGAGCTTTATGGCTCATACTGGAAACAGATTCTATTAGCGTTTCTATGCATAGGAAAGAGAAAGTTTCAAGAAAGTGAAGATTGGAAACAGAATTTTGGGATAGCTATTGTTAGCCAAACTGCCTAAACAGCTATTTAAAGGCTAGATTTGCTAATGTAACTTAGCAAGAGATATGCTAGTGTAACAGCATGAAATTAAAAAATGAAACAAGATAGTTATGTCATTTTGACAGCAGGATGTTAAAATACAATCTCTGTAATCAAGATGCAGTATATGCATCTTATAATTTCTATAATCTTTGCTTAAATAAGGGTAAATCTGTGGAAGTGCTCGAGGCAGATTCTTCAGAAGAGCAAGGCAAGTGAATAGAGCTGCTTTACCCATGTACGCTGAAATTTGGAAAGCCTTGTTTTTCTTTCTAAAATTTCCTGAGAATCCCATCCTTCTTTCTGGTTTTTCAGCCTTCACTGTGTTATCACCCTATAAAGAACAATAGGACATATTTAATTAATATATAGATTGTGGTTTTTTCAACTCCCAAAGTACCAGTAGTGAAGGACCAGAAAGATCTATCGACCAGTGACACCGCGAAGTGTATACATACCAGAAGCGAAGGACGGCTTCTGGTATGTATACACAGTTTTCCAACTATTTTTCCTCAAGTTCTGAGATCCTAAGGAAGGTCAAGCCATTTATTAGTTTCCTAAAATGACCCAGTGCTAAAACTTAGAAATTCTGGGGGTTTCTTTGAAGATTTGTGGAAGGAAAATTCAAAATTTACTCCACAGAAAATAATCTAATTTAAAATTTTAATGAAATACTATATTTATTTTCTTCCTAAAATGTATAGCCATGTTCTGTTTCCTCTGTTTTGATATTGCTTGTTCAGGAACTCCTGTAGTGAGACAGTAAATGTACTAAAACATAGAAAGATTAAAGAGCTCAATTCTTTTGTGCTTCTAAAGAAGGACAAAAGTGTCAACAGGTTTCTGCTTAGTGAAGTTTTGTCAGAGGTCTCAGAAAATCTAGTGAAGGAATATATTAAATAAATACCAGTCTGAGAAATATTTTGCACAGTTAAACTGAATATGTACCTTTGGAACCTCAGTCAATTATAGAGAGAGTGGAAAGATGAGCAGCTCTGTCATTGGAAGGCTCAGAAGTGGAGATGGGCCAAAAATGAAACACTCTGAACTTTAAAAAAAGCACAGTAGGACCCAGAGATTAGCTCAGCTGGTCAGAGCATGGTCCTAATAACAGCAGAGTTATGGGTTCCATCCCCACAGGGGCAGTTCACTTAAGAATTAGATTCAATGATCCTTTGGGTCCCTTCCAACTCAGAATATTCCCTGTGTGTGTCTTTGTTCCTAAAGAAACAGCTGGGGCAGAGGTAAAACATAAGGAAACCCAACAATTTCTGTTTATGTTTAACACACTCCATAAATATGATCCATGCCTGTAGTCCACAGGGACAGCATGAGGACACGTGCCACTCCCCTTGTCCACCTTCAGAGCAAACTGCAACAGAGACCTGGCGGGAGTTTTTTTTCTGTGAAGCATATGGTTGTTGGACTACATCATTTTTGAAAAAATGGATTTCTGAAAACATCTTAGGTTCTGTCTAATGTGCCATGTGATCATCCCTCATGCAAACTTGGGCTGTTTCATGTTATGATAAATAACTACATTGTCAAGACATGTCAGAATTGTTTCCCATTTCAAGTAATTTTTTGTTCATAATTTCTAAAAATGATCTGATCATTATGAATGTGAACACTCTCATAAAGCTCTATGAAAGATCTGGTTTCAGCTACCTCTTAAAAGAGCTGGCATGATTTGGTAGAGTACCACTTTAATCTAACAGTTCTTCTCCCATTCTGTTTGGATTGTAAAACTAAAAGAAAATGAAAGTTCAAATAACATTTCTTGCATTTTATTTCACTAAGGCTTTTAAAAAAACCTGGCTGTAGTGGATTTAATCTTAAAGTCATGTTGGAAGAAATACGAAATTTGGCTTCATGAATTACTCATACAAAAATTTAAGTGAAATCAGAGCTCATGAATTACTTATAAAGGCTAGCTGAAAATCAATAAATTGCCTGTAATGCATACATAAGCATTTTCTCCAAGTCTATAATATGCTGACATCATGATTTCTTTTTTTTTTTTGTGAATGAGAGCTATGCCAGTTTGAAATTACAAAATCACTTGTCCTCAGGGTTTATTTAAAAATGTCATTTAAATATTTTCATCTGTTTGAAATAAAAAATACATTGTGAAATGCAGACAGATGACCATACCAAGTAATTAGGAAAACATTGCAGTGTGGCTAATAGCTCCAAGTATCCTCGGAGATTCCAGTTTTTATTAGGTTAAAAACACTTTGCGAAAAATATTCAATGCTAAGTAAAACTTGCGAAATGAGAAAGAGGCAAAATGCTAATATGAATATTTAATGTACTAAAATTAATTTCCAAATTAAGGACTATCCATCATCCCTCTGCCAGAGGGATAAGTAGTCTTTGTACACAAAATCATTTGCAAATTAAGTTGGCCTAAAGTACTGAGTTTATCTCCTTTTACAGGAAAAAGGATAGTAATTGAAATCCAGTTTCTTTGGGAGTAGAAAACTGCTTTAATAATATTGTGAACCAAGAAAAATTTACAGTTTCTGAAATAATCAATATTTATGCACCTAAATAGTCGCCTTTACGGTGCAATATTGTGGACGTGCATTAAATACTGAAGCAGTCATTGTATATAAATGATAACAACAGTATTCTGTCCTAATGTAAGCTCTGAGCAAGAGCTGTCACACTAGCAAACCAGATGATCTTAGTGAGATCTGTAACTACTCCCTTCTGTTTTATCCCAACAGAAGAAATTGAGAAATCCGGGCAATTTAGAAGCATCTGTAATAAGGATTCCTGGACGTGGTCATCGGCAGAACAGATGCGCAGAGCAGGTGAATCACTACCACATAGATTTCTGCCACACAATCCTCCCTGCACTGCTATCCTTGACCATAGTCCATCTACATGTCATTTTAATGATAAATGCCTTAAACATATCCTGTATTGTCTTCAGCATCTTGGTGAGTCGCCGTAAATAAGCAATGAAGCTCCACGTAATAGTTTGTGAAAATGTCNNNTATGAGTGCTTTCATAGCATTCATTTGGAAACTTTCACTAATAATTGTTCTATGGAGTTCAATGCAAGCAGAAACAGAACTTAGTTAAATATTGAATTAAACCCTAGGATCAGTAAGTAAGAATTAATATGAACTGTACTCCAGCAGAACCAAACAAAAGGTTATGTAGTATTTAGGGAAGGACCTGTCCATCTTAGAGAATATGCAGAAGGGAAGCTGAGAAAATCAATTCCAAGTAATCATACGAACGAAATTTGTTTTCTTATTCTATTGGATATTCAGGGTATTCGTCTTCACAAAACTAAAGAGCAAAAAATTGGATCCAGAACACTGTATATGAACAGTAATATTCTGGTAAATACTTCTGTGCATTCTCAGGAATGTGTTTTTATTCCATTGGCAGAAACATCTCAGTCACCAGCATGCAAAACTCTCCAATGTAGGGAGGACCATAAAAGAGTTGTGTTTCTTTCCATTGGAACAATAGACTCTAGAGCCAGAATTTTCATAGAGAAAAAGGCAATTCTCAGAACTGCTAAAAGCTCATTGATCAAAGAGAATGAGTAAGAAATCTACAAAATAACCAACTCTGTAGGCTCTATTATCTTATGTTTTGCAGCTGTCAAAGTCATCAGGAAACAACTAGCAACTGGATGCAGCAATATTTTGCAGCATTATTATTCACTTCCCGCTTCAGAATACTGCATTCAGCTGCTCACAACATTAACCTACAGCTGGTTTGCAGGAGATGTGTAAGTTTTTAAATTTAAGTTTAATGGGTTTATAAAAAGTTTGACTACATTAAAAAAGAAAAAAAAAACACCAAAAAAACCAAAAACCAAAACAAAAAAAACTTCCCAAAAGCCAAGAATATCCAATGACAAATCAACCACCAACTAAAAAACAACTAACCAACCAACCAAAAAAAAAGCATCAACAACAACGCCAAAAAACCACCACCACCACCAAAAAAAACCCCAACAGAAAAACTCAACAAAAAACCCCCAAAACCCAACAAAAAAACCAACCCCACAGCCAAAAACCTGTAAATAAATGTCACTTGCCAACATAAACTGAGCTTTTTATAAGTAAGAGGAATTATGTGATGCTGGTTTTAAACTGTTCCAGCCATTATCCACACAAGTCACTGGGTTTGACCAACATATCTTATTTAAAAGTATTTTTAGGCTTTTATTCTTCGTGTAGTATGGAAGTCCATTCTTTTGGATTTCTAAAGTACCTTGGGGTTAAGTGATTTCAATTTCTAGGAAACCAGGGATACAAAATGCAGATTGAGCAAATGAGTTAATGCTAAATTTACAGAATGAAGAGGACAAGCTTGAAGTGGATCATAATTATGGACAAATTAAGAGCAGAACACAACTGATCTGGTGTAGGGAAGTACAGCTTACACACCGAAGTGATTACATGAGGATCTTAAATGAGAAGGGTAAACTTTATAAATGCTAGTATGTAAAAGTTATACAAAAGTGAATGTGAGAGGAGGTATTTTAAAAATTAACACATTCTTGTGAATTTAATAAACACTGACATTAGTTAGAAAAATTCTAGCTTTTGAACTTTTAGAAAAATGTATACAGCCTGAAAAAAAAGAACCTTGTATGATATTCAGAGTTTTGCTACCCAGGTAAATGATGCTGGATTTCTTTCTGACGTGTTCTCTTAACAATAAATGAGCAAGTTCCCCCAGAGTACACACAAAGATTTTCAAGGTTTGTTTCCAAGGTTCTTTTACTCCCCATAGCATTTGGTAGGAATTAGTATAAAAAATATTTAGCTGATTCTTTTTTCAAAATTGACATGAAAAAGATGTATATTTATCATTTTTGTCCAGCAGACGTAAGAATGTGTGTGGATGAGGGCTGTTAGTCACAATAAATGTCAAAAACTATAAATCCTCTTAAAGGAGCAAAATGACAGTGAATCACCTCTTTGTGATGTTGGTAAGAGTGACGTAAGAGCTTGGGCTGCTAGAACTCTAAACTCTTGTCTTTTCTTTTATTTGAGTCAAGATTTCCTGGAAAAGAGCCTGAGAATAGTCGTCATTAAGATGTTACTTCTCTATTATGGCTTGAAGTGCAAAAGAGGTGAATACTGAGATACATAAAAATGACCCTTTTTAAATGCTTGCTTCCTCTCTTCTCGTTTCTCCCTAATGTTCAAGTTAATGAGACATGACTCAGAAGTATTTAAGATGTTCTCATTTTGCTTCTTTTACAAACCACTTATATAACTAAATAACAACCACAAGAACACCAAAAAATTGCAGGCAGCCTGTAGATATAGACGGAGAAATTAGTTCTTGTTTGTCCTTATACCATACCTACCATCACTGTTAACATCTAGTGCAGTTTCTGAGTTGGCAACCCAGTTACGTGTTGCTGATGTGTTGCACAAGGAAAGTCACAGAAGAAATTATTTTAAAATAGTGTATGTAAGGATTTAAATAAGAACAGTAGGTGCTGGTTTGATATAATTAATTGAAGCATGTTTCAAAGTGCTAAAAAATATAAACCTGTATTTTGAGATATAAAAGGAATTTTTCTTCCCAGAAAGAAAGTAGAGAGTTTTAACTTTGAACAAAGAGACAGTTGTCATCTACTAATATTCCTCGGTATATTTTTCAGTCACTTTGTCAATTTATGATGGGCTAAAGTTATAGATCACTGCAGCTGTAGATCACTTATGGAAAAACTCTTGAATTTTTGCCTGTACAACTCATACATAATAGAAATCGACTTCTGTTTCTAAAAATGAAAGAAGTCCAGCTTAAACCAAAAGATTAATTCTAATCACGTCAAACAAGACTCATTAGAAGTTATGGAAAACCTCAAAGAGTGCTTATTGTTCAGTATAATTTCTTACCTAAGTATTCGCCGCATGAAAACAAATGTTTCCTGTTGGTTTGAAATCTACCTATACCATTAATCCTTATTATTAACTCTTCTAATTTAAACATATATTTCTTTAATTTTAAACAACTTTTCTAATGAATGTTAAAAGGTAAGACTCATACTACAACACGAAATGCAATTTAATCTATAAATTCCCTTCTAGGTAGTGTCTTACCACATGTAAATTAAAATAAAACTAGGGTTATGCCAAGCAACACTGGTTTCCAACAGTCTTAACTTTGGTGAGGATTAGGACCATTTCATGGCAAATAGGGGACAGTTAAAACTGAAATAATTTTGGATATGGTCATAAGAGATACCCTGAGCTAGTACTCTTAAAATGTACGAAGCTCTTTGCATCCTCTGACTTTCTAGCTGCTTCCTTCCCAGACTCTTCAGAGCAGAGTCAGAATCTTTTTCCCCATCTAGGCCTGACTCTGGGGGGATTTTGAATGATTGGCACAGAAAGAAAAAGAAAAAGTAGAAATGCCTTTGAAATAATATTTGATGGCAGCAGTGCAAAAGGTGAAATCTATTCTATGTCCTGATTCAACATGCATGTGCATCACAGCCTCAGTCCTGGGCAGCATCTCATACATGAGTGTGTCCACGCTAAACATCACACACACACACTAAGGGCAAGTCCTGCTTGACCAACCTAATGGCATTCAACAACGGAGTGACAAGTGCACAGTGGAAGGGCTAGGGATGTCTTTTGTATGGACTTCTGCAAAGCTTTAGACACAGTCCCCCAAAACATCCTTCACTCCAGATTGGAGAGAGGTGGATTTGATGAGTGACTCGTGGGTGGATAAAGAGTTGGTTGGATGGCCACTTCCAGAGGGTGGTGGTGGTCAATGGCTCAGAGTCCCAATGGACAACAGTAACAAGTGGTGTCCCTCAAGGGTCTGTATTGGGACCACTGTTATTTAATACATTCAGTAATTACATAGATGAAGGGATCATGTGCAGCCTCAGCAAATCTCCAGATGATACCAAGCTGAGTGGTGCAGTGGTGCAGTCCTGAAGGATGGGATGTCATCAAGAGGGACGTGGCCAAGCTTGAGGAGTGGGCCTGTGTGAATCTGATGCGATTCAACAAGGCCAAGTGCAAGGTTCTACATCTGAGTCAGGGCAACTCCCAGTATCAATCCAGGCTGGGGGATAAAGGGATTGAGAGAAGTACTTCTGGAGGGACTTGTGGCTGCTGGTGGATCAGAGGCTGGACATTTCCCAGCACTGTGCACTCCCAGCCCAGAAAGCCAAATGTGTCCTGGGCTGCATCCAAAAGCAGCGTGGGCAGCAGGGGAAGGAGGGGATTCTGCCCCTCTGCTCTGCTC
>VZTA01023703.1:0-15070 GCA_013398855.1 Mohoua ochrocephala | reverse complement strand
AAAAAAAAAAAAAAAATTCTTGTCTCAGCCATGTGGCTCCAAAATACGACTTGTTTTAGTCTCTTTTAATAAGACAAGATGTATCTTAAAGACTTAACTAATTGCTTACCAAACATTCTGTGCAAGACACTCAGAGCACTGCTGAAGTAGTGGTTTAAAGAAATTTTTGACTTTTACTGATTTATCTATTTTCAGTCAAAGAAATCACTTTCAGTTATGGTCTTTGGAGGGGAGCTTCAGAAACACTTACTTGCTCATCTGGTTTTTTTCCCCCAATTTTAGTACCAATTTTATTCCACACTGCATTGGGTCAGTCTGAATGCATTCACCAGTAGTTCATCGGTCTGGTTTTCATATTTTGATTTAGAAAATGAGAACGTGTGTCAGAATAGATATTAAGAAGAACTCCATATTGTTCAAAAAACTTGTATTTGACTTCTTTAAAAGGGCAGGATGTTCAAAGAAGGAACAGAAGAGATGTTCTTGAAGATAAATTCATGGCATTAAAATAATCTCTTCATATAAAGAAATTTCTATCTCTGTCATGTGCCCAATAAAGAATTTGCACTAATTATAGTTTATTAGAAAATTATAGTACCCAAGGTATCATGCTTCACCCTCAGCAAAATGAAATGCTTTTATTACGCAATTAAACTTTTTTTTTCAGACGTCATAAAAAATATTTCAATAAGGGCTGCAGTGGCAACAAAACAAAAATAATGGTGTAAATTCATAAGGTTCATTGTAGCCAACTTAAACATTGTCTGGTTAGTTTTTGAATACCTCCAATTTATTCTGTTTTCTGACTCTTGTCTTAAAACATAAAATTTTTTTTGTACCTCCTTCCTCCCTAGAGAAATGGGTTTACTACTATCCCCAGGAAGTAACATTATTAAAACCAAATGGAATTTAATGGAACCTCTTGAATGTTCAAACTTAGTGGTTTCCACATCTCTTTTCTAAGATACCTGGGGGCTATCTAAAGATAAGATGTATCAGGCAAACCTTCAATTTTTGTCTAATCTGAGTTGGTGGTCTTTTCTCATGGAAGTCTGATTTGAGCTAAAGAAACAGATGTGATCCAATCAAATGATTTGTTTGTGTCTATTTAGCGTCTGAGTAGAAGAAAATTTTCACACAGGCAGGAGTTTATATGTACAAAGCAACATTTGAAAATGAGATTTGATATCCAAAGTCACTTAGGAATTTCTAAAAAAATTACTTTATACATCCCCACTCTGTGAACATGAATGAGAGTGTTAGGAGCAGGTACTTACAGACCATAGCACACACAGAGCTCTTCGTCTTATTTAATCTTTCCTGTGGAACTACCTAAAACTGTTGAAAAATAACTAAAATAACAAGGAAAAAGAGGACTACTACACTTGCGTAAATATTTGACAGCGAGGTAGTCTTTTAAATTTTTATACTCCTTTGTGTATAAAAGCATTATTTGTTTTTAATTAACACAAAAAGTGTTGCACTTAATACAGAAGCTATGTTTGCCAGTGAATGTTTCCAAGACATTTTAGAGAACAAAGAGATATTAAATGCTGTTTCACTTTGTATTTCACAGATTTTCTGTTTTACATTGCTTATAAACCTGGAATGTAGTTTTGATTTAGTACTTGATCTTGCATAATACAATGCAAATACATATATATAGAGAACAGAAAATTGTTGGGAATTTTACCTCACAATGGTTGACAAATAACTGCAGACATTGTTAAACCAGATGCCAAACTCTAAGTACATCAGAAGTAACAAAAGAAATGCCAGGGAAAGAAAAAAATGTACAACGCAAAATAATAAAATGAAGTAAATGGGCCCAGAAAAAAGATAATGAAACAATCCGCCTTTTAATACTTTAGATCTATTGCAGAATACTCTTGGACAAAGAGAAAATCTACTGATTCCTGCTATCAGAAGTTCCACAGTGATGCTGCATAGGATTTGACAGAGCAGCATTTCTCATCCGCAGAAGCATTGTTTTCTAGGTAAAGTTTTTGAAATACTGGGAACAAATATCTCAGTGTTATAGCAACAGTTTATAACACCAGGCTACAGACTTGACCTTTTCTCCTTCTCATTTTTTTCTCACTATTTTTATCTCCCAACATTCAGGAACAAACTTGGTAATTGCATGTCAAAAATATAGAAAACAAACTTGGTGTCAATTTTAATGCATAGCACATATGTATCTATAATTGCTACTATATATGAAAAATTAAGAAACAATGACCTGGAAAATAAAATATTCTGGAGGAGGTAGCACAGGTACTTGTCAGGTTCCATAAACATATGTCACTTGTGAGAATTTGGAGCATAAATTTGACGCTGCCATTCACATACGGTTTTTTGTAAACTGATTCCACTGATTGCTCTGCTGAGACAAAGCTCATGTAAGACTGTGGGGTTTTTTTCAGCTTTCTTCTTGTATTTGAGTTATGAATTATGAAACTGCCTAAAGAAAAATTGGATTTTGTCTGTGTAATTTCCTCTAGGAATTCAAGCCATGACCTGAGGCTGTTCCACTGAAGTGAAGAATCCCTGAGCGCCGCGTCGCTCCCTCGAGCCACCCTCTCAGAGGGAATCTGCGGCCTTCCTGCAGTGTCCCTGGCCACCAAGGTTAGCCACTGCTGGCAGGAGCTGGCTGCTATTTGAGCTGTGCAGTCCTTCCCGAGTGGGAAAGGGGGCTCGCAGATGGTTATTGGGTTAGCGCCGGAGACAAAGGAGGAGAGAAGGGCTCCCTGCTTGAGTTCCAGGAACAGGTTTATTTCCGAAGGGCCCAGGGGCAGGAAAAAGCAAAAGTCAAGGAGGGGCCAGGGTTATAAGGGGTACAAATCAACCAATCACAAAACAGCAAACATCTGAGGGACAGCAGGGGTAACAAATAGGGAAGGAGGGAGGAGGGATTAGCGAAGGACAAGCCAGTAGAACACCAAATAAAGACGAAGGTTCCAGAACTTAATGCATATGAAACGAGGGGATAAATATTCAACATAGGGGGAAATATATGCATCGGGAACATAAGAAACAGGGGGTTGTCGGGAGATCACCCTAACCTTAACATGGGTTCTCTTCCTTTCGGTGTTCCCACCATTGTGTGAGAAGACTTCAACGTACTCCTGGGCTCCTCAGCCTCTCCGAGGGCTGAGTCACCCCAACACCTGAGTATCTCTTTCACCTCTAGGCCTTTTTTCCCCAGGTGTTTGCACATGAGAACGTTTTATTTCTTTATTAAGGGCGTTCCTGTAATTTTTCCAAAACGAATCAGGAAATTCTTTGTGTGTCTGTGTGTGTGTGTGTGTGTAAGCTCACTAAGGTATTATTTGATTTTGCAATTGTATTCAGAATTCTTTTGCAGGCAATTGCTATGTGTCCCTGAAATTTCATCAGGTCCTTTATTTACAGGAAGAAGACCTGCTTTGGGGAATCTGTACTAACCATTCTAGTTATTTCTGACTAACACATGTTGGTGATTTGTTATCACCCTCAGAAAAGCTAGTTAAAATATGAGTAAAGCTGCCTGTATTCTAGGATATTTTGCATGAGTGCTTTTTTCTTTTTGTTGTGGCTCTGATATACTCATCCTGTTTAGTTTTATTCCATGTTAAACGATGTAATTTATGTGTTCCGCATGCTATAATTAATAAACTGTCATTTAAACCATTGTGTGAAACTTCAAGGTATGAGAGTAGAGGCCAGAACTTATATTCTTGGCAAATCTGAAGTTAAACTGCTAATAACATCAGTATCAGGCATAACTCCAACCATATCTTGAGTAAGACTTGTTCCTTGGGCAACAGAACCAACAGAAACTTAAAACTTCCTGATCTACCAGAGCTTTTTGAATTTTTGTTTTTACTTTTTTTCTAAACAAATATATGGGAATAAGTAGTTAATGCTGTTAGGAAAAAAATCCTTTCCAAACCCGGAGGTCATTTGTGACATTGTTTTTTATCTTTAAACAACAGATTACATAGTCACAACTGCTGATTCAATCTTTCTTTGTTAATTCTTTTGGTAGACTATAACTGTTTATTGTAATAATCTTGATACTGACTCAATTAAAAAAAAATCGTGCTGGCTTTTAGTTGCAGTACAGCTATGCAGTGTAGTGTTATTACTCTGAATGTGGTGTCTTTCAGAGCAAGCTGATCGTAGCAGGTCAGTAACTTATTCAGTTTTTGCAACAGCAAAATATCTGCGTTAATGATTCAAAATCCTCCATGGCATAATGAGCCTTTGGAAGGGAAAGCTGCTGATGAGCAGACTCTCTGGCAGGCTCCTTCTCTTTCTAGGCTGTGCAAAATCCCCAGACTTTTGTTTAAATATCAATATGTGTTGAGTTTGATTTTTAATTTTATTTCCTTTGTGTTTGCAGTTGTTTACAATGAAGTATGAGACTCCTGGATTCCATGACTATTATACATCTTTCTGATATTTCTTATATAAAAATATTGATAAAATATTTTATATCTATTATATTTTTCTGATATAGTATTTCATTCACTGATTTTGACTCATTTGGGAAAGGTTTCATTATTCAGCGTTATTTTTATGCATATTCAAATTTTAGCCCTACCTTTTTTGGAGAGGTCTATGATCATTTTCCAGAATAAAGTTCTTGAGGTTATCTCCATAACATATATCTGCTATAACCATGGTAGATAAGAACATGACAAGTAGATTTCTAGCAACAGAATTCACTTTTCTTCAGCAGTATTTAACAGATATATTCATCATGTCTTCTATGCACAAAAAAAATTTGAAAGGATGAGAGTTTGCCTGTGTTACAACCAAAAGGCTTTACTCTTTCATGCTATTCACATTTCTCCGTATTCTTGAAAATAAATGAGCTCTCAGCAGTCAGGCGATCTTACATTTGGCCATACTACAAACTTGGAAAGATTTCACAGGGTAAGTCCTCAAAAAAAAATCACTCCTCTTAAAAAATGTCCAGAAAATCTTCCGTTTTATATATATGATTCCAGAGAATATTTTACTGTTTCAAAACCTCATGTGTTTGTCATGAAGTCCATCTACATATTTTCTGTATTAGTTAAGTCAATGTATACTTCATTTTTGTCAGTTTGCCATAATTTTTCCTAGACTTTTTATAGTGTCTAGCATATTGTCTTCATCTCTCTACTCTACTTTGAACTTGTAGCTCATGTTTTCCTTTAGAAATTGGATTTTCCCCTCTCCTTGCATCTCTGAATCTTGTGAAGAAAACACATGGATTACAAGTATGGGGTTATTTTCATTTAAATTTGAGATATTAACAGAAATAATTTGAAAACACTAGAATAAAGTAATGGGAATTAGAAACGCTGTGAAATTTTATCTGTTCTCATGCTTAACACACAAAAAAAGAAGTCTTCAATGGAAAACTAATTCTGGTCTGGATTACACATTAATTGGGAAAAATCCAATATGAAATGACATATTTTGAAAAATATTCTATCCTTATTCTCTTTTTTATGATAGCCTACAACAGTTAAACTGAAAAAAAAATTACTTACACCCTCTCTAAAGACCATCCCTGAAAGTGTTTAGTGGTCAGAGCATGCTCTAACTTGCAAAAGTCACATACTAATTTATCATTTTTCTCAGGGGTCTTTCTGTCTTCTACACAGCTGATGCATGGCACATGCCATAGTTATTTTAGTTTCTCACACAGTGCACTAGTCCTTTTCCCTACTAGCTGCGCTTCAAAGATTTTAGATGTTTCAGCTAGAACAATTTCTCCCTGTGGGTTATAAAATAGAAGCTGAAAAGCACAAGTGATTCCGCTCTGTTTAGGAATACCTATTCATCACCTTTATTCCCGAAACTCTATGGTGACTGTCTCTTTCATTTTATTAGTCCCTCCAGGAGAAGAATCAGACATAAACTGTCACAATTATTTCAGGGAGAATTTACTGGAGAATGTGGTTGCAACATCAGAACTAGATGAGGAGAAATAGAAGGATCCTCAGCATTAATTCAATAAATGGTAAAAGAACCTTTATCTCTTCTGGCACAGAAGTTAGCTAATAGAGGAATAGTCTTAAAATGCATAGTTAAAGCAACATATTTATTTATGTCAATGTTATTTTGCCATCACACTATGTTCTTTCATCACTATGAAAGAACATGAATAGGTACTTATTCCAAGCAGTTCTTTACTTTCTATTTCTACTCTGAAAGCCAAACTCCTCCTGTAAATTATTTTTTTATACGTTTTCTCTGCATTTGGTTGGTTCTTTTGATTTTTTTTCCCCCACATAACTAACATGGGCATGTAACCCAACATGCTGGTTCAGTATTGTATTTGTTTTTAGCATAAAAAAGTTGTGCTCTAAACATCCAATAAGCCAAAACTTTGGAACATATTATTTCAGAAGAGGATTTTATGAGAGGGCTAGGCATTTCAGACTAAGATTTAGCTCGAACTGCATTTCAGAAGAGCAGTTTTTCAATCAGAACATTAATTTTGTGTGTGGGGTATTTCACCTTTTTTGATATTTTTGCAAGTAATGTATAATTTAGGTGGTCAAACAGAGATGGAAGTCATTTGATACACTCAGCTGAAGTGTGTAGCTGTCTGAGTAAATGATAAATAACCTCTCTAGAGCTATGTCTCTCTGGTTTCCTCACAGATATTTCTAGAAAGGTACTGCTTTTATTTTGCTTGGAATTCCTGTTTTCCTGGTCTGATGTGGCTTCATGTGTTCAAGTGTCACTGGTGTTTGAGTTTAATGGATTTTAGGCCATTTTCTGTAAAGGGAAAGAAAATATTAACTGTTCTACTTTAAAAAGGAATGAAACAAACTAACTCTTATTTATTAATTTAAATCATGCAATAAAATATATTTTTGTTTATTTGCATAATAATGTTACTGTAACAGAAATGAATTTCTTTCTCTACAGCTATATGTCAGTGAAACTAGATCATTCCAACATAAATTTCTAGACTAGATGGAAAAGACTAGCAGGAAAGACAGGTTTATATAGAATTGTATTGCCTACTACTTATCTTAGGTTTTTGCCTTCTGAAAAGTTGAAACTGGGCCTGTGTACATTAGCTGTAATTAATCTGCTCAACTTGGGTTTTGTTAAATTTGTGAACTCCACAGATAAAAGAAGTACCAGCCATGTCAGCAGTGTTGGGGGAGGAGACTGTGGCCACCTTTTTACAAGCTAAGCTATATACAACATCTCATGTTTTCAAGAATGACTGGGTTCTGAGTTTTGTAGTTTGTGGAGTATTCATTATTTTTCTCTTGTTTCCTGAAAGTGTTACTTCTGAGAGCACAATTAAAAATTTTCTGGATTTGTATATCACTTTATAGTAACCCAAAAAATTAATTCGTTATTTAATGTATATGTGTGGTGTGATGCCAGAACTACACCTAGGAGTGCTGGGGATCTGTATGATCTCTTCCTTACTCAGTAATGTAAAAATATTTAATGTTTTTTCATATGTGGAATGAAAGATTTTTTAAATATTCTTTTAATATAATCACATCCATTGAAGAGTAGCTAATGAGCTAAGTTCAGATTTTTTTACAAGCAAAAAGAACAGCCCATTAGACAATCAGTCTTTTACCTCCAAAATTTCCAGGTATCTTCAATGTGGGTTGAGTAATTGGAATACTTCTCCAAATATCTGTTAGGAGATCATTATTAATGAATTTGAGCTTAACCATGAGCATGTGTTAAGAAAAAGAGAAGAGTATCCTTGACTTTGGTGTTCCAACTTTAGGTAAAGATACATCACTCTATTTTAATTACACTGGTAATGCTTCAGAAAACTTTGAACAATGATGTCCATGAATGATAGTATTATATTATAATTTTAGCTGCTGCGAAAAGCTTAAGTGCTCTCATGAGTTTAAGAAAAACAACCTGCATTCTGCTGCTGGTCTTGAACTTGCTACCTCAACACAGTGACCTTGATTTGAGGTACAAACAATACACAATGGAAATAGCACCTGAAGGATCATTTTGCTCCCTCAAAATTGAACATTTGAGGGTGTTTTAAAGTTTTTTTTTCAGGACATTAATTTGGAGTTTGTAGATGTTTTAGATAGAACCTCTATCTTTCCTCACCAGTTGTGAGTATTCTAGTTGGGCAGGAGTGATTGTGATTAGTCAAATCAGAAGAGCACTTAGTCCAAAACCTGTCCAGCAGAGTGGGGGCAGCATGCTCAATATGATACAGTTCCACCAGCTCCATTGCAGTAAGGTGTCAGCTCAGCCTTGGCACAGCTGGAATATATATGCAATGGGGAATACTTAACAATCTCAAATTTTTCCCTTTCTCACGGTAGTTAAATAGTTCCCTGTTGTGTTTTTTATTCTTACCTTACCCTTTCTCACATCAAAACTTCAAATCAGCAAAAAAATATGTCCTTCCATGCTGATGAAAGTGAAATAAAAAATGTTTCTGACCCTTGTCACATGTACCCTCTCGATTTGAAAATTTGTTCTAAACAGAGCAATATTTATGTTGTACACCATAGTGATTGCCATGGAAAAGCTGTCCTCATGTTTTACAGGTACTTCTATAGGCCTAAGAAGAAGGTGCTAAATATCTCCTTGGGAGACGTGCATTTTAATGAGAGCACTTCAGCTTAAAAAGACTATTGTACAAGATGCTCAAGTAGATATGATTTTAATAATTATTATGTTGTCCCTGCCCTCGTGGGAGTCAA
Organism: Mohoua ochrocephala; assembly: GCA_013398855.1. Lineage (NCBI taxonomy): Eukaryota > Metazoa > Chordata > Aves > Passeriformes > Acanthizidae > Mohoua > Mohoua ochrocephala. The sequence continues at coordinate 6,365 of VZTA01023703.1, read as the reverse complement.
CAGCTCTTACCAGTTTAGTGTTGTTGGAAAAACTTACGTAGTATCCCTTCCAGTCCTGTGTCCAGGCCATCTGAGGATGTTGAAGAGCACAGGGCCGAGGATGGAGTCCTGCACGACCCCACTAGTGACAGGTCACCAGTCTGATGTCACCCCATTCACTGTAGCCCTTTGTGCCTGACCTGTGAGCCACTTGCTCACCCATCACACGATGTGTTTATCCAACTGTGTGCTGAATGTTTTATCCGGAAGGATCCTAGGAGAGACTGTGTCAAAAGCTTTGCTGAAATTGATCAGCTGCTTCTCTTGATCAACAAGGTGGATTACCTTGTCATAAAAGGAAATCGGATTTTACAAGCAGGATTCTAATTCCATCAGTGCTTAGGTCTCCTGAGCTGATCTCTGGCTACAGAAAAAAATCTTTGTATTCTTCCAGGCTATATAAAATGAACTTTTATTTTTCTGATCTCTCCCCCATCCTCCTGGGGACCAGTGAACACGTGGCTGCTCGATCTTTAGTTGACAACAGGCGTCAAAATGTGACACCCTGGGTTAGGAAGAAGAGTGTAATGACAGATGAATTCTTCCTCTGTAGTGTAACATTTTGTTCATCTTGGGAAAAGGGAGGACATTTTTCCTCTAATCTAGGAAGTGTTGAAGTTGCAAACATCCAACCCTGGACAGACCTTTGCTTCTTGCAGCTGATTGTCTCCTGTGTGAGTTTGAGCAGAAAAACAGTGAATCGCAGGCTTCCTGTTAAGCTCTTTAATAAGTCTGATTCCAGTGTTGACAGAAAGCCAGGCCTTAGCAGCAGCTGATGAGAGAGCAATCTAATAATTTTCTCAACTTTCTTTTAAAAAGTGTGTTAAGTGAAAAATTTATATATGTTTGTTAGCATCCTTGGTGACTTCATCTAAGATTTTATCTTTAACTTGTGTGCTAATCCCAGTGGAACTAGAAATATGTGTAATGACCTAAATCAAAGTTTATGAGAAAGCAACAATTTGGAAAAAAGGTTGGAAAGACAAATAGAAGAAATGTCCTTTGAAGTACCGAACGATGATAGAATTTGCATTTCTTTTTTTCTTTTTTTTCTTTATTTTTTTAAGGTGTGGTGCTTTTTGCATTTGTTATTTTTCCTACTTATCACTCAGTTTTTGTCATTAATTGCTTGTGAAGCTTTACAAAATAAAGCCTATAGCTAATAAAGTACAGGGGCTTATGTATGGGTTTAGATGCATAAATAAGCCTACTGACTTCAAGAAGAGTGAGTCATATGCAGTAAGATTTTAATTTTGATTAGGAGTGTACCTCCGAAAACAATTTTCTGATAGTTCCTACTTTTGCTGCTGTGCGTTTTCACACAGCCTTAAGTGCATATACTTGGTTCCTGTCATAGGAAATGGAATTAGACGACAGGCTTTAGGGATACATTTAATATAAAATGCATAGATCTTCTACTGCAATTTTATGGAATACATTGGTGTTAATTTTTATTTCAGTTTTAGAACCTACTGGTCTCATTTATTTTTCTCTCCTAAGTTGATCTTTGTGACATGTTTTTCCTATTTCCTCTTTTTATTTCAAAAATGGATTTTTCACCACATGATCCATAAAAATAATGGGAGTCCTGACCTAAACTTTGAAGAAACAGAGGGTAAAATGGTTACTACATCTCTAGGTATGTCCAGGAAAGAGAGGATGAAAAATTTAACACAATTTTAAACACTATGTCTCCATAGGGATTTATTTTACTTCAGTGATTTTGTAACAGATTTATTTGTTTCAAAACAAAAAGTATTATAAGCTACACTTTAGAAAGGATAGCCTGACAAAATGCAATAAACAATTTCGTCCTTGCTTTATTTTTTCCAGTGGTAATTTCTTACTTAACTATAGAACTGAAATTAGTTAAATTGAGTGTGAATCAACAAAACAGTCAGATTTAGAAGAAATAGCTGAATCTCAGTGTGTGTATAAAACAAGAACTATAGAATGAGTCTGATATCATCCAGTCATTATAGAAATAGCAAATCAAACTGTTAAGGGGAACATTTTAAATGGCTTCAGTAATTTATTGCTTTCTGGTGATCTTTCAAGCATGCACAAAAAAATACTTTCTAAATTTCTTTTAAATTGCTAGGCTCAATATTGAATATTTTGTGTAACTGTCATAACGTAATACATACAAGAACAACTCAGGCTCTTCTACCCATATCTTTAGGCTGAAGCCCTAAACGCTCCAGCCTGCCCTCAAAGGGCCGGTGGTCCAGCCCTGACCATCACGATGCCACTCTGCAGAGCTCTGGTTTCTTGCTGTCTCTCTGGTACTGCTGGGTACAAAATTGCACCACTGCCTGTGGTCTAAAGGGAGCAGAGTGGAGGGGAAAGTCCTTTCCTAGTAGCCACCCCTGCTGCAATGCCACACCACTGCTTTGACAGAGCTCCAGGAAATTCTGCTTGTGACTATAGAGCAGGTTTAATCTCATGGGCTAGAACAGAAAAATACATCTCTGTCTCAAAATATACCATACTCTCCTTTTACAGTGATCTCATGCTTGAAAAACTTGCTGTGAGGGAGAACACCAGCATTTTTTCCTGTAATTTGGACAGTTAAAGTTAAGTACAAAACAGAGTGGAGGACCATAACTTTTAGAATATACCTACTGATTTTATACAGTTTTCTGGCAATATTTCTGCTCAAGATTGAATCTTATGCTTGCTAAACTTCATCCCTCATCAGCAATGTTAGCTGTTTTTAAAAGCCAGTGTATGGAATTTAAGTAGCATTGACTCATGCTTGTGAAAAATTTAATGCCTTAACTACTTGGCAATGCACATTACAACTTTTGTTGTATCCTGAGATTTCTGAAAGGCTTACTGCGGGCAGAGTTGGTGCCATTTTGGCACAGTCTGGTTTAAAGTCAAGTAGCCTGGGAACAGAATTTTGTATAAAAGTAAGCAGCTTCCTAGTGATCCCTAACTCTGACTTTGTGTTTTCTAGAAAGTAGGTACTGTATGCAGTGAACTAATTAGCCACCTCATTTTACTGAAATCTGCTCTGTAATCTGCATGCCATCTGTTCACTTTAGTCTAGAATAAACAAACTTTAACTCAGCTCTGTAATTAGGTCACAAATCATCAATTTGTTCATAGTTGTCTTTTCTCTTTACGACAGTGCATCAAAATAAGCATCTACCTGTGGAAAAAGTGTTCTTGATGGTGTCACATGAAAGGCCGTACTTAATGGATATGCTTGACATACACTCTTCAAGACACAGTAATCTATATTCTCTATGCTAATTTTGAGATATACCTTATGGCTGTTTCTCAGCGCCTCAGTACAAGGAAGAGTGATCTCGTAGCATGAGGAGAGCAGGTTACTTGTATACTGTGCTAATTATAGCCCCAGTCAAAGAATCAAATAAAGATACAGCATTACATCGAAAGTATCTCAAAAACTATATTAAAAAAAAAGGAAGCGCAGTGAGATATCTACTGAAACAGAAAATTCATACCACTCTCTATCTTGAGACCCCCATCAGTAGCTACAGCCAACCAGTTACTTCAGTTTGCAAACATTCAAGGTCTTTCCCTTCCTCGCATTTCTGTTTCAAGGACATTCTGAATTTTAGCAATTTGAAATGTTTTTCTAACAGTTATCTGATTTATTTGTAAGCAGGGGATATATGGCTTTTCTCATTTGACAAGTTTGTTTAAACAGTTCTTTCAGCTTCCTGGTGTTCACATCATTGCATTTGTTGAAAGTAATCAGTAAACTTGATGTAGCTATCCAGGGGTTTTCTCTGTCAGACCACATTCCTCTAGATCATCTAGAAGATCTCTTGTCATATGAAGTAATACACTGCAGGACAGGTTCTTTCTTTACCATCCTAACACGAGTCATCAGAACCCGTTACGGATTGAATTTCTCTTTATTAAATAAAATATCCAGGGGGGAAATGAAGGCAAATAAAACTTCAAAGGGATATGACCTGAATTACATACAACATTGAAATGACAGTTCACTGCTAAGTGACATGAAAGAAAGAAAAAAGTGCCCGTTTATCTAGGAGGTTGGTCTGGTACTTACTTTGCATTCCTTTCAATATGAAACACAGTAGCAAGATATTCTTAGCTGTTTTGACAGTGTAACACTTATAAAGAGAGGCTTCAGTTAACCGAACTCCTCAAAAAGCGGTTAGTTCTTTTATGACAGGAAGCTTGTCCTTTCATTTTTTTGATAGCCTCTGGGAACGTTATTAGATTTAGACTAAATCATATGGCAACAATTTTATTACTCTTTCCAAAATATGGTCATGTACTTTTTTGCTACTCTTAGAACATCTCTGCCCTTACAGAAAATAATATTGCATAATAGAGTATTTCCAGCAATTGCTATTCACAGCAGTATTTAGAGAGTGGGCATTTTGTTCCTGAGTCTCAGCTTTACGCGGCAGGATATGGGTTACTACATAAATAAAGTTACTCTTAAAATTTGTGTAATGTCTCTATCCATTTGCACAATTTTGAAGGCAAATAATTTATTCAATTACTTCATTAATCTTTTAAGTTTATGGAATGTCTCTGAAAAGACAGTCTCAATTTTTGTAATCTTTTTAATAAAATATTCAAATATTTGTTTCAGCAATCTCATAAAATAAATTACACTGCAGTTTTTATGCATATTCAAATTTAAAACTTAATTTCGTGGTCGAATAGATCGCATATCTTAGATAAGATTTCTTTCTTTATTTAGCATAATAAAGGAATTCTTGATGGAATTTGCCTGTGTAGAATTTGTCTGCTCATAGGCATCTCTGACAATCTAGATAGAAAGTTTTGCTGCAGTGTCTATCTTGGTCAGCAAAATTTATGTTAATTTAAAACACAAGGTGGCAAAAGTATAGTTGTAGTAAATTTGTCTTAGGCCAGTTTTGTATTGGCAGAAGTCAGTGGCCGCTACACCTCTTGGTGATTTGTAAAGACTTCAAGTCAGACGCCTAAAAAGACAAGTAGATTTGGCTGTGTCTGTTTGTTGGTCGTAAGTCCGTTGCTACTGCTCTTTTCATTGGCTTGGATTATGGAAGAGAGAGGGTATATCAGTGTACAGACATCGTGTCAGTGGTGACATCTTGGTCTAGCTGAAGGTGTTGCTGCTCACTGAGAGAAGGTTGCACTAGATGACTTTGAGAGGTCCCTTCCAAACCAAATTATTCTATGATTTATGATTCTATGTCCTTTCCTTCATGTTTGCAAGCAAACTTCAAGATGATCCAGTCTAGGACTCCCAAAGTGGGTGGTCCCTGCCAATCCTGGGGCTTGTTATTCAGTGTTGTGCTAACCATAGCTGTGTCACCTTCGATTTGTAACTAACAGATGGTTGAACAGTTTAAAATGTGAGTATTCTGTATTCAGTTCTATCAGTCAAAAAAATCTTGGTGAAATAGAATTAATATTCTGAGTACTTTTAGCAAATTTCTCAACCTTTTTTTCCTTTGTTTATTTTTATAGTTAAAAAGAAATTGCCTCAAATCTCTTTTGATTCCATGTAGATATTTGACGCATACAGTTTTTATTTTCATGGAGCTCATCCTCATTTACCTCCACTGATCCCAGCTGTGGCTCTCTGGTACCTTTTTTGTTCTCTACTTCTTGATTTCTAATTAATATTCTGGATGAAGAAGAGGTTTTCCCTTTTGCTGGGACATTTTTACCTTAAATCACGGTTGTGTACATACATGCACATCCACATGCATACACACATGCAAGCCCCAGACATGTATTAGACATGTATTAGAAATACTTTGTCCTTCTCTTTTTTCATTTAAAACATTTCAATATTTATTTATTCCACAGAACTAAATTGATTAGGCATCTCTTGTTCTTTCATAAGTAACTCTTACAGCATATTTTTGAATTACATCTCTTCTCAGTACGATCTCAGATAAAATCTCCCTTTAAAAGTTTCGACGACGTTGCTAATAAAAGCATTGGCAATATGCAAAGGAAAACAAAATTGTTTAAAGAGATTAGCAAACAATAATTTAAAAAAAGAGTAATAAGTAAGAATTATTGCTAGGAAACTCCAACAAACTCATAAAATTATAGAAAAAGAGGTAGTGTGTAGCCTGTGTGAGGCAATTCATGAATTAGATTCAACCTAAAAATTGACACTTTACTGGAGCGAGACAATTACTTCTAGCTGAAAAACACTGCTGTGCCCAGAAAGTATGCACAAATTCAAAGCAAAATGTTTCACAGTATTTTTTGTAAGAAGAAGAGGCTGCTTTCTTTCTTTTCTAAGTTTTATTGAAATTCTTTTTCAGTATTTAATAAAGAACATTAAAACCATGTCTTTCATTTGG
>VZTA01023702.1:11208-28246 GCA_013398855.1 Mohoua ochrocephala | reverse complement strand
ATTTCCAGGGATGGGACATCTACGACAACTCTGTGCAACCTGTTATAGCATTTAATCACCACCCCCATGGTGAAAAAACCCCTCCAAACTTCCTTATATTGAATCTAAATTGTGTCCTCTCTGAGTTTAAAACCACTACCCCTCATCCTGTTGTAACACACCCTGATAAAAATTTGTCCTCATATTTCTTAAAGTGCCCCTTTAAGTAATGAAGGGCTGCAATAAATCTTCTCAGAGACTCCTACAGACTGAACAACTCCAGCTCTCTCAGCCTTTCCTCACAGAAGTGCTCCGTCCCTCTAGCCAACTCTGTGGCCCTCCTCTGAACCCACCTCTACAGGACCATGTATTTTTTTAATAGTAATAGTTCATAATTGTGAAGCAGTGACCCTTCATCCATTAGGTTAGATAATTTTATTTGATCTCCCTTGGCATCTCCTAGACCTGCAAAATAGGATTTCAATTAGTAAGAATAATTAATATTTCAGCTCTGGAGTACAAACTGAAGAACAGAAGATACATGAAAATAACAACATATATGTCCCTTATTAATAAAGGAAAGAACCACAATAATACTGTTAATTGTCTTGTAATGGCTGTTCATTCCACCTATGCTTAGTTGCCAGTCTCTGGTCTAGAGACTAAGTCTCTGGTCTAGTAGTGGAAATTCTTAGGAGTTTCACATGGAATCAATGCCAAATTTAATAACTTTTGCAAAGCTTAATGTTGAAGTATCAGCTTTGTCCACTAATTTATAACTGGAACATAACTAGTCATAATAATCAATTTGACCTCTTCAGAAAAATCCTTTTGCTTCTTAATCCTTTGTTTTCTAAAGCTCTACAAATAACTGTGTTTAAATTCTGCAGGAACAGCATAACAGCTCAGCTCTAAGAATTGGTATAATATATCTAATAAAATTTCCCACAATTTCTGGATAGGTAAAATGGAATCAAATGGCTTGGAATTTGTCCAAAGTCTAACATTAACACTCTCCTTTCATAAAGGCACCAAGAGAAGTGTTTCTGAATTTCAGTTTTATGTCCCCTTTCAAGCATGTGATCCCAATAAATTATAATAATGAACTTAATATCACTGATTCTTGAAGTTGGTACATGCAACAGAGATTCTCTGTCACTACTTTCTTCGTGAACTTAGCAGTGTTCTTGCCAGAGTTCTTGGCTGGAACTGCTCCTGGCATTTAAAAAAACCCAATAATTAAAAGTGAAAAAGTTGAAGCGACAAGGACCCATGGCAAAATATGCCAAGCAATATAATTGATGTAAAACAGGAAACTGAGGTACTTGTAGGACTTTATCGTCTCTCAGGCCAGTCATGTTTAATGTGACTATCATGCAATGCTGACAGACATGTTTGTTTGAGTTTTTTTAAATGTGCAAGTTTAATTCCTCACAACCCCTAATCACACGCACACACACTCACATTCACACACACGCACACAAAGACACGGAGAGAAAAGATTAAGAATCCTTAAAGGACATCAACCAACTTCCCCCTTTTCCATGTGATCTATAGTATATTTTCAACTGTGAAAAATACAACCAAACAGTAAATCTGAATCAAATTTTGATCTCTGAAAGAGTGTCTACTGACTCTCCCCTTATCAAAATGTCCTTAATAAGGGCTGTGTCTTTAAAGAAGAAAACAGAAGGGAGAAGTATATTTATTACTTTTGGGTTAATATTACTTTTAAATTTTCAGGAATGTTATGGATTTAGAGGCCACTAGAAGAGAATTCCAAGAGAAGCATGAACAGTGCATTTAACCACTTGATCAAATCAAATTTAAAAAAAGAATAAAATACCTTTTATTTTCAAAATTATATTTCAATGCTGTTTCTATTAATAAAAACTTATTTACAGTAATTCTGCTTTCCTGAAAATATTTTCAGAACAGAAATCAAAGCCCTTGGGGGGGAATAGCAATAGATCTGCAAAAAAGACACACAGCTTTCCAACTGAATATCTCGAAGTTTTAGTTTTACCCTTTCCTGTTTAACGGAAGAGAAGACACAGTACTATACTGTCTTGGTGACCAACCCCAGGTGATTAATTAAAACTTTCATTCTGGAATCACAATATCATCATGAAACAGCTCACAAATAACACCTTTTCTGAAATATAGTCATATTAAAACTTCTTAAGGTACACTGAGTAACAATTATAGCTTATTAAAAAGTTTGTCNAGTTTGTCTGACGATAATTCCTCAGCTAAAATCATGGCTCAGAGCTGCTTTTGAATAGTTTTTAATTATAGGATTTCTTCAAAAACCAGAAGCTAGCATACAGCTCTCTGGATTCACTCAGGAACACTGATATCAAATTATTTTTTCTTCTATATCACTAATGGGATTTTCTTATGCTGCCTAGGGTTCATCTGAGTGGCTCTTTAAATTCCAAGCCAGTCCCATCTCATTAACATGAGTGAAGTCATACCACTGCAGAGGTGCAGAAACAGAAAATGTTTCTGCATGAAACTTTTGGAGATCTGATATCTCTCTTGTACCCATCCACCATGGAGGAGTTCTTCACAGGTTATGGTGATAACATGTCTCAGTTAAGGTATTATCCTTTTCAGATTTGACAAATAAAATTACCCCTGTGCATACGTAGCCGAGGCCATAAATGTGTGTGTGAAACTATCATCATCCATTTAGTACCCAAGTTACAGCTTTTACCTGGTCATGTTCTAAGCAGACACTTTCCAAACCCAACAGTGTTTTCCTAATGCTGCCCCAGAAAACACTTCCTGTACATGCTGGTAAACCCACATTTGCCTTTTTGCACAAAAAAAAGGAGAAAAAAAAAGGCGATAATTAGAATGCAGAATTACTGATGTGGGAGCAAAATTTCTTTCACCTATCCTGTTTTTCAGTGTGTTTTACATGCATTGATAAATATTTGAGGTAATAAGCCTGAAGGAGGACGAAAAGAGGATATTCAAATATGCAAATAGCAGAGGACATGGCATTGAATCTGTTTGATTAGGAGTCAGAGATGCTGTTCCAGCAGAGGTAATTAATAACAGTGCCTGAGACATCCTTACCCTTCCCAGTCACAAGCCTCTTATCCTCACTGTGTCATACAGTGATCTTATGTTTCCTTCCTGAAATGACAGTATTAATGGCACAAATACATAATGTTTATTTTGTGGAATTAGGAACTTGCTCTCACGTGTGCCAGGACATTTTTCAGACTGATTTCTGTCTTCCCTCTCTGTCTGGAGTGATGCTGCTGTACGGTAGCTGTTGCGGTGTAGCTCACCACCAGGATCGGTCCAGCTAGAGACACGCAGGTTCTTCTGCACATCCCACACGTTGTCATGGAAAATGCACCATGCAGGCAACCTGAGAGAGCAACACAGGGGTGGCTGGCAAAGGAACATTACTCAGGAAAGGGAAAGTGTTTGGAAATACTGGTACAGCTGGCAGATGGTTAGGCAGGACGTTCCTTATTGATCCACAACAGCACCTCTGTCAATTTGACATGTACGTCCTGAAAGGCAAGCAAAACTTAAACTGATTAGAACCAAACTCATGAGTTGGTTAGGATTAGATTATTGGCTGCTAGTAGGGACTGACATGCTTTGCACCTCTGGCCAAATGATAACAATGTGTTCCAGAAATTAATAATATCTGAGGATTTCTCATGTCAACTGAATTAATTTCTGCAAGTCAACTGAGCTTACCAATGAGAGCTGACAGGAAATAAAATTTTACTGGAAAACTTTTCTTATTATTCTCTAGTTCAAATAATGAGGAAACCATTTGACTGTTTTGTCTTCTGTGCCATTATGTTTATTTAAAGAAACAGAACACTACTTAATTATGTATGTGAATACTTGGCACATATAATTACTACCCAACAGGCAAACTCTGTTTGGGTTTGTTGGAATGCCAATGGGCTTTTATTAGTTCAGCCCATCATTCTGTTGTGAAATGGAAATGAAAAGTGGAAAATATGTTTTCCTTCTCCAGGGATCACTTCAGCTCCTTTTTCTCTTTATTTTATCAGACTTCTTGTTGCTATGGGGGTCTTGAAGGCCTATTATTAAAACACCCTGCAGTCCTAAGGGAAGAAAAGCAAGCTGGTGCTGCAGATGGGAACACTGTGAATGGAATAAACTATAAGCACCAAAAAAATCCAATAAATGCAGCAAAATCTATGCATTATTCTCTTTTGTTTCCAAAGTTCATCTAGAGTTTTCACTTTTTTTTCCACCTTTCAATTTTTTCTGAATATAAATTCATAGTACCATTCAAATATAAAAGCACAAGAGAAAAAACAAGTTAGTTATGCAGTCTCTTCTTGGGTCTCCTTTTGCACAAAACAAGTTAAATCCAAGTTAATCTATTCTGTACAGATATCTAACCTGCAGAAGAAATGTAATTAATATAAAATACTCATTGCAGAAATGACACCTCCACAGTTCTTTCAGAAAAAAAGAAAGGAAAAGATACAAGATACACCTACTTGGCAGTTAAGTACTAGTTTAACCTACAGATTAAGTCTATTGAAAACTCTTATGGAAGTAGTTTTTACAATCATTTAATCATTAAACTCAAAAAATTAATCTGGAAAATTAGTAAGATAGTCACCAGGATCTTTTTTGCACACTGAATAAGATGATGATATTGAACATCAAGTGAGTCAAATAGTCTTCTAAAAATTGTGCAAAAGACAACTTCTACAAGTTGAACACATCAGAAGCAAAGACATTTCCTGTATTTCACTGACAGCATCTAAATGAAGAGAGAGTCAAAGATTATTTTGTAATGACCAAATGATTCCTGATCATCTGTAGACCTAAAAGTGACACATTTCTGAAAACCAGGAAAGAAAGCCACAGCATAAATTTGGTTTTCTCTGGAAGAGAAGGAGCATACTTTGCATGAAGGTTTTTTTTTTCCCCATCACTTGCTTTAATTTCCAAAGACACGCTGGTTTAGACTAGCTTTCCCTTTCCCTTTCCCTTTCCCTTTCCCTTTCCCTTTCCCTTTCCCTTTCCCTTTCCCTTTCCTTTCCCTTTTCCCTTTTCCCTTTTCCCTTTTCCCTTCCTCTGGTTTTATTCTTTTTACTTCCTTTGAAGACCTTGGCAGCTAGTTTTAATTTATCTCAATCCTCTGCTAAGAGATGCTACCTAAAATGCATTCACTGCCCTCAGCTGTGTTGGCTCCCTGTAATAGAGGGGAGACAAATTTGTAGAAGTTTCTAGAAGAATTACACGAATCCATGCTCATGTATAAACCTAAGGACAGGACTTTTAAGGTACTTCATTATGCACCAACAGAGGCAGTACTAGTCTGCAATACCTGCCTCCATTGATTCCATTTTTGAGGTAATTCAACTTGAAAGGCAGAAAAAGTACAGCTTTGCGAGCCCTTTCCTGAAAATGCTTGAAATATGGGTGGCCATCGGGACTATGAGAACAACAAAAGATATGTATTGAAGTTGACCTAAAAGACTGAAAAAAGGAAACAACAAGTAATTTATGCCTGACCAGAATGAATAGCCTCTCAGGACATTTTTTGTGATTTTGGCTTTTTGAGAAGAACACAGGCATTGGTAAAATAATACCATAGTGACTACACAACTACATGCTCCCAGCTCCATTCAAACTGAGGCTGCAGCATTAGGTATGGTACTTCCCATCCTATCCACCACATATCCATGTATACTTTATTCATCATCTCCTGATATGGAAATGTATTACAGATTTTGTTACAAAGTACCTTATGCACATTTATAAGTGAGCTTGTTCCACTCTGTCCTGACCTACAGAGACCTACGTCTTTACATAATAGTTTTTGGGTTTGATTAAATTGAAGTACACAAACAGCTGCAAAATGCTGTAATCAACGTATTGCTCAACTCTTTCCCACAGCCAGCGTCCAGTTCTGAAGCCTTCTGTGAAGGAAAACTCTTTTCTGGCTGACTGACAAGTACTCGACATGAAATTGCTTCATGAGAGTCGTAAATGCAGTAATCTTGCCCCAGAGCCTCATACATTATGCTCAGAGTACATACCTGTCATTATATGGCACTAAATGCATCAGAATGAACTGATTTCATTAACTTTCCTGGATCTAGATTGGAATGGATAAAATACTCTGAATCCTTTATCACCAAAGAAATGGTCTTGAAAGCTAATGTTTACATTATACCTTCCCAGTACCAGTGTGTAGTGCAAGACTCAGGAGCTCCTTAATTTATTATTAATTTTCTCCAGAATTAATTAAAACTTGTTTTAATCTAATTCTAGCCTAGCTGGAGAGAAAACATAATGTTTTTTTTTAAAAAATGTTATTCAGGAAAGCGGGGATTGGGGGGTGAGAGAAGGTCAGGATATGGGCGTTAAAGGGTTGTACAACCAAAATTTTTACATAATTCTATCTTAAGGCTGAAGAAAATCCAACTATTTCTGCAAGTCTGCTAAAAGAAAAGTATTCCAAATATAATTGTAGAACAGTAGGAAGGCTGGACGAGGTATTACACCATTTATTATCTTAGCATTTTGGACACTTTGACAGTAAGGCAGAATTAAAAAGGTCAATAGGAATAGAAGCATAGGATATTTCCTTCAAATCTGAATTGATAATAAAGGTAAACTCTCTCTGGGTAACATGAATCAGTGATTCTGCTAAAGTTGTCTCAACTCCTGCCATAAAATACCTTCTTTTTCAAAACTTGTGTGGAAATCTGGCTGACTAGAAATTGCAAATTGTCCTAAAATAATTGATTCTTTCAGTACTGTGATGTTATGAATGGATGACGTGGGTTTAGATAAGTCCCTGCCTTTTGCCCAGGCCTCTGGCAGCAGGCAGTTGCGTTATTGAGGCGGCCAGCACCCCAAGACCCACTCTCATTCACAAGTTCTTTAATAATGGCTGATTCAGTCTATTATAGAATGAATTATTTATTTAATAGACACAAAACTAACAGACATAAGACTTAAAACAGACTGTCACTACACAGGGATAAGACAAAAGGGGATACTAGTATTATACACACGGAGTTAAAGGTACCATTAATTTTTCTGCTAGCTAAGAACTAGTATAACTTAGGATCCAATGTTTCTCACCACCAAATTGTTGAAGTGGCACACATTGGAATCCTTTCCTTCAATTTCCGGAAAAGTAACCATGAAGTTGCGTCCAAGCTTTGGAGTGAAATTGTCTTGCACGTTTCCCAGAGAGTGCGTAAGAGACTTCTGTCTCTGTGATAAACTGTAGTACTTTTATAGTGTATAAACAGGCCTTTTGGTCACCTATGTTTATCCCTTCCTATATCTGTTAAGCTGGCAGACCTTTTGGTGCCAGGAGATGATACCTGCTGGGCCTTGCCCACCTGGGTTATCTCTCCTATCTGCACCGGCCACCTGTGGTGGAGAGAGGGGTGATATGCCCTGCCACATGTGGCTACTAACATGTACACAAAAAATAACACTTTTTATTAATGCTCCAGGGCCTGTTCTGGTACAGGGATATTGTAGTTGATATTCATATCTGGGAAATTCTCCAAACTCTGTAAACTTATGGGAAAACCATGTAATATTCAGATGAATGACGCGCCATTTTATGTTTATATACTAAGACATTACTACTTTTTCTTAACATCAGCGAATTAAAATAGAAATTTAAAAAGTTAAATAATAAGCCTCATGACATCTCAAAATTCAAAAACAACATAAAAAGAATGATAAAAATTTAGGGAGCCCTTTAATGGTACATGTTTATTTACAGTGGTAATAACAGATCACAGGTAGTCACTTCAGAACAGGAGCTGGTCAAAAAGTTTTAATATCCATCTGGCAGAAGTGTGTGTGCTTTCAAAAGCTATTCTGCTTGTCTCTATATGATATAACTAGCACTTTACAAAGCTTTTTAAGCAGAAAAGAGAAATAAATACCAGAAGCTTACACACTGGTGTTTACAATGCATCTTTGAAGGGACAGAGGGACAAGTTAAACTTTCTAGGAATTAAGCTTACATTTCAAATTGATGCACTGTCCAGTATGCTATTGAGAACACTGACATGCCTCTTCTCACTCAAGAAACTACCCTGAAGACAGTTTCCTCAAAATCAAGTTTGTCTGCCAGCACATAACACATTTTGTTGAAAATTCCCAGTGCATACTTCTCAAATAATGTTAAACTTTCCTTGAACTATCATATTGTTAATATATTAACAAAAGAAATCAGAAATGAGAGTTCTCATTCAAAAGGAAATTCTACTATTTCAAAAGATGCTTCCATTATGATTTCAAAGAAAAAGGTCAAGCTGTAAACATTTATGTTAATATGTGCAAAACAACAGTTTAGACTGACTGCAGTTCAATTCAATTTTATTTATGCTAGAAGACCATAGAGCTGAAACTGAAGTAAAACTCAAATAATTTTCATTAAAATGGGAAATTTCAGCAATACTGAAACAAGTCAAACAATACACTTTGAAGATTCAAATTATAATTTTATTTACAATTAATATTTTTCTGTGAAATATTTTTTACACGGGAAAAAGTAGTTTTGTCAAAAAAAAAAAGGCAGAGATGCCAAATTTTTTCTAGTAATTTTTAAGTTTTACTCATGATTCGAAAATTTATGGCACGTTATAAATTATATGGGAGCAATATCACAGTTCAGAGAATTGACAGTATTTAGCAGGAGATGCAATGAGGAAATTGCAAAAGAGGCTTACTGTATGTCTGTGTATTGAAATCAGAGATCTGCAATTTTTTATTTTTCACCAATGCTTTGTAAAAAGACGTTTTATATTTGCTTATTTGTATTTCATCCTTGCACTGTTCACTAAAAATATAGCTAAAATAATGATGAGTGCTCTTGGGGGACAGTAACTGCTCTTAGCTGGGTAGATTTGGTGACATTACAAGAAGTATGGGCATGGGAAGTCAAAAGGACTCATAGCATAATGTGCAGGTCAGTGGTTTTGAAGTAGAAAATCAGAAAGGAAGGTAAAGGACCCATAAAGCAGGTGACCAGAAAACAGAAATAAGAAATTCATGTGTTGCACACCTGCTGATCAAACAAAACAAACAAGACAAAATGATAAAATTATCAAAGATCCGTACATTTTCATTTACTAAAAAAAAAAAAATACTTAAATATAGCTATTTATAACTCTTATTATCCTGTAAGAAGTATGGGCTTCATTTCAGATGCATTTAGTGCTGCAGCTATTTTTTTTTTTTCTGGTAGCTAACACAAAGTGGAAACTGTTTATTGTGCCAATACAGATGCCTTTCATTATTCCACTTTTCTCGTGCCTAGCACAGTAAAACACAATTTTATCTTCAGGGTATTTATTTCTGTGAATAAAGATGGGAATAATATTTAGCCTCTTAATAAGCAGCTCTATTACTCCTTAGATTCTGCTACTATGCATCAGAAATGCTGTTTCTCTTTGCCTCATTGTCTGAATCTTACAGGTAAATACATGAAGCTTCCAAGAACTGCATGATGATCCCTGTAGGGAAAAAAAGTTCTTTGTGCCAAAACTTTTGAAATGAACACTTAAAATGTTTTGGGCTGTTGGCCTTCTTTATCAATGCCCTAAGTATCAATTTGAATGGATTTATGACTATCATTTGAGTCATTACCAGTCTCAGTAGTAGTGTATTTATGAGCTAGTTGTGCTGCATTATAACCACCGACTAATAAAAAATGGCACTCATTAGCAAGATTGGAAAAAGAAAAAACCAGCATTTTCACTTTTTTTTCTTTTCCTTTTGCAGCTCTTTCATTAAGAAAAGAGGAAAGGTAACCTGTTGGTTTTTAGGGGTTGGGGCTTTTTTTTTTTAACATTTCAGTATTTTACTGTGACAGCTGCTGGTTTCACATAACCATTATTTCTATTTTTTGTTTCTTCCAATTTTGCTATAACTAAATTTCATTAACACTTTAGGAAAAGTGAACATTTTCCTTCCATCTGCTAAATGGCTTTTAAAACCCATTTACTTTGATTTAGCAAATCTGGAAACAGCTGGCAAAAAAGATTTTTATTAAGTTCCTCAGTTTCATATTCACAAGATATGTGACTTTCATATTCTTTCTTAAGGTCTGTAATTGGCTTCTATTTCTCAACTGTACAATTTCTTTCTAAATGCTAATCAACCAGGTGGTCAGATGTTTAGTTATCATTCTGCACATTAACCAGTTTAATGTGTCTCAGTTTAAATGTCTAGAGCTGATGATTCTAACGATGTGCATAAAAACTGTTAGAATGGTTTTTTAGTTTTCAGCCATTACTTTCTTCCTCCTCTTTCTAATTCTGAACTTGATTGTGATGATTAAATAACCTAAGAAAAGAATCTGAAAAATACGTTCCCCGCCCTGGATGCCTGTATTCCAAAATGTTGATATTTTGCAGCCCCTGATGTACCATCAGGGTAAAAGAATAAGTGATAGAGACTGGTTTATGACCTTCTCATTAGCTCTTTCTGCTTAGTTTTGGATGTGAGAGCCTATTCACTTTTAGCTTGGTCCAATTCTACAAGAGGAGGCATTCTGCAGCCAGCAAAACCCACTAATTTGTTTCTGGAGTGACAAGTCCATGATCTCGGTCTTTCAGAGCTGCAGAAGATATGTCCACGTGTGCAAATCCATTAACACAGAAAACTTATCCTTTTGAGATATATTCTTGTGTCTGACACACCTGCTTAGGGCTGTACTCTGCCACCACAATTTAAGGTGTGAAAGCAAATTCCCAACAGAATAATAATTAAAAAACCCCAAACCCAAAACCTTTCCTATCACTTGCCCACTGAGCTGCACACAGCTGTGCTAAAACAGCATCACTGAGATGCTTTGTTTCAAGCCATACCTGATGGCCTTTTTCAGCTCCATGGAGATATTTCAAGCTGCCATTTTGGGAATATGCAATTAAGGATCAGATGTCCACAGAGAAGTGCCAGGATATAAGATACCAGAGACAAAGCTTGAGTCACCAGTATTAAACAAATTTCATCAGTTCTTTGATTAAATTCTTGACATTTCAGTAAGGGCTCTATGTTTTCCTTTTATTTTTCCATGAAAATATATTTCTCTCATCTTCTTAACGAACTTAATTTGTGATCAGTTTCAAGCAATAACTGAGTTCCAGGAAAAAAAGAATACTGTAGGCATTATCATTTGAACAAACATACATAAATCAGAAATTTGTCATAAAATTGTGGCAGCGGTGTATGCATCATCATCATGCTCAATCTATTCCCACAGATTCTTTCATTATCTCCAGTAGATGCCACTGGCATGAACTGAGTCAAAGACTTCCAACACCTTTGGGAATCCAGACTGCACAGATAAATCTTCACTGACTTTCTGCAGATGAGGTTAGCTTCTATGAAATGAGGGAAATATCTGTGTTCCAAAATAACCTTTGAAAAATGTCACTAGACACTCTGGCACAGAAGGTTGACTAATTTGAGTGATGTTTCCAAATAAAAGAGTGAAATGAGTGAGTAGTGTCAGGCTCATAGGACAAGTTTTGCAATATTTCTAAATAGAATACTGACAAACGATTACAACTTTAGCCATTGGAAAAAGTTCCTCACAGACACCGAAACCTCCCTTTGCTCCACTGAACATGAATCTTCAGATTCTTATGATGTTTTCAGATAGTAAGAATAAATCCTGTTGAAATAGTATTTATGTAACATAGACAGTGGAGTTCTACCATGTCTGTGTTCGAATTATGCATATGTGATGTGCATATTCCACCAGAGTAAGGCCTTAAGTCATTAAACAGTAAGATTCAGTCAGTTACCATGAATTCCTAAACATTCATGGACACATCTGTCAACTCATATCCATATCTTTTTGTGTAAGTAATTCTGATACTCTGAAATGTACCAGTTAAAATTTCATGCACACAAAGCCGCACGGCGTAGTTTTTTAATAGGCTGAGTTACGAATATTACGCCTTTTATTGTCATAATGAGCCAGAAATACATTTGTCATGAAAAGCTTCATTTAGCATTTAGTTGTTGACTAAATGTCGACTGATGGCTGAAAAAAGATTATGTGCATTTCACTGTGCTGTTGTCAGTAAGGCTCTGAGCTTAACCCTTAAGGCCACAGCGACAGAGGGTGTAAAGCTGGCTTGGTCAGCAGCAGTTTAAAAACATAGTTTCAATTTTGCATGCAATCTGGGTATCAGGGGGCATCTCTGTTACCAACAAAGGAGAATAGCAAAGTGATGACTTGTCAGGGGATGTGTGTAGAGTACTTTAGAAGTTGTACTTAATTACACTAATCAATTCATACTCTCATATTTATGCTGGTTTTATGTACATGACAGAAACCCAGCTGAGGATGGAAGAAAAGCATATGAAACAAAAACCTTCTCACATCTCAAAACCAGAAAGACTTCCCTGTTCGGGTTTCCAAATACAGGCACTTAAGAGGGCAGAGAACAGGATGTAATCAGAGGCATTCACACGTTACAGGTTCTCGTTCAGGTTCCCCTTTCCTCCACAAGTTTCTCTTTGTCCCCTGAAGAAGCTGGAGCAGTAGCAAGAAGTGTGTGATCCTCCATCCAGTGCAGACCAGCAATGGTGCTCCTTTCCACCCCCTATTACAGCATAAGCACACTGCTGAGGGCAAAGGTGCCTCATCAAGATGAGATGTGCCCAGATATGTCCGAGAACCTGAAGCTGCTCTTGAAATACAATGTACTTGGTGATAGTCTGGGTGAGTCAAACGTGGGATTGTTTGACTAAGCAGTTCTTAAAGAATATCACACCTTCCTTTTTCACGCGCTTTAACAGCACAAAGGTCATTTAGATTCCTTGCAAGAATTCAAACCATGGCCCTGAGCATCTCAGCCTCTCTTAATACCTTGAGCGTTATCTCTGAGTAAGCAATGCCAAACATTATTCAGAGCTAAGTCTGTTGCTCGGACACTGGGTACACACCAGGAATCCTCACCCACTGTGTATGAGAAGTATGAGATGGGATTCAAGAAGCCTGATAATTTGGGGCCAGAAATCCCCCAGTGTTGCCAAATACAACCACATGCAGTGAATGCATTTATGAATACACCATTTTCTGTGGTTTTTGTTTCTAAAATAAAATCTAGATTTAGGACTAGATGTGGGGCTTTCTCTAATTGCCATGGAAAAAAAAAAAAAAGATTTTCAGGCCTGGCAACCAGATTGTTAAGAAAAAAATATCCTAACCAACAAACCCCATATAACATAAGTAAATTAACATTAAACTGTACTGTTTTAAAGTCTCTACAGTGATCTTTGTATACACTATGAATGGCAGTCTCACACAGTTTTACAGAAGAATGAGACAAAACCAACAGTCTCTGAGGTAGCAAAGGATACAGCAATGCTCGTATTCTCTCTGAATACTGGGAACTCCAGGAGCCAGAAGGCAGAAGTTTTCTAGAAAGCTGTCCAAGAGAACAAATGTAGGGCCTTGGAGCATAATTACGGAAATAACTACTTCTGTTTGACATTCCTCATGAAAGAACGTGCTATGTCTTATGAATTCAAAACATGCAATTAAACAAAACACATTCCCCCTTCTCTTGTTCCCCAAATAAAGTAATTCAGAAACCATCACTTTGAATTGCTGGCTGTATTAGCTAGCACAGACATCAAATATTCAGCTGGGACCCTGTCTGAGAACAAATGCTTTAAGCTGCACACCTAAAGTCAACTAAACTTAAGGAAAAAACCAACTCTTCATAACTACTATATATATGATTATGAATAATTCCCTGGCAGTCATTGAAAGAAAATTATACATCAAACCACCTTCTTCTCTGTATTTTGTATGCTTTCAACTGCAAATAAAGGACAGACATTAAGTTGAGTTCTTAGCTGCATTGTAGACGTCTATTATGCACTGTTTGTGGAAAATGCCTTCATCTTAACTTTGTTACCTTTAAATCCAATGGGACAGATATTTACAAATTGGTATTTATCCTGCTCTGTTTAAAACATACTTGGAATATAAGGGCTGCATATTATCAACTTTTCAGCATCAGTCTCAAGTTAGTTTCCTTATTATTCCTGCTCAAGATTACCCAATACTACATGAACTGAAGATGTAGATTAGTTCCACTTCTTATAAAGAAAAAATAGTGAAAATTTTAAAAATTTCATTGGTGTGTTTGTTTTGCAGAAGAAAAAAAAAACAAATCAATGAAATAGATAACAAAAGATAATTACTTTGTCTTCCACTTGCAGTTTGATTAATTGATTATGAAATATAGTAATAAGAAGGCGAGCAACCTTGGTGAAACACACATTCATAAGGGCCTCCTTCACACTTCCTAATATCCTAAGAGCAAGATCTAGGGCATCAGGTAGGTGTCTAAGACAGCAAACTTCAGAATCAGGAGGAGTGGGTGATGTTTTTTCACATAGCATTCATGAAAATGTGCCATTCCAAATTTGAATATTTTATGATTTTGTTAACTCCCTCTCCTTTGAATCCTCTATTTCTTATGAAGGCATTTCTATTCTTTATCTTGTAATCTTTAATGTGTTTTTAACTCCCAACTATACACCAATAACTATCTTATATACTGTGGTAACTTCATTTTACAAAAAGTCTATGTAACTTAAATTAGTATTTTTTAAGACAGCACTGAGTATGCAAACTTTCAGTCACAATTTCAAATGTACCTGACTAACGGGACTTTAAAAAATGTACATATCATTAAAAATACTTAAATGATAACTCATGGAGTAGCCATGCTCCAAAAGGTTCCTTGATGTAGAAAATTGAAAGACCAGTCATTTGGGGGTGAGAGAATGAGAGAATCCTGGGAAGCAGATTTATTGTGAGTTTCTAGGTTAAATTTAACCCAAACTCTCTTAAAACCATGCTCATGCAGTTTCACAGATATAACAGATGTGTTCACTGAAAGAAGATTTCAATCCATACTGTGCAATTGTTGAAGCAAATTTGTAAATTAAAATTGGAGTTTTAGAACAGAAAAGGAACTTTTGGTAAATTCAAGCTGAAGAGAGAACATTCTGGTGATTAAAATTACTGTATGTCATTGCTTCTTCACTCTCTTCTCCATACTCTACTTAATGGGTAAAGAAAAACTGCAAGATTTTAGACAAAACTGAATAAACTTAAGGTTTTCCCCTAAACTAGCAAATGCATGCCTTAGCAATTGTGAGCACTGACTTTTTTATTTCCTAAAAATTAATAGATTTCCTCAAGCATTTTGCAATAAGGGAAAAGTTTTCTGTATAAAACTGTTAACAAATAACTTAGAACACTGGGGGATTTTTTGTTTGCTCAGTGGCAAAAAAAAAAATAGCACAGAAATTTATAGTTTGCGTGTCTTCTTAAAATTAACTACGATATTCATTCTTCCTGAATGAAGAAGGCAAAAGCTGTTTAACTTACCAAATCATGTGTAATGCTAGTTACCATGATCAGGAGGAAGGATTTTGTGCCAGCTATCTAAATTTATACTTAGCCATGAAAATAATACTCCAGGTAAAATATATTTTTCCTCTCACTTCAGTGTGAAGTAGATAACTGTACACTTGGCATTGGATCAGTGAATTCTTAGGACTTTTTCACAAGATTAATATTTTAATGCTCGGTCAGTGTATGCTCTTTAGTATATAAGAAGCCCGTTGAAGATCAAGATTCTACTGCCTTAGGAAATGTACAAACAAAGTCTCTAGCATAGAAAGATGAGCAAAGACAAGGACACAGCAAGACTCAGTGGTGTCTAGCACGGCAGATTTCTGCCAGAAATGTGAACAGAACTCAGTAATTCCAGTGCATGGCCAGGCCCATTTGGGGCCATATGAACCCATATTGGGTTCATATTAGCTAAACTTCTAGGTAACAAAAAACCTGCAAGTATATAGAAGCTCACTCAAAAATCTTAACTAAGCATCAACCTCTCTGTCCTTTTGTACAGCTTCCAATGGCACTGCTCTTCTGCACTTACCAGCTGATGGCAGTGCATCAGACAGTTTTCTGAATTTGGGACCTTCATGCAGGCAGCTTCAGCATACAAATCAAATGTAAATTGTATGATACTTTGATGCAATTGGCTTGTTGGATTTGCAATAAGCCTTCAAAATTTAAGTGAACCTTTTCTGTGAAATGATGCCAGTTCTTGAAAGAACTGAGATAAAGTAGATTGAATTACCAAACTGGTATTTTTTCTTTCTGTCTGACAGGAGGAAAAACTGGTATTTTCTAATCAAGGAGGTATGCACTCCAATGAATAAAATACTCTTTTTTATCAAGAGCAAGACAGGCAAGATTATGTTAAATACACTCCTACGGCAAACTATTGACCTTGGCCTACATGACCTGCTTTTGCTATAACCAGTGCTGCTGCATCTAAAGAACCCTGCCAATAAAACACAGAAACTGACCAGAACCATCTTTTTTGACCTATCTCACATTCAATGTCAAATGTATTTGCTTAAATTGCCTAATTTTCGTGGCATTTGGAATATCACTTTGTTGATTATCACATCTCACCTGAGATTAATAATTTAAAGCAGAAACACTGACATTTTAAGTTAAATGCTGCTCAAAACACAATGTATTTCACACTGTCTCATGACCAAACAAAAGTAATTGAGACCTCCTCCTCAGTCATTATTGCATTACATATTTTTTTTTTTTAAATAGAGACTTCATATTCAGTAAGCCAGGTAAACACAATACTTTAAAAATGAGAAACATATAAGGCAATCACTTAAAATTAAACATCTGAAATAAACAACTCAAATGATGGCATTTGTTCACCATGTTCTTGCTATTTCAACCAACAGAGAATTTAATTAAAATATAGTGTCCTTATAGAAAAAAAAAGAGACTGAAAATGTGTGGTGGTTTAGCAGTTTAGAAAAACTTGGTTTGTAGGGACAGAAAAAACAGCTGCTCGAAACTTCTGTGACTGGCACAGAAGTCAATAGCTGGTGGGCAGGTTGCTAGACTACTTGGACAGGCTGGTAACGCCTCTGTGATGACATATTTTAAGGAAGGAGGAAG
>VZTA01023702.1:0-10616 GCA_013398855.1 Mohoua ochrocephala | reverse complement strand
GCACAGCGGAAGAAACTCTTTTCCTTAAACATAAAGAAAGACTCTTAAGCAATGAAATCCTGACCAAAACCCCGTGTTTGTTTCCCTTGTGCAGGTTGGTGGAAGGAGGGAGGGACTGGAAACGAAAGATGTTCTGAAAGTTTGCTTTGGTTTATCGTTATTCTTTTTACTTTTAATAATTTTTGTAGTGAATTTTCTTTATACTGTTTAAGTTTGGACCTGTTTTGCCTTGAAGTTTTTCCTTTTTCCTCAATAATCCTCATTTCACCTCATGAAAATGAAGTTTCAGTTCCCCTCCTCTGCTCAGCTATAGCAGAGGCAAGTAAGTGAATAGCTTTTCATGGTGCCTAGCACCTAACCGGTGTCAAACAGCCACAAAGTGTCATGTGAGTTGTTTTAGTGAATAAGTTGGTCATATCTCACTCAATATAATAGAAAATAAAAGAGGATCTTTACTTATATTTGAAATCTTTATTCAATTACATATCCAAACAAAATCCAGATGTCTCAGCACAATACTTCATGCATATGTTGAATAGTTTGTTTGATCCTTTTGTTTACTTACTAAATAAAGAGAAACGCTGCTTTTCTTTTCTTCTGGTTTTTTTTCCAACGATCACTGAGTATATCAACTAACATCTGATTTAAAACTTACTAACTTCTCTATCATTTCTTAGAGAGGATCCATTTTTCCTGCTTGGCAGTATTGTCAGGAGATTTACCTTAGCCTCTGTATTTTTATCTGCAGCAGATAATATGTTGTGTTCTACTTCTATTGTCAAAAAAAAATACCATCGGTATAGTCAGTAAAATTGCTGAAAGTTAATGGGTTGTTCTATAATTACACTATTTTTCTATAGCGTACCATTCAATTGCTGGCTTTAATCAAACATACAAGTTAATTATAATATACATTTGAAGTTACTCTGAAAACAAAGATTATCCTTTACATGAATAATTTATACCAAATATTACACATACACACAAATGTGCTTTGCCAATAGCTCTGTTACTTAACCTCTTTGTAAATTTTTTTTAACCCTTCTACAAATCCTGCGTAAATCATTATTACATAAGAGTGGATTTCAGAATATGTGACAGAGGTAAAAACGCACATAGCTTCTTCTGCTTTTATCTGATGCTTTAATAATATCGAAAAATGCAGTAAAAATTCACTTCCTTGAGCTGATATGAGTGACCATTTAATTTTGTGTCACTGAAAGTTCACATTAAATTTGTCTTAAGGTGTTAGGTGCATTAATTTGTTAAATCTAAGAATTCAGAAACATTTAAAACTATCATATATGTGCAACCTTACAGGAAAAGATGTTAACTTTTTACTACTTTAGTAAGACCTCAACTTAATTTAATTTCTCAGCAAAGAAACTTGGTGAAAAAGACTTGGTTTTGTTCATGTCAAAAATCCCTCTGTGCTCTACTGAAAAGTGGCCCCTTTCCACAAAGAGGGCCCTATATTCCAGAACACATAATGTGGCTAAAGTGGTGAAAATAAAGGTTCTGAGAAATGTATATGTATATGTATATACACACACCTATATCTATCTATCTCTCTGTATATATATCTGTAAAGGTTGCAATTAAAAATAAATATGTTGCTATTATAAAAAGGTTGCAAAAGCTGCTATTAAAAACAAAAATAAAAATATACTGATCCTTTACAGTCTTGCTTTTTGTCATTCATCTCCAAGGTTTTCTTCTGGTCTGAGTTAGTTTTATATCAGTGCTTGCCTACAACTCATGCCAGTTGATTTTGGTGGTAGAGTAACGCTGTTACAACACTGGGGAAAAACAGGACATGGTTTACACTAGAGAAGGAACTCAGTATAACACTGGATGTAGGAATCAGAGTCTAAGTCTGGTAATAATAGAGCAAACCAGCAGATTAAACAGTTACCCAAATCCAAAATATGTTTTAAACTACCTTAAAAGCCAAGTGAATGAAAGGATTTGGTTCCTCATACACTTGAATCCAATCCCTAGCCTTTGTTTTTCTGGTAGCCCATCTAATGATGAAAAACGGGGATAAAAAGTAGCCCTGACCTGGTTAGCAAGCATGAACTTTTCTTTGCGGTCTTCAAGTAAAACAGAAATTGCTTAGCCAAGGAATTGCTGCCATTCTGTTTCTCATTTAAATTACATCCTTTAATCTCTTCCTTAGTATTTTTTAAAACCCCTTTTACCCCTAAAGATCCGGGCATGATACAATATGTTACTTCAAGGTGACATCAAATTCTTTCAGCTTGGCATTTTAAAACATAAATACTTTTGCAGCTTTCCCATTCCTATATTTTTGAGGGATTTTTCCTGTTTCTGCTGAACAACTGAATTTTTTGAGTTGTCCCATGTTAGCTGAAAAAAATCTCTCCGGCTCTGCAGGGTGTTGAATGTACAAAGTGTCATTGCATTTTTGTGTGGATGTTTTGTCTCCTTTTTTTCCTTCTCAAAAGCTTCCATCTGAAACTGGCAGAAATAGGAAGCTGCACTTGTTAACCATGGGGCATCTGGTTGCTACTTCCTGCATCTCTTCATTACTGTCTTATGACCGACCCTATTATTCCCTTATCATGGAACGGATGACGCAGGGTTATAGTTGTAGCATTTAAATGGAAAGAGATCATCATGAGAGACAACTACTGAAAGGCACACTGTAACTTAGGTACTAAAATTTGAAAACAATTAGAAACTTTGAGCTTGGTGAAGGCAGCCTCAAGCTCAACACAAATCCAAACCCTAGAATAATGGAAACAACTCTAAGAAGAAAGTCCTTGTATTCTTCCCTACCTTTTTGTGGTATTCTGCTTCAATAGTTTAGATATCACAAACTAGATATCACAAACTTTTCCATTCCATTTCATAAAGCAATAGATCCTTAAACTTCCAAGCTCATTTTCTCGGCTTTAACAGCAAACTTAGGAATGTCAAAGTAGAACAAATTCCCATCTGCCTGGATTGTGTGACAGTCAGAGGTGCCAATCTGTTGGTGTACACATATGAGGTCAGCATTAATACTTCGTATTAGTGTTGAATCTCTCCTTGAAAAAAAAAATTCAGTTTCAGCATTGTTCTCTCCTAGGTTACTTATGGCTGCAAGCAAAAGATGATTTGAAAATAAAAATCTCCATAGTAACCGATGATGGACAAGACCTAAGAGAGGACAAAAAGAAATTTTCAACTCAATCTCTTACATGAAGATAAATTTAAAAATTCCCAATTGAGTGAATTAAAGCAAAAGGCCTTAAGCTGAAAGTGTCTTCATTGTATTACTAGTAGTTTTACATCTAAAACTAAAGGAGGATTTTCCTAAAAGACTTCTAAAAGAGAAACAATAAAACATATTAATCTGGATTCAAGGCTGATAAATTTAATTCCTAGATGAATATAATGAAACAGACAGGAAACTCTAGGTTAAGTTTCTGGTGCAAAAAGGTACAAATGACTTCTTTCTTTCAGACACTATTTCATTCTTCATGCCTGTGTGGAAATATAGAGTAAATGATTACTTACTAAGATTATCTCTGATTATTCTTTACATGATTTTGTCATACATTACTGCTATGACAGAAATCTACACAGTGTCTTCTCTTTCAAAATTTCTATGGAACCCTGTCTCTGCCAAAAAGAAAAAAAAAATCTGCGGTCCTTCTTTACTGCTGTATAATCAGGCCATGGTGCCACTATTACTGCTGGTAGATTTTCTGTACAAAATTATTTCTGGTGTTTTGCCAGCATTTGTGTCATTTGTGTTGGATAACCTGAAGATGAAATGAAGAGCTTGTGATGATGTCCTGGTGCTGCAAGAAGACTGACAGTGCCAGAAAGAGCCTATTCGTCAGAAAGCAACCCATGAATATTTTAAAAAATTCTTAAAACAGATAGACCTTTTCATATGGAATCAGCATACAGAGCATGTGGCCTCAGATTTTTTTAACTCAGAGCTCTGAGGCTTACAGATAGATTTAGTGTAGTGTTGAATAATAGTTGCAGATACCTGGCCTCTGCAGGTAGAAGATGAGAAGTTGTGGTTTTAATCTCATAAAAAGTTCTCTGTTCTCAAATTCTCTACTGTCTCCAATGGACAACAAAGTCAGTAGAAGAAAACAAGGAAATCAGCACTAAAATATCTTAATTTTGCAGGTGGCTAAACTAAATC
This sequence comes from Mohoua ochrocephala, assembly GCA_013398855.1. Classification (NCBI taxonomy): domain Eukaryota; kingdom Metazoa; phylum Chordata; class Aves; order Passeriformes; family Acanthizidae; genus Mohoua; species Mohoua ochrocephala. The sequence continues at coordinate 6,445 of VZTA01023702.1, read as the reverse complement.
TCATGCCTCAGAAAAGGAAATAGTTCTGTTGCAGACTGCTGAAATCCCTGTCTGTATACAGCCTCCAGCTTCCATCTTTCCTCTTTCAACAGGCCCTTCAGCTGATGATAGACAGTAACTGGAGACTTCAAAGGATAGTTCAAGTTGAAGTGGATGTCAGGAGGCCCCTAGACCAAACTTCTTACTCAAAGCACTTCAGCTATGAGATTAGATCAGACTAATATATCAGGGCTTTACCAAGTCCAGTCTCGAGTGTGTTAAGGACTAGAGATTGCACAAACTTGTCACGCAACACCTCAGATCCACTGTTCCATGGCTGCTATAGCCCAGGCTGCCAATAATTGCCACATCCCAGCACCTCTTTCCCAGTGAAGAGTATATCCATCTGTGTCATCCATGATTGTGCCAACCAGTGTCTGTCTCATGAAGCTCTCCTTGTCATCCTCCAGAAATCTCCTTAATTTTTCACATCTCATCACACTACCCCTCTCTAGCTGATGTCAGCGACGTTTGAGTCTTCAATGAGCACCAGTTTCTGTGATCACAAGACTTCCTAGAACTATTTAAGGAAGGCTTTTCACATTTTTATCCTGAGCCAGTAGGCTGTAACAATCTACCCCCACACTCTTGTCCTCACTTATCTCTTCTTAGATTCTGATCCACAAATGTTCACCAGACCATCATCTGTTCCATAAAAGCACTCTAGGCTTCTGAGCTAATCTTTTTACCAGAGTGCAGTTTCCTCCTCTTCTCCCTGCCTTGTTTTAGTGGTGGACTGATTAGGCAGTGTTAGGTTAACAGCTGAACTCAATGATCTTAGAGGTCTTTTCCAACCTAAAGAATTCTATGACTCTGTCATACTCCCTCTGTCTTCGTGGGCTCTCCCTCTGCCCACACAGGCCCTGAGAGCTGCATCCCCTCTCCAGACCTACTCTGGGCCCAGGATGGCACTCTGCTGTGGTCCATCACCACTTGTATGAGGAATAAGCAGTTTCTGCCTCCTCCCTGTGCGTGCTTCTGCACAAACGAATGCGTTTGTTGGGTACTGCTGGGAGCTGAACTCTGGGCTGGCAGGCAGTGCAGGTGTCTCCCTAGCACCAGCTGAACAGGGATTATCACTGCCTCTTCAGGAGTCAACTGAAGACAAAAGGGTAAAGTATCCTTTGACCAGCAATATCTGATGGACACTACAAGAAACAGGAACTCTAGGAGCCTCTAGGAGCTCTGCAGCAGCTGCACCAGCGCGCACCAGCAACACCAGCAGACACCCTGAGGCTCCCAGAAGTTCCTAGATCTGGAAGCAGAGTTCAAAAACTGCTGTGCAAACCACTGTGTCTGCTAGCAACATCTGTTTCCATTGCTTGTTTACCAAATAAGCTTACAACAAGGCATAACTAGAAGATGATCAAAATTATCATCTTTTCATCAAAACAGACAGTGCTATAAAGAATAAATTCTTCAGTGGAAACATCACTTTTTTCCAGTGTTTCAAGATCTAAAGGAAATATTTCTTTTATCTTTTTAACTCCGCTGAATTTTGACTTCACTTTCAGGTCAAACAGTTAGGTGAATAAAATACTTTATGTTAATGATTTTATTAAATAGGATTATTAGATATTTTCTCATCAATAAAATGTGCAGCAACCCTGTAAAAAATGAACTTACTAGTTCTGACCTTTTGACACATCTTAATTGAATCTTTTATTACTGTTTCTATTTTGTGAATATTTTATCTATCGGGCTTGATTTTGGACAAAAGAACATCTTCAAACACTGAACTTTCCTAAGGAAGTCTTCAAACAGTGAACTTTCCTAGGGACTCTATTACAGAACATGGATCATATTCCAAAAAGTACATAGCTTGGAGGAAAGGAAGGAAAATACAAAGAGTGTTGTCAGAGCCAAGAAATCCTCCAGAAAAATAGATCACAAAACAACATTTGCCCATGTACAGAAGTTGATAACAGCATTGCAAAACGATAAATAAGCACATACAATGTATGTGATCCTTTCAGCAGGGAAATGCCATTTTTAAATTAAAATATAGTTTATCATATAATGAAAAATACTATTTTAGTTAATAATTTTGGAATGGATGTTAAGAATGCAGAGTGTTTGCATGCTGCAAGAATGTGTACAGAGTATGGACAGGCAAGGAAGTACAAAAGGGCAAACCTGGAACTGGTGAAAAATAATATTTTGAAACAAACTAGATTTGTGTAACTTTGTCATTTTAGAAAGATATATTGAACTTTCCAGCAATGGTATCTTCAATGACAGCATACTCTGAGATTTATCTCATAAATTTCTGCCTTACATTCTTTTCTATGTCCCCAATCAGGTTAGCAACTGCAAACAAAAAATCTAAACTATAGCAGGAAGTTTGTTCCCCTCAGATAACCTGTGCTGAAAAACCCTTAAAAATAATCCGAAGTGACAAAATATGCATTCACATCAGGTAATTTGCATCATAAAGGCTATATCATTTAAGCATTGTTATCCTCTCCAAAGGCTTCCAATTCTACCTTCCTAAAATTTTGCTGAAATTGCCTTTTCTCCCCTAATGCATATTGCCATTCCTTTTCAGATATTTCACACTGATAGGGAAGCCTTCAGCACGATTTTGCAAAAAGTGTTTCTTACACCATCGGCAGATTTTTGCAAAAGGAGTTAGAAAGAGATCTGTAAAAATGCCCACTGTATTTTTCTAAAACAAGGTTTGGTTTTGTTGATTTTTTTTTTCCCCCTGAATCCACTGCCACTACTCTACATACGGCCTTTAACACCAGGCTCTTATAAACACGTTTTTTTCCCGGTGTTCCTTTTATCCTTTGCCAGAAGTGGTAGATGTCAGGTGTTATAATAAAGCACTCCTCAAAAATTATTCTCTTTTTTTCTGATTCCACTTATAAATTGATATCTTGTTCATTTCATACTGGTTTACTTAGCTCTTAAGTAATTCTTTCCTTTACAATGCTCAGATGTAGACTTTACCCTGGACTTCAAGAGAGGTAACTTTGGCCTGCTGGAAGGCAGCTCTGTGGAGAATGACCTGGAAATTCTGCTGGGCAAGAAGCTGTCCTTGCGCCAGCAGTGTGTCCTTGTGGCCAAGAAGGTCAGAGCATTGCCAGTAGGTCAGGGGAGGTGATCCAGCCCCTTTACACAGCCCTGATGAGGCCACATCTGGAGAGCTGGGTCTAGTTCTGGGCTCCTCAGGACAAGAGAGACATGGAGTTCCTGGAGTGGGTCAAGTGAAGGGCTGTGAAGGTTTTTAGAGAACTGGAGCATCTCTCTCATGTGGCTGAGGGAGTTGTTCAGCCTGGAGTAGAGAAGAATGAGAGGGGATCTTATCAATGTATACAAATATCTTAAGGGCAGAGGGCATGAGAATGGGCCCGGGCCCTGCTCAGTGATGCCAAGCAACAGGAAAAGGGACAACAGGCACAAAATGAAAGTCAGCAAGTTCCACCTAAATATGAGAAAAACTTCTTTACTTTGTGGGTGACAGAGTACTGGAACAGGCTGTCCAGGGAGGTTTTTGACTACCCTTCTCTGGAGATATTAAAAAACCTGCCTGGACATGATCCTGTGCAACCTGCTGCACCTGCTTCAACAGAGAGATTGAACTACATGATCTCCAAAGGGCTGCTCCAACCTCAACCATTCTGTGAAACAGCTCAGGTCTTTAGCTTGTGTATTAATGACACACATGCATTCTGGAGCATCTCTCTTATGAGGAGACACTGCAGGAGCTGGGCCAATTTAGTCTGGAAAAGAGAAGACTGAGAGGTGATCTCCTTAAAGTGTATAAATATCTCAAAGGCGTTTGTCAAGAGGATGGTGCCCAGAAGCAGGATGAGGAACCATAGCAGTAAACTAAAACACAAGAAGTTCCGCCTCAACATGAGGAAAAACTTCCTTACATTGAGGGTGGCAACGCACTGGAGCAGGCTGCCCAAGGAGGCCATGGAGTCTTCCTCTAGGGAGACACTCACCTGGATGTGCCCCTATGTAACCTGCCCTAGGTGACCCTGCCTTGGCAGAGGGTTTGAACTGTATGGTCTCCAGAGGTCCCTTTCAACCCTAAGAATTCCGTAATTCTGCAATATTGACAGATTTTAGCAAGTTTATAACATTGTTAGCAACAGGACCAAAGTATTTGATGCCAAGTTTTTCACTAGATGGCTTTGCATACAACTAAATAGATAGTTTTGATTTTTGGAATGGCATAAGCAGTATTCTTTTTTTCTCATTATTAGTGGAAATGTTTACTACATATAGAAGGGTTAATCTCTTTTCATGTAAAATGGCTGCAGGAATTGGACCCCTAACAGGCTCTAAAATATTATCCTATTCTAATACTCTAAGTCATAATTCAAGTCTACCAAATTCAGTTGCACTATACATGTAAACAAGAGTTGAGACAGGCTTTCTAATAAACTGAGTCTTCTATGGCCATAATTAAGTGAAAATTTGACGATTGATTTAGCATCAAAAATTGTCTTTTTACACAGGAATTATATCTTTTTTTTTTTTCCTTTCCACCACATACAGCATGGATTTCTAAGTCTACAGAGGTCATTGTTTACTCCAATTCTCACCCTAGTTTCCTTATATTTTTTAAATTTCTGAGACTGAAGCAGTAGCTAATCTCAATGTATCATTTTTCTTATGCTTTCATAAACATAAGAGAAATTCTGTGATTTTCATATATATTTTGTTCAAGCTCTGAGCTAAGATTGAATCAATTAGAGTGATTTTCCTAGTTAGACATAAATATGTAACAACTCTAATCTCTGTTTAATGACATAAATAGCTTATATTTAGTTCTTCTGAAAATACTTGAGGAGGTTATGCTATACATAAATGCTCTATTTCAATCGTTCTTTTCCATGTACCTGCATCTGAGACACATCTCCACTACTCTGATGAGTTTCACAGACCCCTTTGTACCAGACACTGTATGCACCTATATCAAAAGGAAGATCCAGGTCCCAGACAATTTGCAATTTAAACATAAGACAAGAGACAATGTGAGGATATGAAATGACAGCAACATATATCAAAACAGTAGAAAAATAATGACCAGCAAAACAAGCTTTGGCCACTTCTTCTAGCGGTGTAAGTTACTTCACAGGTTTTTATAGACAGCTGAGAAATTTTTGATGAGATGGGCTAGCCCTGTGACAGATTAGGGATGAGGGACATTTTTAAAAGCATTAAGAGGAGCATTATAAAAATAGTCTAGCTAGCTGAGATATCTTAGCTTCTGCCATCAATTTTGCAGCAAAATTCAATTTGTCAAAAGCTTTTCTGTTTGCAACTTGCAGACCTAAGCTTAGTGCAGCAGATGCTGGTTGGAGTAGAAACAATGTGCACACATTTGTGCTGGGGAGGGTCACTGACACTTGCTTCTCCCGATCAGCCATTTAACACTGTTTGCCTATCCAGAGGACACAGGTCTATTGCAACTGCTGCTAGAGATGGAGTTGTAATCCCTGTCGTTTAACACTTTCAAGGCTCACTTCTGTTCCCATGCAGATTAACCCAAGACCTGAAGATAGCAACTAATATGAGCAACTACTGGTGATCTTCTTTCAGCAAAGTAGTTGTAGATTTAACTTGTAATGATATGCATGCTTAGGTCCTGAATTTTGTCCAGCTAATTTTACATACACTGTTAAAACATCCGTCATACTGATACAGTGATTATGTCTTATCAAACTTCCTTTTTTTCCCCCAGAAGTTTAATATAACCATTAAAATATAGAGGATAGTCCTGTGCTTAGTATAAATCTTTAGCTACGGCTAAATTATTATTTCATCAGTATATTTTTTTCTTTTTTTTTTTTTTAATATTGCACACAGGTAATTTGGAGCAAAGTTTAATAAAGTTCACTTTATAAATCCATATTCATATACATCTTTTATATAAATTTCTTCTTTTTGTGAAGTTATAATGGGGGAAATGGGGAAAAAGTTCATTTTCACTTTTAATTTGCACTGTTAATCCCAAAGGCTTCTGAACTACAAGAGTAGAGGACAAATTCGTGCTGTAGTTTTTGAATTTATAAATGAAATACTGAAAGAAATGATCCATTGTCAAGCTGTGAGTAGCATTCCACAGTATAACTTTTTGACCAGAAATGAAATAAAAATGTTGCCAAACCACTTAATTAGTGCATTTAAGAAGTCTGTGCTCTGTTATAAGATCTACTAGGACAATTTCTGGGAAGTTGGAGATTTGCCTAGGCAATACCCTGCAAAAAGACACAAAACCCCCAACAACCCACAAAGCACACAGAAGGTTTCTCAAGGTGTGTACAATTCCAAAAGCCAGAATAAAAGAGAGCAAAAACCCCTTCCTTGTAAATAGCAAAGAAGAAACCAAAGGGCAAGTCACATTACCATGGGAAAAGAACAAAACTCTTGTATTGGTTTTGCA
>VZTA01023701.1:99648-204535 GCA_013398855.1 Mohoua ochrocephala | reverse complement strand
TGAGGTGCAACCTCAGCAGTGCCCAGTACTGTCACTGCCCCAGTTCTGTTGACCACACAGTTGCTAATAGAAGCCAGGATGCCATTGGCCTTCCCCTGGGCACTCGCTGGATTGTGTCCAGCCAGCTGTCAGCCAGCACCCTCAGGTCCTTTTATCCCAGGCAACTTTCCAGCCACTCTTTCCCCAGCTTATAGTGCTACATGGGATTGTTGTGACCTGAGTGCAGGACCTGGCAGTTGATCTTGTTGAACCTCATGCAGTTGGCCTTGGTCCAACAATCCAGCCTGTCCAGGTCCCTCTGCAGAGCCTTCCTGCCCTCCAGCAGATCAACACTCCCACTCAGCTTGGTGTTGCCTGTGAATTGACTGAGGGTGCCTTTGGTCTCCTGGTCCAGATCATTGATAAAGATTTTAAACAGGACTGGCCCCAAAACTGGGTCCTGGGGAACCTCAATAGTGACTGGCTACCAACAGGATGTAGCACCACGCACCACCACTCCCTGGGCCTGGCCATCCTGCCAGATTTTTACACAGCGAACAGTGAACCCCTGTCCAGACCATGAGCAGCCAGTTTCTGCAGAAGAATGCTGTGGAAAATGATGTCAAAAGCTCTACTAAAATATAGGTAGATGACATGCACAACCTTTCCCTGATCTACTAAGTGGCTCACCTTGTCATAGGAGGAGATCGGGTCAGTCAAGTAGGACCTGCTTTTCACAAACCCATGCTGGCTGGACCTAATCTCCTGGTTGTCCTGTACTGGATGATCCGTAACCTTCAGACTGAGAGGTCTGTTGTTTTCTGGATCCTCCTTGCAGTCCTTCATATAGATGGGCCTCATGTTTGGTAATTTCTAGTGAACTGTGACTTCCCAGTTTTAGCAGAACATCATAAAAAAATGTGTTGCCTCAGAAATTTTACATGAAATTAATTGGGAAGCAACAGATGAATCTGATAAATCTGTTAAATTAGCAATGCCTGGAAATGTAAAAAACTTTCAAGAACTTGATGATTTCAGGTATAGTCTTGTAAGCTCTGCTGCTTTGGCAGCATTTTAGATGATATCAGACTCATTAAGGTTGGAAAAGACCTCCAAGGTCACGTCCAACCTTCAACTGAGTGCCACCATGCTCACTAAACCATATCACAAAGGGCCACGTTTACTCATTTTTTGAGTACTTCCAAGGATGGTGACTCCACCACCCTGTGGTTTAACTTCCTTCTCACAGTTTTTCAGCCTAGAAGAGTGTAATACTGTAACATGAGACATTCCTTCAGAGTTTATGGTGGTTCTTTGATGCAGTGCAAGCTTTTGAGTGCTTGCCTTAGAGTGCAGACATTCAAAATGTTATGTTCAGATGCTTTAACTGTTTTGCTATTTGATTCCTGTGGGCTTTGTAAAATTTTTTTAAGACTGTGTCATACCCTAACATACTTCTAGATTAGTCTTATGTATCTGGTATTTGTTTGATTTTTAAGTGCACATACATAACTTTTTATGCCCCAATGTTACTCCAATATAACTAAAAATAACAACTACTTTGCAGTTCAGTCTCTGATTACAGAACCACGTGTTTATGTAGGATGTTTCTTCAATGATGTGTACACTGTTAAACATCAGCATGTGCCTGATGCACACAGAAGAATGCAGAATGGCTCAGTACTGCCTCTCACTGTAGCATATTTTGTATCATACTTTTCTTGATTAATTTTTTTTTCTATAAATAGGCAACTGCTTGCATAAAATAATTTTGTCTAAGAGTAGGATGTGACTGTCACCATACTGTAGAGTTTTGTTAGCCTGCAAATACTCCAGTGGGTATTGTTCTTCTTATTAATATGTGAAAAGTAATCTTCAGTTTCTTACAGTACCATAAAGAAGTTGTTCGTCTGATGTCTGGAGAATTCAGGCAGAAAATTGGAGACAAATATATCAACTTTGCCAGAAAATGGATGAATTATGTGCTAACAAAATGTGAGAGTGGCCGAGGCACTCGACCCAGGTAACAGCCAACTTGTTACTGCCATGGTAGTTTTTGGAAGAGCTGAGGGGTTGGGCTCAAAAAATTGGAGCAAATGAAGTGACATCTGGCTGGCGGCCAGTCACTAGGGTGTTCCTCAGGGCTCAATTTTAGGGCCCCTTTTTTTCAATGTTTTTTATCAATGATCTGGATACAGGAGTTGTGTGCATACTAAATAAGTTTGCCATACTGAATTAGGAGGAGATACTGATTCCCTCGAGGGCACAGAGACCATACAGAGAGAACTTAATAGATTGTGAGTGCTGGACAATAACCAACCTTAATGAAATTTAACAAGGGCAAATGTCAGATTTTGCACCTGGACTGCTGTAACTCTGGGCATACATATGGATCAGAGGCCAAGAGGTTGGAGTGCAGCCATTCAGAAAGGGACCTCGAGGTTCTTGATGATTGTAAGCTTTGAGTCAGCGATGTGCCCAGGTAGCAAAGAGGGCCAACTGTATCCCGGGGTGCCTTAGGCACGATAGATCTGACTGGCTGGAAGGAGTCATTGTACCACCGTGTTTAGCACGGGTGCAGCCTCACCTCGAGCACTGTGTGCACTTTTGGGCTCCACAGTCTAAGAAAGACATAAAAATATTGCAATGTGTCTAAAGAAGGGGGGCGTAGATGGTGAAGGGACTAAAGGACAAGATGTAATGAGGAGTAATTAAGGATACTAGGTTTGCTCAGCTTAGGGAATAGGATCAGTTGCTATCTGCAGCTTCTTCATGTCTTCTCTCTGGTGACAGGACAAGAGGAGATGGCTTAAAGCTGCATTTGGGGAAGTTCAGATTGGGTATTAGGAAAAAAGTTCCTCACTGAGAGGTGGTCAAGCACTTGAACAAGCTCCCCAGCAAAGTGGTCATGGCCTCAGGCCTGTTGGTGTTCAAGAACCATTTGGACTGTGCTCTTAACTTCTGTTTTGCCCTGTGTGGAGTCAAAAGTTCAATTCTGATGATCCGTGTGTGCCTCTTCCAACTCAGGATATCCTGTGATTCTATTTGTATTTTGTAGGTTGCAGCTGCTAGTTCTAGTAGGTCAGAGAGGAGGCAGTGGGGGACAGCACGTGGCTGAAGACATAACTCACTCCAGCCAGGTTACTTACTTGTTTTACTTTATCAGTCCAGGCCATGAAACTACTGATGCCCAGTCATTACTGATCAGATAGCTGTGAAATCTTTAGTATCCTTTCAGTCTTGTTTCAGAAAGGAGACTTCAGGCAGGGAACGCAGTGGTTTGGCTTGTTGCTCTGAAACATATTACGGTTGAGTTGATGATACTGTTCTGAAGATAGCACATATATGGGTTTAGATACATAGCATGGCCTGCTCACCTTATTTGGCAGTGTCCTTGCTAAAATCAGTCTTTGTCTGAATGTAACTGGATACAAGGTAAAATTTTTATGTTTTATGTGTTAGTCTGTTTTCTTACAAAGATTTTATCATATTTTCCAGTGGAAAAATAATTAACTATTATCTACTGTTCTTGGATGTGGTTGAAACTCTTAATGACGGCTTTAGCCGAAGAGCATTTCATTTTCTGTCTTTTCTTTTTCTTTTACATAGATGGGCAACTCAAGGTTTTGATTTTCTTCAAGCCATTGAGCCAGCATTTATTTCAGCTCTCCCAGAAGATGACTTCTTGGTATGAATAAATTATTCTGCAGGTGTTTATTTGTGAATGCTTGTGAAGCTATCAGTATATGTTTTCAGGGATGTTTTTTATGAAACAACATCTGAACACAAATGCAGTTCTGAAACAATTGCTGTTGCATATCACTGTTGATGCTGCTATCTCTTCTGTTTGTTACATTCTGAAGAGAGTAGGTTTGTGACCACTGCCAGTAATGGTTTCAAGTTGCTGGAACTGTCTTGGGAGGCCACCTCCCTTTGTGCCTTGGAAAGTTGACAGCAGCTTTCTACAGAGATTTATAGTTGTCATAATGAATTTCTAAATGTAAGCTTCTGAGGCGTAACTAACACCCAAATTCATCTGTGGATATGAATACAAAATCACAACTGTTTAAAGATTTTTATTTTCAAATTGTTCCAACATGAAACAGACTTTGAAGCATCTTTCTTTTGTTTTTATTGTGAAATAAATAGTAGACTAAAGCTGTTTTTTTTTGTGTGCTCTGCCTTCCTCCTTTTCCTGTGAAAATAAAATTCTGAGAATTTATTTCTCTGATCTTGGTACAATAGCGCAGAGAAGTGAAAACAGTTGCCACAAAATAGCAGAATGTGAGTGTCAGCACCTCTTGATTTTTACTAATTTCAAGATGTGTTATGAAATGCCAACCACATTAATCCTGCATAGTACAGAAATGATATGGCTTAGTCTTTTTTTCACATGCGCTTTTATCAGGAGCTCTCTAGTAAGTTATGTGTTAGTCCTGCATTTGTGTTTCTGGGAAGGGGTTGTCTGCCTTACTGACAGAGTTAAGCTGGTATTTGGAATACACTGATACTTTAGCTTTAGGAAGTAGCCCCTCAAATTGTTTTGCTTTGACACAGTTTCTAAAACAGACTTGGAACAAGTAAAGGGGAGAGAAACGGGGGGAGTGCAAAACCTTAACTGTAATTTTGAACTTTTTCTTTCTTAAACGAGATTTCAGTTTTGGAGATCATCGTTTGAAGCCATTTAGAGTGATCTGTATAGCACAGGTCACAGTATTTTACCTGGAAAGGGCAATGTCAATCCCGATCTCTTAGATACTACATCATGTGATGGAATAGTGACGGTCTAGATTTAGAGCTCTGCATTTCAAGATGAAATTCTAGCTCAGTCTGCATTGGTAAAATATGCCAGTCTCAAGTTCAACACTTCTTTAGTTTTATAAGTTTGTTTTTTCTTAGTCCTTGAAGTTCCTGGTCTTCACTAAGTTTTTGAATTTCCCGAAGATATTTTGGCTACTCTGAGCTACTGGCATATAGAAGTGACCTTCACAGCAGCTACCAAAGAACATAATTTTACTACTTTGTGAAGATATATTATATCCCTGGTGTTCTGACAAGTAAATTGAACCAGAGGAACATTTAATAATTTGTCCAGGGTTACATACACAGTGAATAGTACAGCTAATAATTGAGCTCAGATTGCCTGAGGCCCAATTCAGTGCTTTTAACTATTAAAATCCTGTGCATGAAAGTTTTGATAGCTTCATGGGTAGATAAGGAAAGTGTATTTCTTTTAATGTGCTGGGCTTCATATTTTTTGTACGGATTTTCATCTTATGATTCAGACTGTCATATTTGCACTCAATTTTTATAGGTGTTTCTTCTTGGGATGTGATGGGAGAGGGCAGAGAAGGTTGTTACAGCTTTTTCCAGGAAGCTTGATTTTAATTTTGTTAACAATGGACGTTAAGTTCCAGTACTTTTATATTTTGAAATGTTCTTTATGATATGTCGCTGTTCAGTTCTAACAGTTATGTAATTTTGACAGGGACAAAAGGCAAGACAAAACTAAGACTTCATAGCTTTAAAAAAACCGATTAAGTCAAAACACTAATGTGGGTCCAGAAGTTTAATATAATAGGTAGAATATAGGGGTGCTTATAGGACAGATTTCGTATTTGCACAATGTAATTTTGCTACTGTGAGCTTTATCGTATGACCATCAACCTTCTTGTAACAAAACATCACAACTTTTTATGTTTGTCTTTTCTAGAGTTTACAGGCTTTGATGAATGAGTGCATTGGCCATGTTATTGGAAAACCTCACAGTCCTGTTACAGGTTTGTACCTTGGTAAGGCAGAAGTTACTGGCATTTGTTCTGGAGCTTTGCTGCTGCTGTTACAGAATTTTGGTTGTAAAGTACTTTTACAATGCAAGAAACACCAATAAAAGCATTTTCAATCTTTTTGTGATTGTTGATGTGAAACCTTTATTGCCTGATAAAGTGTAAATACGTGATGGTTTTACTCAAGACATTTCAAAGCTTTACTGATGCTTTCCTCTGATTTTGTCCTACGTGTGAAGTCTTGTAAATCTTCTAGAAAAGGGCCGTGTTGGGTAAAGAAGTGACTTTAACATTAAGAAGGCAGTTACAGCTCCCTCTCCCAAACTTTCATTGTGGCACTGCAGTTATTTTCACTTTGGCACCGCAGGTGTTTATGCTTCTAATGGACTTTATATTGCCAAGTATGCACAGGTTACACATGGGGGCTGTGCAAAATAGTTCTCCAGTTTAACATATGGCAAAGTGTAAAATACATCTTTATAGAAATAAATGTTGATATCATTAGCGTGAAATCAACATATTTGATTGTGTATCTTGAGAAAAGAATGTTTCGTCAGCAGCGTGTCCCTTTTACCCATTTCTTTCTCAGCACTGCTTCTCTCTTCCTCCTCTCAACTCCATTGACTGGTTTACTTTTCAAAATACTTTGTCATCTTTTTTATCTTTCTCCTGGTGTCCACTTCCTGGGCAGGCGTGATGATAGAAGACGTAAGGAGAGGGTAATCTGCCCCTAGCAAGAGGAGGTGTTCCAGTTTTTCAGGAAACCTTGTTTTGATATAATTTTGATGAGAAAATCTAATAGCTGACAAACCTTTTGCCATGAAAGTCAGTCCAATCCTTTGGAAAGAAGCATAGTCTAAAATCAAATTTAGCCAAATTCTGTACAGTGATGTAAAGCCTGTACATTCACTTTTAGTACTGTTGTTGAGAGGGAGGTGTTTTAGGTGAATCACCAGTGTGATGATGCCAAATCACTGAAACTCTTATAAATGCTCTTGCAGACACAGCAGATCACACAAACTAAATTGCTCGACAGCTTTTGTCTCAGAGGCATTGGGGGGGATGACACAGATGAATGCTGCAGACTTGAACAGCAGTCTGAAACTTCAATACATGTGAAATTTAGCATAAACTGTATCCTGGCTGCAGATATTGCAGATACCCATTCCTGTCTCCTGATTAGGAGAAAAATAAGACTTCCCAGTTACATTTGCATAACACTTTGAAGGACTTAAACCCACTGTGGTCTTTACCCCTTTTCCCAAAGCTGAGGATCCAGTTGGCATCTTTTGCTTGCCCTAGCAGTGCAAACTAGACAGAAACTCAGCTCACGGAGAGGAACCTAGCCTGGCAGAAAGTCCTGACTCATGGCTGATGGGCAACCAGCTGTCTTGAGATGTGACTGCCACAGTGTTTTTCTTACTAATTAAGGAGGAGTTGAGGGCAGATGGTGCACACTGCTCTTGGAGGCACTGAATTAGGCATAAAGAGAGTGACTGCTCATTTAGGTTTTGCCCTGTCCATTCGTACCAGTTCCTTGGGGCAGATAGTCATGGGGGGCATTAGTATGGGTAAAACTGTCATATGTGGGTTTTATCCACAGCTTAATTTGCTTTCCATTATTGCCTGAGAAAGCTCAATTCTTATGCAAAGGAAACATAATGGTGCTGTTTGGTTTTCTAATTATTATTTGGTTTATTAATGTTTATTTTTGCAATAAGATTAATTTGTGAGGCAGAAATAATGAAGTAGTTTTTATGAAGTACATACACATTTTCTAATTGCTAGTTTTTAACTATCTGGAGAATTTTTATTATTCTATGGATGAGTTAAATAATACAATAATATGAAAAGTATTAATACGTACAATTGATTTATTTAAAGTTGAAATAATTTGTATTTTTCTTAAAGGATAAGAAAATATATGCCAGTTCACACTTTGCTCTTTAAATAGGAATTTGTTTTAGTTTTGTGTCTTGAAATGGCCCTAACAGAGTTTTTCTGACATCTGAGTAAATGTGATCTGTTTTTACGTTTGCAGCTGTTCATCGAAACAGTCCCCGTCCTGTAAAAGTGCCTCGGTGCCATAGTGATCCACCCAATCCTCATCTCATCATCCCCACGCCCGAAGGCTTCAGGTATTTAGCATTAGTACGGCATTTGAAGCTGTTTTATCCTCTCTTGTCTATGCTGAATGTCAGTAATTAGAACACCTTTTCTTTCCCTTTGAGGGCAAAGCAGATAGACAAAATTAGCATGTAAGTGATCCAGATTTTATTGATGTGCTTTTAAGGACACTACAAGTTTCCTATTCTTGTTGCTTGCCCACCCCCCTTTCTGTTGGTGCATGTGTTCTCACTTTGAAGTCATTCTTATCCCCTTTATCTTTCCTGAAACCAGTGTTCCAATGTAAAAAGCTTTAATTCAGTGAAAACTGCTCATTAACAAGACTTTTATTTCCTTCCCCACTTTGAATGCCTGCCTAAGTTCCTGCGGCAGTGCTTTCTGTAGTTTACACACATGGAACTTAAAAATGTAGCATTCTGAAATATGGTGGCATTTCTGCGTCATTACCAACCTGCTGTGAGTAAGCCTAAAACAGTGGATCTTTTCTCCTGCCTTTGAAAGACTTGACGTGAGAATTAATGCAAAAATAGTTTAAAAGAATTTTGAAATAAACATCGCCATGCATAATTTTACACAGAGGGCCCTATTTTTCAAGAATATGACAACAGTGAGAAGCTCTACAGTTGACATTTTTTTCAGAAGCCACTTAGCTGTTGGCAGAAACTAATGCTATTCTAAAGATTTAAAGATTTTTATTTTGAGGATTATTACTGCTGTACACATTGGCAGCCCACAAAGCTGCTGAGACCCAGAGTTATTCCACATCAAAATCTTTATGTAATTGACAAACTTCTAAAATCAGGCATCATTATACACACTTCAATATTTTGTTTCTGAAACAAACTTTCAACTCCATACATTTTTTTTTTAAACTGTTTCCTGAAGTTTTTCTTCTTGCCACAGCACGCGGAGCGTCCCTTGCGATGCGCGGAGCCATGGCAGCGTTGCTGTCAGTCGCCCCGCTCCCGTCGGGAGCGACTCAGCCCAGCCCAAACCTCTCAGCAGTGCAAATGAGACCAGGTAGCTCCGCTCCGTGATGTAGCAGACTCATCCCACCTACATCACCCACATAACCCTTTCCACATACATCCTAATAGATCGTTTGCACCGTGCTCTTCCCTCCCATCGTGTCTTCCACTGGCTCCTTCATTCATGTTTGACTTGAGCATAATCACCTGCCTTAGAAATTGATGATGAGACCGCTTTCAGATTCAAAATGTGGTAGTTAAAGCATGCAGTTCTAAGGTCGATTACAGATTTGCTCAGTAAAATGTCCATGAAATGAACATATGCCAGTCAGCTCATTGGTAGAACTTTAGTAAATAATTAGTACTGGTAACTAACACTTAGAATCATAGAGTCACTTTCACTAAGATACAAATAAGTGCAAGGATTTTCATTTTTTTTTATGCTCATGAACAGTTTTGGTATTGTTATTGTCCATCATAAATGTTTTGAAATACTGTGTAGTGGCAAATGCAAAATTAAACACATGAGGATTTTGAAAAAAATTGTTTCTTGCTATACCTTCGGCTTCTTAGGGTGGTGCAGAATAAACTTAGTATGAAAGAAACTATTCTTGTATCAGGATATGTTACAGAAACCATTCCTGTATCATCACAAGTGACTTTTCTTCTTTTTTTTGACAGACCTATGTTAGTGTCTTTCTTGTTTTTTGACCTTTGATTTGGCTGTTATAATTTCAGACTTGGTATTTCTTCTTCCCATATTACAGTCAGACCACTGACATGTCTCCCGGTTTTATTTTACCTTTTTTTTCCCCTGCACCCCTGACTGTGAATAGTCTGCTCTTAACACAGTGGTGTTACCTTATGGTTTAAAAATAGCTTTTTGGATTCTTATTTCTGCTGCAGAGTACTGAAAGTTCTCTGGGACAGAAATTCATGTGAATGGATACACATTACACATATCTGACTATATGACACAGCTGGTAGAGAAAAAAAAGAGGTGGTGAAGGACCAACAGATTGATGGTGACCAAAGTGAAGTTGATATGACTTGATTATGAATTGTTTTGTAATAAATAATTTTCGATTGTGAGCCTGCAAACCATCATAGTTTGATTTGTTATCAGATGCATAGCAGAAGCATGCATTAAGCTGTTAAGGGGGAAGTAAATTGCCACTTTTTATATGCAATCTTTTCTGCAAGTTTTTTCAGTTTATTTTGATTACAAGATGTGGCTCGCACCTTTTCCAGTAGCCTCCAGATGTATAGCTTATGAATCTAGGCCTTTTTTTTGGTTGAAAATTCATCTTGAAATTGTTGTCATTCAAACCTAGACATTATTTATCCTTCTTGCCTCTGTTTTAAGCCCCCTCATGAAAAAGACAGAGTGGGCAGTAGTCTGCAGCATTTGAATAGCCCTTTCAAGAAGTAATGTTCTAGAGAATTTTCACTGAGAGGTTCTGGCAGCTTTATAAGCCGACAGTGGGATGGATAATTAGTGTTTTTCAAAGACTTGTATTTTTCTTAGAGTTCTCAGCTTTTATTTTTCTGATGGTTGTTCATAAAATATCCCATGATCTTGGTTTTTTTTAATGCACTGTCTGGATTTTTAAGTAGTGTTTAATACCCTGTATGAGCCAGGAATAATTGGAAGAAAAAATTTATGAAAGCAGAGACAGAGTTCTGAAGGCTGCTGGGTTTTTTTTAGGGGTTTTTGTTTATTGAGGAAGGCAAAATACGATGATGTAATATGTTTCTACAATTTTCTTGGTTTTGTTTTACTGTAGTTAAAAGAAAGTTGCAAACTTTGATGCATTGAAGTCTTAATTATGAATTTCATTTATTTGTGCTCCAAAAGAGAAGTGGAATCTTTTGGATCAATGAAATGTTTTGTGGTTTGGCAAAGTGTGGAGTCCAGTGCTGGAATAGCACAAAGACAGAAACTTTGTACGCTTTCCAGAAACTCTTTAGACATTTAAGACATGATTATAAGCATTAAATAGCTATGAAAAGTTGAAGGTAGGAACTTTGTAAATCAGTTGTTCTAGGCAGTGCATAGTGCACAAATGCCACCATAGTTCTAGTAAAGTTTTTCTTAACAACAACCAAAAGAAAAAAAGTCAATATAATATAACTAGAAACTAAAATTCAAAGCACCAATACCTGGTTGTTTACTTTGAACTTTCTGATATTTATACATTTCCACTAGGTTCACACTAATAACCTATATAGATGTTCAATTTGTGAGCTAACTGGGGTTATTATTCACTGTTTTATTATTTATCTAGGGCTGGAGCCAAAAATTATCAAATTATCTTTTACTGTAATTTTTGCCTAATAATGTGCATACAGACTTTCTGGATCAATAAAAGGTGTGGGTGCCTAAGATGGGCCTGGAATGGGGTTTAGGCACCTGCATTCAAAGCTGTGATGCTTAGGGTCCTCTGTTCAGCTGCTGCCTCGTTTTAGAGGTGGTGTTGCTTTGTTTGTTTTTAAGCATTTTGTGCATCAGGAATTGTTGCTCTGTTGTCATGGTTTGACGACTAAGAACCACCTTAGCCTTCTTGCTCATTAAAACCTCAACTTCCTGAAGAATAATGGTGATTTGCACTAGTTTAGTTTCAGTTCCTACTGAAAATTATAAAATCTAGTTGGGCGGTAGAAGGAAGTGCAAGGCAAACATCATATGGAGAACATTTGCATGGGAATAGGTTGTCTTCGGTTTTGGCTTCTGCTCTCAAGGTCGCTGGTTTTGGTTATTTTTCCTTTTTTTTAAAATTTTTTTAAACTATTCTTAGGTAATAATCAGATACAATTTGGAAACAACTTTAGGACTGTAGGGTAGTCCTCTCATGGGTGTGTGTGCATCTTGTGATGCCAGGTATCTTTCATCTTTTTGTAGTTGTTAGCTTTCAGTGAAGGATTTAACATTGTTGCCCACTTTTCAGTCATGTTTAGCTCATACCTCTAAAGCATTATGTTTAAGGAGACATCAGTCACAATTCTTTCCCATCAGACTTTAAAAATTGCAAAGGAGCCTTGTCCAAAAGGGAGTTAATGGTAGAAAGACTTCCGCAAGGAATTTATGTCTCTAAAACGTGAGTGGACTAATCGTTGTCTAGGGCTGGAGGAAGGTGTCTGAAGACTTAATAGTTTAAGCCTCGTTTCTCTTGGTATTGTTTTCCTTTCTGTTCAGTCTTCTTATTCATCTGAGGCATCTGATTCCACTCTGTGCTGTCTGGAAGAGCTGGGGCCTCCAAGCGATCAGGCTGCTGTTATTTAACAGTGTCCTTCTGTCAACCAGCTTGTGTTTCTTCCCACTAGTTCTGACTTGATGACTGTGGACTATGACTGTATTTGCAGTGCACTAGGCACATATGAATTCAGTTACTACCTTTCATCTGATGATGTGGCTCACATTATCACCCAGCTGAATCACTTCTGATTGTATATCCAACCCTGGCACAAGCTGCATCCTGCAGCAGCTGTCTTAGTAGTGACATGAAAATGGATTCTGTTGCTATGGGCGAGAAACAGTTTGAAGTAGTTTATGCTTTGGAAGCTTAGGTCTTTTTCATAGGGCAGCATAACTAAAATCATATAAAAAGTATTCATTTTGAGGGCAAAATAGCATAGAGAGGGTTTTCTGTTTACCTTTCGTCATCAGTTTTTGCTTTCATGGTTCATATCCCAGGCTTCAGAGGTTCTGTCTCTTAAAAACTGCAGTTAAATTAGCATTGCACTAAATAAATACTAATGACAAGTTAATTAGTATGATGGCTCTTTTTGACAGGGGTTCCAGTGTCCCTGAAAATGATCGACTTGCTTCAATAGCAGCTGAGTTGCAGTTCAGATCCCTTAGTCGTCACTCCAGTCCCACTGAAGAGCGAGAAGGTGATTGTCACAGTAACAAATTGTGACCTGGGTGTGCAGATGCTTTATGTCATTAACATATTTCTCTCTGTTACCAGTTCTTACCCTTTCCAAAAAATTTTTTCACCTCATCGCATTCAGAAATCTTAGATTTTTAACTTGTAGGCTTACATGGTCAGAGTAAGTCCTTCTTACTATCCACCATTCTCTTGGCATTCATATTGTTTCTGAACTGTGTCTGAAGGGATTTCCTGGTGCCGTACTAAGTTCCAGTGTTCAAAATGAAATGAGTAATATGATTTCTGAATTGTATACCCCATTTGATAGTAAATATTGAAACACTGTTAATGAGCTGTGAACTGGATCCATCAGGACAGGGAAGTGTTTTCTGTCCAGTTCTTTATCCTTGCAGTATTCATATTACAAATACTTGCTGTTGTTTGAATCCTGGAAGAAGGGACAGGATGCGTGACTTGATGTCCTGATCAGGGCTTCTCCTTCAGGTTTCCCCAGCCCTTGTATATGTGGTATTTATTGCAAACAAATACCTTGAAAGATTGATTGTGAAAATTAAAAGGAAGTACAAAATCTGAAGCAAAATAGAGTTGATATTGTGGTCATCCACACTGGATTTAATAGAGAGAAATGCCTTACAAACTTATATTGAGAGGTGTGGGAGATTTTTTTCATCTTTGTTACTTTTTAAGCAAATGTTAAAAACATTGTCTGCCTCATGCTTAGTCCATTTTTTTTTTTTGTATCTGTATGAAAAGGAAGGTGGCTTAGGTTGGAATGAATACAAATCTTATTCTAAGGAACCTTAGAAAATTATTTTTCTACAGATATTTTGCATATTTGATTCTGAGTGCCCTGGCTTGAAGTGCTTCCCTCAGTTGTGGAAGGAGATCTCTGTTTCTATATAAATGAAACTCTGTTTTTTAATTTGTTTTCTAAAGAGGAGTCGATTTTGATTTCAAGAGCATATATTGCTCTACATGTAGGGTGCATAAGTCCTGTATGTAAGATCTTAGCTTCTGCTGAATATAGTGGCATAATCCTTAATAAGAGATAAAGCTACTTTTGTGCTCACATTATTATTTCTCTAGAGCCGTTGTATCCAAAAGGGGATTCAAGTGGTTCATCCCGGCGGAGTTGGGAGCTCAGAACGTTAATCAACCAGACCAAAGGTATGCGTTTAGGAGTCACTGCAATGTAATGTCTGTTAAATTGTACTGAAAGGTTGGATTTTATTGTGGATTGTGAAGAGGTTTTCGCAGCTTTATACGTAGGAGAAAAAATAAAACCCTCGTTACAGGTATAGGATGTTGCTAACAAAATTACAAGAAGATCTCTCCCCAGTGTGGGATTTTCTTATTCTGGGTGTCTTAATATTAAGTGTGTGATCCCACACTGTTTCCTAAATTTAAGGCTATTGTGGGGCCCCTTCCTCTCTGTCATACTACTGATTTTCATGAAACTGAAAGTAACATGATTACTTCAGACACTCCTATACTATAGAGATCGATACATGAAGCTTGTTTTTTGCATGTGTTGTGGCAGGGTTTCTCATGAAACATGAGAAAAACATTTGTGTCACATTAGAAACTGGTCTCATTATGTGTCTTACACAGAACACAGGAAGAATTACAAATTCTTGTTTAGAAATCTAGAAGTCGGAACATAAATACTGAAGGAATTTGAGTTTGATTAAACTAAAAAAGAATGAGGGAAAACTTGAAAATTTCTAGAAGATTGCTGTAATGGGAGCTGGTTTTACTGTCCACTGTGAATAAGATAAAGATTTTGTTTTAAAACTGCAGCAAGGCATATTTAGTATAGAGGAAGTAGTATTAATTATGGGTAGGGGAGTAGAATATATAGTTTGGGAGTATCAGTATCTCCATCCTTTGGAGAGTGCCAGGAACAGGTTAGGCTACTGGTGTCAGCAGTGACAGGTGTATAATTTTTGTGCTTTGGAAGGAGGGGATGAACTAACGCTGCCCTGAGATCTCTTTGTTCTCACTCACTAGGATGCTGTTTCATGACAAGACTTGAGAGCTGGAGTTTCTAATACCTCTAAATCTTTGAAATAACAGATGCCATGAGTCTTTCAAAAAACCTCTTATATTTCTGTAGATCAAAACCTTACCTGTCCTTCTTTCCTTAGTGCTTTTATGACTTTAACATATTTCCACTATCAGAGGTTAGTTACAGGTCAAAGGCAAACAAGTGTGTTGCGTTTCATAAATGTGATTTCCTTGAATCAAGGAAGAGATGATTAGTGAAGTACCACTGTTCTCATTTTACTTGAGTTTCATATGTGATTGTTAAAAGGTCTTATTCTTTTCCTGCATCTTAATTAGACTCACAAAATAGTTTTCTTTTAACTCTTGTCACTTCATGTGATATCAAAAGGTAACAAAATATGACAGTGCATATGTCTCAATCAAGGAAATTGTTCATCACTCTTTTTAGACACTGCTCCCAAGCAAGCCCCGATGGAAGCTGTTCAAAAGTCTGTTCAGTTGTTTGAAGAAAGGAGATACAGAGAGATGAGAAGGAAGAACATCATTGGCCAAGTTTGTGACACACCGAAATCTTACGATAATGTCATGCACGTAGGTTTGAGAAAAGTGACTTTCAAGTGGCAGAGAGGAAACAAAATTGGTATGTTCTTTATACTTCCATTTATCTAGCTAAAATACCAAACTTAGTATTCATGAAGGAAATCAAAGACTATCTTTAAAAATCTTGGGTCTCTGCATAGGTATTATTAGCTTTACTCAAATCAAAATGTTAAAACACAATGTACTAGGATTTTCTTAATGTAGCACGTCACTGAAGTTTTCAGTGGTCAAATAACAGGACACAAGGAGAAAGGATTTGGTTAGGACAATTACATAGGTATGATCTTGTGATATCTGCGTGTGTTTAACTCTATAAAATGTTCAAGTTCTACATATGGAAGAACCAGAAATACAAATGGAAATGAGTTCAAACTCTGGGATTTAATTCACTAATCTTATCGTTTCCCCTGTACGATCGCTTTTTTTCTCTCTGGTTTTGGATTTTGGGGGAAAACCTTTGTTCTTGAGAAGTTTTCTTTCAGGTCAGCAGATTAATGTTTTTACTTTTATTCAGCTTGAATTCAGGGCTATGAATGTGGTATTAAGTGTTACAGTTAAAAGCTACTTGGAGTTTCAAAATAAAAGAAAGGTAAAAAGCATTGGCAAGCTGCTTTCAGTGATGTTTCCTCACTGCAGTTGATGTACCTGTTGCTTGTTGAAGGTGGTGTACTGAATTTGCCTTACTCTGACTTTGCAGGTGAAGGCCAGTATGGGAAGGTCTATACCTGTATCAGTGTTGACACTGGAGAGCTGATGGCTATGAAGGAAGTGAGTACTGTGTTTACAAGAATCACTGCTGGCCTTGTTTTTTCTCCTTAACCAAATGTGGGTGACGCAGCAGGCACTGAGGGTTTCTGCACACTGCTGCTAGCTAATGGGGAAAGGATGGGAAGGCAAATTGTGTCTTCATGTAGCCACAGCTGCTATTAGCACTTTTTCCTCCTTAAGTTGGTTTTCAGTTCATAACTTTCAATTTCAACGTATGTTAAATGGATAATGTGGTTTTTTCTAATCTCATGGGGTGGTTGTGAACTTAAATGAATGCTCGTTTAATATATGTGAACTTCCATTAAGAGATCTTAAATAATTATGAAAGATTAGTGAAAACTGTACACAAATTTATATTTTACTTTGTAGTGTTTCCTCTCACATTTTATTACTTTTTTGTTCATTCCTTAGAGCAAGAGATAGGAAGTGTGACATCAGATGTTTTTCAGCTTCTCCTGTAGTGTGAGCTAGGTTGAGTCACAAAACTGCTGACTAACTTGGTGGGTACAGAAAATCTAGTTTTTAGGAGAGAAGTAAGTAAAGCCGTGTAGGCGTAGAGATCTGTTTCCCCTACAACACCTTGTGGTTGTTTTTCTTTTAAATTATTGCTCAGTTTTAATGCATTTCTGCATCTTTAGACAACTGCAAGCATTAACTGTTCACAACAGTTACTGTGACAGCCGTTGGATGTTGCAGCAGCTACGTTTTATGCACCAGTTCTTACACACAAAACACGTATGTGATCTCCAAGGTGTGGAGAAGCAAGACTGGGCTTGTGGTTAACTTCTTGTACCACACTCATTCACTGACTAATGCCAACACTTGAAATTTTGTTGCTGTTACGTTTTTTTCTCCTGATGAAATAAGATTTTTCCCCCCCATCAGTAGCACTCTGTAATTCAAAGTTGCTTTCTAGATGCAGGTGCTGTTTACAGATTAGCATGTGTGTGCTCTTTAGCAGAAACTGAAGTAAGCTCATAAATAGATCTTATTTGACAGATGTTTGTTTCACTAGGCTCGAATGCAAACTGTTTGCAACTTCCAAATAAAAGGCTTTTCTGGATTTCTTTAAGAATAACTTGGGAGAAGATAGATTTATTGATTTATTTTAAAACTGGTTAAGAACACTGCATTCCCCTGCCCTTGCACCGAGATTTCATCACACTTTATTACCTCAACCATAGTGTCATTAAAATGACTTCAAATTATAGTGGACAGGCTTTACTACAAATACATAGTATTGCAAATATGCATTAGGGAATATATATATAAAAAAAATACTTGAATATAATTTGTCACCTTTTTTGTAATCTTCATATACTTAATTTTACCACTGTTTGAGTACAAACTGTATTCTGGAATTGTTATACAGAACATAACAATCCTAACATCCTAGCAAGTGAAGGCAAAATATGTGCATTTATTTCTTTAGCAGTTGTCCTGCACTCAGTTAATGAACCTTCTACTTTCTAACACTATGGTAAAAGTAGCATCTTCCATAACTTGCTGTTCATCTTGCTTATCTTTGTGCGGTTAGAAGCTTTAAATCAGTTTTTCAGAACACCTGATAATGTTTTTCCTCATTGAACAGTCCATCACATCATATTGTAGGAGAAGTAATGAAAACCTGTTTCTTTCATCAAAACCTTTGATTGTATTTGTTCCATGCCACACCTTTTCCTTGCAGCTGCCTTGTTCTCAGTGAATAAACTCCTCAAAGAGATGCCTTAGACTCTCTGGTGATGAATTACCTGGCAAATAGTCTTTGCTGAATGATAGCTCTCTCTGACATTGCTGTCAGATTCTCTTGTATTCTGTCTGTGTACTGCACTTAAGCTAGAAGGCAAGCACAGAAGAGATACGTATGTGCCCACGTGTATGTGCACATTTAAATAACAGCATTGTGCCCTTGCAAAGTTTAGTTGTATGTAATTTTCCAGAAATGGCTTAGTGTGCTTTGTTTGTTTCAGTTTGGGGATGGAGAGGGGTATTTTGGGGCTTTTTGTGTGATGATGCTATTTAACAACAACAATAATAACAAAAAAAGCTTTTTGTTGTGTTTGAGTTTAGGATGGGTTGTTTGCTTTTTTTGTTCCTTATTAATTTGAAATGGCAGCAAAATAATGACAAATCTTCCTTGCAGATAAGATTTCAACCTAATGATCACAAAACCATCAAAGAAACAGCTGATGAACTGAAGATTTTTGAAGGCATCAAACACCCTAATCTGGTTCGTTATTTTGGTGTGGAGCTCCACAGGGTAAGAAAACATAAATTATTGGGGCTTTTTTATAAGGCAAAGAGAACATTTTAAGAAGTTTTGCGTTATTTGAGGTTTGTACATGAGAACATTCTAGTTAATCTTGTCTGGTTATCTCTGTGAATAGCAGTGTGTCTTTTTTCCTCTGGATATTGAGGTCTCTGAAACATAGTTTGGAGAGACTTTTTGGAACTAGTACATAAACAGAGAAAGCTTAAAATAAGTGAACAGAGTGAGTAATGCTGGAGCTATTCTGTGCTGCTACTCTGTTGAACTGGTTTAAAAGCAAGTTATATCATATATGGTATGGTAACTTCTGTATGGAGACAGGCTAAAACCTGTCCCTGTTAGCAGGAATGGTTGTACTCATATTGTATCATGTTGATTCCTGGAAAAATTTTGTGCTGGCGTTTAAATCTTGATGCCAGACAAGTATTGGAATTCAGCTAGCATCTCTTCAGAAGGAAAGAGCAAGTTTTCTTCCTTGAGCAGCAGAACTAATGCAATGTATTTTTCTATGGAGTTGGATTCCAGAGTTGTGTGCTGTGACTTTTTATTACTCTCTGCTTCCCACATGCACTTCTCACTTGTGATTCTCAAGTCCTGATGTCTTGCTGGAAAGTGCTGCTTGGATTTGACTGATTTGCTCAATATGGAATAAATTGTTTTGGTGACCCATTGCTGGTTTAGAAGGGGACATAGGCTGCTTTCTGCACTTCTCCACTTGGAGACACAGATTTGGGCGTCTGTGCCACTGGGTCATTGGTTTCTTGGACTAGTTTCTAAGAGCTTGGTGTCTCTGCCATCTTTTATATTAATTCACTCTGGCTGGAATCAGCTGGGCTTGGAGACAGAGTGGGAGCAGAAACCTAATTTTTCCTTTAAGTGAGTTAGAGTAGGCATGCTTGTTCACACTGCAGCAAAGAAGAAAAAATTTGCCCATCCCAAGTAATCAACACATGATACTGCAGGAACTGGGACAGAGAGAGGGGATAAGAAACAAGCCCAAAACATCATTTTGTGCCTTTTTCCCCCCCCTTCTCCAAATAAGCAAAAAATCTCTTTACATTCCTGTGTAATATACCTGCAAGATTTCCACAGTGTCTTTTGGTTGATGCCAAAGCACTGTGTTTTTACACCACCAAATAGTATCGGTTATGTATAAATGATGCAGATAGGCATGTAGCAGAGTTTCCTAGCTGTGCAATAGAATATGTTATGTTGCAGCATGCTAGAGAGAATAGAGTTCTGAAGAGATGATTTATTAGATATTTTATGCTAAGTGATACTTTCTTTAAGACGGTACATGATACTTTTATTATTCATTTCGTGAACAACGAAGGATGTAAGGAAAACTTTATCTTAATTCTGTGTTTAAAATATAAAAAATTACACCCAATGAAATCTGGTTTGATTCCCACCACAGGAAGAAATGTACATCTTCATGGAGTACTGTGATGAGGGCACTCTGGAGGAGGTATCAAAGTTGGGCCTTCAGGAGCATGTCATTAGGCTCTACTCAAAGCAGATCACGGTTGCTATCAATGTGCTGCATGAACACGGTATTGTTCATCGAGACATTAAAGGTAATGTTAATCAAAGAGGTAATGTTGTTGTTGATTCACTGTGGTAGATGAGGGCAGGGGGAAGGATGGGGGGATGTATTTGCATATTTAGTGTGCATTATCTATGCAGCCATTATTTGTATAAAGCCTTCCACTAACTTTTCAGTTTACAAGTTATTGGCTAGTTTCATGCTTTTTCTTTTAAGTGTAGATTGTAAAAAACATTCACAATTGTCATTTCAAACTCATAAATTTTGCCCATGATTTCTATAGTTTTTTTAGAGGTTGTTAAGATTATCGGGGATTTATCTAGGCTCAATTATTAGTCCTTGCATTTTTAGTAATAATGTACTGAGTTATGTAATGCTGTTTTCCTCCTTGTCTGTGCAAATAAGTGGTGTTTTCTGGAGCTGACAGGCAGTGTACAGTGCTAGAGTTGTGCATCAGAACTTTTCCTTGTGATTCCATTTTCCTGAAGAGTTTTAGAATTTCAGATGAATGGCTGATTAAACTTAGTAACAAAACCATTGTTAAAAGAACTTATTTTAGGATATCCCTGTATCTAGTGTTTTTTTTTCCATACATTTATCTTCTTGTGCCTGGCTGTCAGCATTTGCTTACATAATTAGCAGACTGAAACTCCAGTAACCAAAGGGGGGTTGGGTTTGGATTTTAAGAGACCCAGTGTCAGTCCTCATTTCAGGTTCATTTTTCTTTTTCTGCGCCTTCCAACAACATCCTCCATGTCTGGTTATCTTGGTTTTGTTAGTCTGGCATATTTGGCTCACCGATGGCAGGAAACTTAGGCAAAGGTAGGGGAAGCAATGCACACAATATGCCCTGTGAATGCTCATTTTGTGACAAGGCAGTGCAACCCAACGATGCTGGGTTTCTATGTCCCTCTTGCTCACAGGGTTTTGAATCACCGCAGCAGTGTAGGAGGTTCCCAGTTGCTCTTGGTCCTTTGGCCTCGTGCTTCTCATTTGGGAAAAGAACTATCTACGATCCAGAGGCCTTCCACCCAGGTAGGCCACTCTTGAGTCAGTTTTGGCTTTTTTTTTTTTTCTAGAAAACACTTTCCCTCACTCCCATTCCCCAGCAATCTTACCTTTTCTGGTTCTCCTTCCTCACCAAAGGTTTCTCTCCAGTTGTGGATTTCCCTTTGTGCTTTTCACAGTTCCCTCCTTGCCCTTTTCTTGATCATTCCTTGTCCAGGTTCTGCTTAGCTGGATTATGCTCTCCTGGAAGCTCGTTGTGATCAAAATCCAAGGCTGGCTGACAGGGATTTCTTTTGTGCTGCTCAATGTCATTGCTGATATCTGGATATGTTTCCAAATAGGTCTTCTGCTCTTCAGGGAAATGCATGGAGTGAGAAAAGCTGTTTAACAGAACTGTAACGTTGTGTTATCTGAGAGCATTTCTGTTACAACAGGTTCCTTACATCAAATGTTGGGGTGTTTCTTGAGAGTAACAGAGGGTCGCTGCAGGCACATCCATGCATAGACCTTCCTGAAACTCCATGGCAGAATATAAAGACAGACCACAGAGGTTATTTTTATAAAGGTTACCTGATGCATTGCAAGTCTTTTGCTCATGGACTTCTTTTATGCTAACATTGCATCCCCAAGTTTTCAGGCTAACAGCAGTAAAGAACATTCTAATTTTAATTTTATCTCTCGTGTAGACTGGTACTCTTATTTTTCTGATAGGGAAAAATGACATTCAGACTTTTAAAAGTCTGCTTTCCTATGAAAATCTTGCTGTCAGATCATGCTAGATCTCTCATGGCCAGTTTGCTAAACCTCACTGTGGATCTATTTCTTTTAGCAGCAGATAAGCAATTCTTATAACGATTGTTTATCTGTATCCTGGAAGACACCTGTACTTGGTGTCTGCAAGTAGCTTGTGCTCAAAAATAGACTTTTGGTTAGTAGTGTCCCCTTGTGCACCGTTGTCTTTCAGATGCTATTATGGCATCCAGCTCTATGAGGGTAAAAGACAAAGCCAGATGCAGCTGCCAAAAACATTTTTCAGCCTGTGGTGGTGAGGGCAGATGGAGGGTTGTGTTGGCTGGTTGTTACATTTGGCCGCACTGCTTTTGCTTAGTCTGCGTTGCTGTGAAAAGCAGGTGGTGCTGCTATGTAGCAGGAGATAGTCTCTTGTGAGACTCTTTTAATCTCTGTTCTGGGTATTGAATTTTAATTCCTGTGGCCAAGCCCTGTTTTCTTGGTTAGAATTATTTCACTTTTTGTAAGGGAGCGGTTCTGGTCAGTGATGGAGAATGATGGGGTATTTAATGCTGGAGGGAACCTGTGAACATCTCTGAGCCCTCTGTCCTAAACAGGGCCAGCCTTAGTATCGGATCCAATGTCAAATGAGATCAGATTGCTCAGGACATTGGTGAGGTGAGATACACGTGTATCTCCAGGGATGGAGGGGCCCTATTCCAATAACTGACCTATCCCCACTAGGAAAAGCTTTTCCCTGATAGCTCCCTGGAATCTGCAGAGCTTGCTGTTGTGTCCATTGCTGCATAACCATTTCACAGTGTGCCTTTGAGGGAAAAGGCTGTTTCAGAGTCTTGCTATCCTCCCATTACACAGCTGAAAACAGCAGTAAATCTCCCGCACACACACTCCCCCGAGCATCCCGTCTTCAAGCTGAACAAACCCATCTTGTAGCCTTTCCTTGTGTGTTGGGTGCAGCCCTTTGAACCTCTTGGTGCTGCTCTCCTGGGTTTGCTCCAGTGTGTCATTGTCTCTCTTGTGCTGGAGATACTAAAAACAAGACACAGCACTCAAGGTGTGGTCTCACAAGTGCTGAATTGAGAGGAATTAATCATTGAGGCCATGCCTGGTGGATTCTGTTCAGGAGAGGGCATGTTCCTGAAGAGTGCTTGGATGAATACAGAAAATGAAAGGATTGTATCTGAGGCTTTAGTAATCCAGAAACCTGTGAATGAGATGCTCTGTATGAAAAAGTCTTCATCAAACTGCTACTGTATTATTGTCTTCTTGTTAACCTTGTTGTTAGCTCAAAACTTCTGCCATCCTGCCTTCCTGATGAGCACAAAGGAAGGAAGGTCATTCAGCAAGAGATGGAAAACTGCAGCAGGAGACTGGGCACGTGTCATGGCTCTCTAAGAGACTAAGAAAAAGAGTGTGCAAGAGCTGATTTTCTCATCCAAGAGTAGCATTCGGCCTGCTTGTTTCTTGAATGAATTTGGCTGCTTAAAGACTGGCTATGGAATGTCTGACCTGCCTCTTTTTATGGAATTACAGCACAGCCTTTAAGTGGGGCTTTTGGTGCTGCTTCATGGACTCTCAGGATTTCCACCAAAACATTTGGACTATCATGCTAGTGCAGTTGTCACTGTTCTTACTATGGGGCTGATTTGGCAGAGGTACAGGGCATGAAACTTGCGTTGAAATGCTTTAGGTTTTGGCTGCTCTAGCAGGAGTGTGGCTTTTGACACGTGCTCTTTGCTGTGTGCCCAGGAGGGACCTGTGGTGTCACAGCAGGAAGGCTGTGCGCATCTGGGCAGCCTCCTGCCTCTGCCAAGTGCATCCAGTGACAGTGCTTCAGACAGTGTATGTGTAAGGGGATAAAAGGAACAGATGGGGGGCTGGTCCCTTTTCTGCTGTTTTACTCATGGTCTTTGGGTTTATTTTGCCTATTAACCATGCAGATATGTAGGAATTCCGTTACATTCCCAGTAGTGTTAACTGTCAAAGGTAAAAAGTATCGGGCATCTTCAGAGTACTGCCCTCTTGTCTGCTCTTCTTACACGGGTCCTGCTGGATTCTGTGCAGGTTTCATTTAACAAGGAGACCCCTTTTTAAAGACTCCCTCTACAGTCTGGTCTTGGTTTCTGAACAAGCAGTTTACAAAACAGGCTCCAGTGACAGCACATCAGTGGAAGCTGACAGAAAGTGTCTGCAACATGAGTCTTCAAGTGCTGTCTGTCTTCTTGGTGAAACTTCGGTTCAGGGCTTTATTCCATTTGACAGTTTCAGGAGCTTTCAGGAAAAGGGCTCACAGGAGCTTTCATGGTAGCACTTAGGCTAAATTGTCATTACTTTTTATTAAAAGGGACAAACTCTAGTTTGAAAGGCCTTGGAAAAAGGTTCTGAACTGTGTTAAACTAAACTATCCCAGTAGCCTAAACTCAGTCAGAAGAGAGATTGTTGAACTTCAGCACTGCCAGGCTCCACCCACTGTAGTAGTTGGAAACCACTTTGTAGCCTTCTGTGAAATTTTCACGTTGCTTTCTTGAGGAATGGAAACACAGGTGTCCAAAACATCCTTGAAAAAGTGTTTGCTAGTGAGGACTGTTTCTCCTAAGCTCTTTGTGTAGGCTAAGTGCACCTACTTTCTATCTGACGAGCAACTGCTTGAAAACATTAGAAAAGCAGCTGACAGTAATTGAAAGGAAAAAGAAGCCGTCACTCTCCGAATGCATTGCCCATACTTAGTGTCCCATCAAGCAGCCTTCTTGTACTGCTCTGTGTCTTTCTGGACCCTCCTTCATTCAGGAAGCTCAGGGATGGTGTACCCAGCTCCATTGCACATGCCTGTGATTGCAGGGTGACTGAACATAGGTCCCACTGATGGCAAACTGCAGAATCCAGTGAAAGAATTCTGGAGTATTTGCAAGCATCTGAATGCCAGAAGTGGAAAACCATTGCACACAATGTGCAGAAGAGTTGTATTCCCTGAACGTTAATTCTTTCAGGACTTGTAAAAGCTACAGTAACTGAAGGTTGGAATTTAATTCTGGTAATGATTTTGCTCACCCATTAATTGCAGTTCTGTGTAACACCTCTTGGACTAAATAGTTACCAACTATTGTCAGAGTAGCCAGAGAGTCCTTTGAGAAATGGGCAGGGTTTTGGCACCAGTGACCTGCACTGCCTTATTTTGACTTCAGCTTTTTGAGGATTCTTTGTATTCTCTTGTGAATATCTTGGGGATGCCCAACCAAGTGAATGGGAAAAAGTTATTAATAAGACAACACAAAGGAGGAGCAGCCAAAAATTTCTGCACTGCTCAAGGTGGAACAAAAGCGAGGAACTTTGGAAGGTTCTATTGAGATGAGCCATTTTTGAATGAATCTTTTGTGGGACATGGGCAGAGGCTATGTGTAGTGAAATCCTCAATATCTGCCTACTCCTAGAGTAGGTGAGCAGTTCTGTTTTGTGCATACCATCCATCTTTCCTCAAGAGAGATCACAGCTGAAGCTCTATTTCTGCCAGGTGATACTTGCAACCTACTTGTGCTTGCTTTGTGATACTTGTAGAATCTGGAATGTGGCCTGACATAAGGAGCTCCTTCTGCTCTACCTGTTTTCTCTTGCTGTCAACATGAATATTTTGGCAGGATGTTGAATGAAAGAAGACCACAGGTTGTCAAAACCACTTGGCTTATTTTGCACTGTTGTGTTGAGCAACTGACTTGAAGCCACTTGCAGATTCCCCTTGGAGATTTTTAACTATGCTAGGGAAGTTTGTTCTAGTGTAAGATGCCAGTACAGCCAGTTACTTTAATGATAGTCCTCCTCCAAAAATTGCTCTGGAAGTAGGAGTAGGCACTTGGTAGTATAAGTAATATAAGGCTCTTAAGCTCTGTTTTGCAAGTCAGCTGTGACCACAGAGTCATTAAGGTTGGAAAAGACCTCCAACATAGAGTCCAGCCTTTGACTGACCACTGCCATGTCAAACAACTAAACCATGGCACTGAGTGCCATGCCCAGTTGTATCTTGAATGCTTCCAGGGACAGTGACTCCACCACCACCTTGGGCAGCCTGGTTCAATGCCTGACCATCCTTTCAGTGAAGAAATTCCTCCTGATGTCCAACCTGAACCTCCCCTGGTGCAGCTTGAGGCCATTTCCTCTCATCCTGTCGCTGGCTGCCTGGGGAGAAGAGGGTGACCCCCACCTGGCTACACTCTCCTTTCAGGGAATTGTAGAGAGTGATAAGGTGTCCCCTGAGCCTCCTTTTCTCCAGGCTGAACACCCCCAGCTCTCTCAGCTGCTCCTCACAGGACTTGTGCTCCAGACCCTTCAGGGCAAGCCTTTGTTGCCCTTCTCTCGACTTGCTCCAGCACCTCAATGTCCTTCTTGTAGTGAGGGGCCCAGAGCTGGAGACACAACTTGAGGTGCAGCCTCACCAGAGCCGAGTACAGGAGGATGATTCCTTCCCTCGTCCTGCTGGCCACACTATTTTTATTGACATGCATCGTATCATCTGTCTTGAAGAGATACTAGTGGGAGGGATACAGCAATGGCCTCTGCCAGGAAGCAGTTTCTTCCTAGTTTAATGCTCACAAGGAGAAGCACTGGAATTCCTGAAGGAGTAATTTATTGTAACGAGCTTGTATGGAAAGCTGTTTAATTTGCCTGCCATACTGCTTTTTTTGTTTTTGTTTAAACACTTGTCAACTTCCAGTACACTTCATGTTAGCACAAACCCACCAGAACATCTTTAATGCTGTCATACTCCACACGTAATTCACAGGTAAAGATCTAAGTGTGAATTCAGCTGTTATCCACTGCAACTTCCAAAGGTATATTGAGAAGCCCTCATTGCTCAATTCAGCTCTGGCTTAAACAAGTGTTACTGTGTTTCCTTGTGTTTCCTAGGAGCCAACATCTTTCTTACCTCATCTGGACTGATTAAACTAGGAGACTTTGGCTGCTCAGTGAAGTTGAAGAACAATACCCAGACAATGCCTGGAGAAGTGAACAGTACCTTGGGGACTGCAGGTAAAGAAGCTTGTGCTAGGCAGGTACTTTTCTAGTTACCATAAAAGAAGATACCTCTGCCAGAAGTCTGGGCTTGAGTAAAACCATTTCAGGGAAACTTGATTTTACCTTAGCTAGTTTTGTGCTTTACATCCAGAAACCAAACCAATCAGTGAATGATATAATGTGAAAGATAAAATTGTATTTGTCTGTAACTATAGAGATGCTGGAGCTTGTGCTTTCTGGGGTTGTATTTTTCTCTGCAGCCTTACTGAAACAGTACTCTCTTCACTAAACAGCTGCTTAATTGATTTTCAGAAAATGGCAGTGACTGAAAGCATGTACTGTAACAGCATTTTCGCTATCACTTTTCAAACTGAAAGACAGTTGTGCTGAAAACGTGTCAAAGAACAAGAAACCAGCAAATGGCAAAACTTAGCAAGAAAACCTGAGTAGTAATTCATTGGGTATTTTAAAAAGCATTTGGTTTACCCAGTCAGTTGATGTATACTGTTCCTTCTGCTGTATGAACTGATGGTATCACATATGTTGTTTCAAAGCATACATGGCTCCAGAGGTCATCACTAGAGCTAAAGGAGAAGGGCACGGACGTGCAGCAGACATCTGGAGCCTGGGCTGTGTTGTCATAGAGATGGTCACCGGCAAGGTAGGGATGTTTCATGTACTGATGAAATGCAAACTGTTCTCAGCAGTTTTTCTGCATTTTCTGGTCCCATTCTCAGCAATTTGTCACACTTAAGTCTGCAAAGACTGGGATGGTTTTTCATTTCCTGGAGTACGGACATGTATGCTCTAGTGGGTAGAAAGTTGCTCACTAAAGCTTGCACTTAGCAATGCTGTTAACTGTTACAGAGGCCTTGGCATGAATATGAGCACAACTTCCAGATCATGTATAAAGTGGGGATGGGTCATAAACCTCCTATTCCTGACAAAGTGAGCCCAGAAGGGAAAGACTTCCTTTGCCACTGCCTGGAAAGTGACCCAAAGATGAGGTGGACGGCCAGCCAGCTTCTCGATCATCCTTTTGTCAAGGTTTGTCTGATGACTTTGGCTACAAAAACTGCAGATGGGTATCGGGAGCAGCTTTTAATCAGCTTCTTTGTTTTCGGTGATGCCACAGGGCTTGGTACCATGGTGAGGGGCTGGTAGGAAGTTGATGCTGTCCAGGAAACATGGACTGGCAACTTTCCAGAAGCCCGTGTTGTTTTTAGCAAGCATTTGACTAGGACCTGATGTGCACCGTGCATTAAACTCTCACTGCTGCTTTGAAATGCATTATCTTTATGTTAAAAAGGCAAGTCAGGCTTCAACTCAGTGGTAGCTAATTGGATCTGAGGGGCTCTGCAGCAAAAACTTCAGCAAGTACAAATGCACAGGTTTTTAGAGATAAGGGCCCCCTCCATAAAAAGTGAAACCAGCACGTGCTTGAGAGCTCTACCGTTCTTCTGTGCAAGGGGCTGCTTTTCTTCTAAGTTCATACTTCAGGTTAAGGTCATAATGAATGTTTTATCTGGCAGCTGGTGTAACAGTCTGCAGTTCTTGCATGAACTGCGGTGTGATGCTTTCCTTAAGGACAGGCAAATATTGACAGCTACAAATTGAGCTGTATTAGTAACTTCTTTTTTGAAGAAGTGGGAGCACAGTAGGTTATTGAATTCTGTCCCATTTTCCAGCATAAAGTTAATCACTTCGGTGTTCTGGTTCAGTGGCAGTGTGTTTGGGATCATCACCCATCCCTCAGCAGTGCAGCTGTAGCAGATCCCATCCATCACACAGGTGGGCACTGCTTTAGGCACCTGAAGGATGCATGGTGACAGTGGGAATGTCAGTACTCCCATACGGACACTTGTAATGCAGTATTGTGTAACAAGGGAGGAAGAAAAAGCTACAAAGATGTGAAGGTGCTAAAGAAATCGATCCCTTGTCATCTCCTTGCTGCAGTAGGAGATGGCTGAAGTAATTGCCTTTTGCTTCCTTCCCAGGTTTGCACAGACGAAGAATGAAGTTACTCAGTCTCTGGCCTTTTCTATCCTGACAAGATTTTAATCACTACTGTATGTAATATTTACATAAAGACTGTGCTGAGAAACAGTATAAAAGTTGACCTTAACGAAGACTGCACAAGTGACGGTGTCACTTCCTCTGCTGCTCCTGTACATTTTACTCGGCACATGTTGCTCACGTGACGTGTCCGCAAGTTGGAAGAAGCTGCATGTTTCAGTGAAAGTGCCATTACTACTGTATATGGACCATACCCTTTTTGTTCCTTCTCCCGTTTCTCATTTGATTGAGAACTTGTAATGTTAATATGTAGTATTTTTGAACTTTCTAGGTTCAGAAAAATGCTGTAGTGTTATCAGGCGTTATGGACCTTGTTTTTTAATCTGTTTGAGTGCACTGACTGTGAACTTTTACTGGGGTTTTTGTTTATTTGTTTTTGGCAAGCTTCAGATTTGTTATGCACAAGGCTGATTAATGAAATTTAAAAAAAAGGTTTTTCTCAATAAATGGTTTATTTTAGGAGATGTTGGTGAAGGGTTTTTCTTCCAAAAATAAATGTGGGGCTGTGTTGCCTTTGAAAGTTTTTGGCAACATTGGGATAAGACTGCTAAACTGACCTAACTGGAATAAGCTGCTCTTACATTGTAATAGTCAGTGTTTTGTCAAGGTTCAAGATGCAGAGCGCAAGATGCTTCTTACACAAGTGGTAAGAGAAGTAAGGTTCCCCTTTCATCGCCTTCTCAGGAAAGAGGCTGATGGGCAATTTCTGACACTGCCTTTTTGCTAAGGGATAACTTCCTTCTTGACTGTGTGCACTGTGAACAGGGAGTGCTCTGCATGGCCTTTCTGCCTTCTAGAAGAGAACTGTACAAGATGATTCTTGTGTTCTGTTTGGCAAAACCAAGAACCTATTTTGAAAACTGACTTCTGATCCTGGGCTTTCATTTCCCCACCACACCCCAGTTGTCATCAGCCTCAGACAAGGAAGAGAGATTAGATGTGGTTAGCAACTGGAAGAAATAGTCTGCAATGCGTGCTCTAGTTGATTTTTTTTTACTTGCTATTACAAACAGATGACTTAAAACTGTTACTTCTGAACATTAATGCAAGTTTACATATTCCTGTTACAGCTTTAGACTTAAAATAGGTAACTTAAAACTTGCTTTTAATATTTGGTTGTATATTCTAGTGTCTTGTCTCATCTTAATCCACAAATCCTTGATTAGTCACAGGTGTGGAGTGAGCTGTTGAGGTACCACAAAATCTGACATTTCTAGAAAAGTATGAGCCTTGCTGTGCATGTCACCTGTGCATGTATTTAGGCTCTCAAAGAATATAATGCTGAATTTAAGCAAAGACTTTCCCTCCTTTTCAGTTCTCTGTTTTCAGTTCTGTGATAGGAGGAGAAATATGTTGTCATCCTCAGTAAAGGACCATGAAAGTACCTGAGGTAAAAGTGTCCCCCCAGCCTGCTGTGTGCTTCACTTTGCAATATAACAGAAGTATCTGAGTGATTTGTGTCCTCACTTGCCTTGTTTCAGGTGCCCTTGAACACAAACAGGAACCGTGGACAGCCTTTAGGAGTCAGGACAGAGGTGACAAACTGTTACACGTGTGTTCTTGCCAACCAAAAGAAAACTCAATCACTGCAGAACAGCTTTTTATACTTTTATTTTTGTATAAACAGACATTAAGACTAATTTTGTTAAGGCAGTTGTAGAACATACAGTTGCTTGTGGGGATTAGGGGCAAAAACACTGCTTCCTAATGACCTATGTCATTCTTTTAATACAGTGAACTGGACAAGTTTAACTTTGGCAAGGACCATTAAGCTTTCTCTGTTGGTCAGTGAGTGCTGGAAGGGCCTCAGTGGTGTGCCAGGACTTGCAGAAGTGCTTAGGAGGATGGATCCAGGAGTGCCATGTTTGGCCCTCAGCCTGTTCTAAGGGTTGGACCCAGGGAAATGGGTGTGAAATAATCTCTGCACTCTTTCAGAAGTATTTACTTGTTTGGTGCTTCCCTCTGGGAGAAGTGGCACTGCATGCAGTTGGAGGGGAAAGGACTAAGATTCAGAAGGAATGCTAAATGTCTTTCTTGCTTCATGTTAAATCTGTGGCTCTTAGGAAGGCAGAACAGCCTTTGTCACTTCAGGAGTATGTATTTGCTGCTCAGAACTACTCACCCACCACGCTGAGAAAAGGCCACTGGACCTGCCAGGTAATGTTTCCAATAAAATGCTACCCTAGAGAGGCCTTTCCTTTCTCCCCTCCCACCCACTTTCAAACGCTTGGATACAGTGTCTTCAGGTCTGGCTTGTTAATGTGCCTGATCATTACCATAGGATGTAATTACTCCTGTAATACAGGATGTAATGCTCAGTTTTTCACTGTTAGGAGTGTTATAGCAAATAGAGTGCAGGGCGTGTGCTTTATTAAATAGCATTGTAAATATTGCAGTATTTTCTACTCTTGGGCTCTATTTCGTGTGTTGGAAAAACTGCATCAGAGCCCATGTTTCTGTTTGTGACATCATACAACCTATTCCAGAAGGCTTCAGAGTGTAGGGAATGCACGTGTGTGCACAAGACATGTGAGGAAAAAGCCCCCAAAACCAGTCTCTCACATTTCCCATGGTCTGTTCCTTCCTTCACGTTGTAAATTTTACTGCCTCCACTATCCCTAAGCTTATTGCTCCATGCTAAAAGCACTACTTCACCTGCTTTTTAGGTGCTGCATATTAAAAAGGTGAGTTTCTAGATTATCTGAAGTACTGAATAGCAAATACATATTTCATGGAATGAATCAAATTGTTGTATTACCCTGTTTCTTCTGGCCTCAGCTTTATTGTATGACGAGAAATGTTTTTATACCAGCTGCTAGAATAAGACTGCTCACTTTCTTCAGTAGAGACTATCATGGTTTAGTCTTGTGCCTAGTGAAAATGGAGTATCTTTGAAAGTGCCAATCACAACCCCCACTACTCAGTGTCAGGGTCTGTAGACTTAAAAAAATTGGGATTTTTTTCCAATCATAATTGCTGTTAGTTAATGTCCCCTCTTTTCCTTTTTTCCTGCTTTAAACAAGTTCTTTCTAGTAACCTGCAGATCCTTAACTCTAGAAGTTTAAAACCAGGAGGCGGCTGCCCTGAAATCAGTACCGGGAATGTCAGAGCAACCCCACTTTCCTCAGAGCTTGATTCTAATTTTATTTAATTCAGAAGGCTGTCAAATCAAATTAAGACAGACATAAAAAAATGAACTATACCCACTGTCCTAGGTCTCTCTCCTAGTTCCCCTCTCCTCCCCAGAAGAAAATAATTTACTATTACTTAGGCTGACTGTTATGAGGCACCAAGTAAACTAATTTATCAGAAAAGACAGACAAGCAGATTAATTAGGATCACGACAGTACGAGTGTGGGGCATCCATTTTAATGCACACTTTGCATTATTTCACTACACCATGCCCAGTTATTTTCTTTCCACAAGTGTTAGGATGGCCTGGAATTTTAAGTAGCATTTAAAGCCTTGGATGTATGGCCTGGGGAAAGAGATGGCAGTGGGTAACGTAGCTCTGCTCAGGCCACAAGGCCACGTTCCGATCCAGGTTATGCTACTGCCAGGCTCTGATGCCTGGATGTCCAGGATCTGGCTGAAGTTTTGAAGGGCCCATGTAGTGCACACTGTGGGAATAAGTTCTAGATGTAAAAAATCTCTACTGTAGTTCTGCCCGTTCAGCAGAGCTGCTTCAGTCCAATACTGCTCTAATCAAGCACAGCATCCCGCTGCACTGCATTTAAACACTGACGGATTATGGTTGTTAAACTGTGTGATCTACACAACTATCGAGTTTAATCATCTTGTAACAATCTTCTGACATTAAAGCCTGCACCTCTGGTTCGCTTCCAGGTAGAGTCTCTTCATACAAGCACGCTGGAATTTATTTCTTTTTCTTCAAAACTTAAGACACTTCATAGGAAAACAAACCAACCACACATGTGCAAACCTGTTGTTGAGAGTATATGAAGGAGTGCATCTTTCCAGCACGTCATCCAGCCCAAGCCCCCAGAGAAGAACAACAGGAGCACAAATTCAGATATGCACGGCAATTACTCATCCTCTGATCTCACTTGAAGGACCATGATACGCACTTAAGAGTTTTCAGCAGTTGCATTTGTTCTCTTTGGATTGAAGCAGTCTCTGAAGATGCTACTTTTGTTTCTGTTTGTTGTCGTTGTTGCCATAGGTGGAGCCCTTGTTAATTTCTGTAACCCCGATCATCCATCTGACACCAACAGAAGCTGCAAAACAAACACAGTTAAGGCTGCTTGAGGCGAGGCCTGAAGATCTGTCCTGGTGTAGCATCATGAAAGAGGCTTTGGATGAAGGGTGCATTTGATGCTCCCCCACCTCCACGTCAACTTATTGGCCTGTGGCATCTCATGAAAGAAGAGCCTCAGGCTGGACATGCTGTAGCTCCCATCAGCAGGGAAGAGGCTACAAGGAACCAGGATGGGCGTGAGAGGCACAGGAGTGCACAGCCCTGTGTGCCAGGGGAAGGGAAAGCTGCTGGCTTTCGACAGCCCCGTGTCTGGAAAGAGCGCAAGCGAGCGCAAGGGAACTTCAGATCTCGATAAAAAAAATGTAAGTTGTGGCATTTGTTAATGTCATGCAAAAGTCCATTACAAGAAACCAGGTTAATTTAAAAGACTCATAGATGATTCAGTGATAATAATTCACCACGTGCAAGGATTATTTTATTTATTTATTTACTTGTAGCATTTAAGTGACTAAGTTAAATGCAACTTAACTCCTTCCCTCACACTTTTGGTTCTTCTGCAAAGAGGCTCAGCTGCCCAAAATCTATTATACCTCAAGCTTCTGCTCAGCTACTGTACGTATTCAAAACTGTCATGCTTCTTTCAGGCCTAAACCTACTAGGAAGTCACAAACATCTTCCCTCTGCTCAGAATGTTTTCCAAAAAAAAAAGGAACTTAAACCAAATAAAAAGACCCAAGAAAGCCACAAACTTCCCCTAAGCCTCCAAATCCCACTGTCTTTCTGACTGATGGTGGAAAGGCCCAGTAAGGCGAGGTGCTCTAAACATCTCATTCCCCTTGGTCTTTACTTCTCTAAGATGACCCTGGACAAACTCTCACCAGCCAAAGGACTCTTTATGGTTGAGTCAGTGCCAGAGATCACCAAGAGAATCCAGAGGCTTCATCCCACTCCCAGGCCTCCCATGTGAACAGCAGGGCTGATCCAACACGGTGTCCTGGCATTTGTCCTCAGCACTGGAAGGGGAGGGGGCTGTCAGCTGGCAAACAGCTCTGCCCTGTGCTTTACCAGCTGCTGCTTGGCACAACAACATCGGCCACAAAGAGCCGCCCCTGCAGCCCCGTGTTGTGCGGGCTGACTGTAAATTGACAGTTTTTAGAGTGCAAGTGGTAACTGGAGAGCAGGGCTGAGCCACACATGATGTGACAGCAGGGCTGGACACTGGGAAGCTGGTCTGCCCACGGGGCTGCCCTCAGGTCTTGTGGGTGCCAGGAAAGCAGGGCCCTCTCACAGACAGAGCTGTGCAGTGAACAGCCCAGAAAGGGAGCAGGCTCCGAGGGCACTCACTGTCACTCACACGCCACTGCCAGCCCATGAATAGAAACACACACCACTGAGACAAGCAAAGGGCTTCACTCTCACAGACAGACAAGAAAGAAAGAAAACCATCTCTGACATTTAACTGGCCAGGAGCTGGGGAACACAAGAGAAAGATCCAACATGTAGTCTGCAGTCTGGGATCATAACATAATAGTAAGCATGAGATCATTAAGATTTTAGCCACAAGGGGTAGAAGCAGCATCTGGAGATGGACACAGAGCATAAATAAGAGCAGCTGTCACAGCAACCACACACCATATTGGCGATTTCATCCAGTTCCAAGAATGCCACTGCCTGGACACAAAAAACAACTAGTT
This sequence comes from Mohoua ochrocephala, assembly GCA_013398855.1. Lineage (NCBI taxonomy): Eukaryota > Metazoa > Chordata > Aves > Passeriformes > Acanthizidae > Mohoua > Mohoua ochrocephala. The sequence goes on along the minus strand of VZTA01023701.1, from coordinate 169,841 downwards.
CAGCAGTTCAGATTTCTTTTTTTCTTCCTTTGCTCCCTGGCAGAAGCTGCCACTGCCTTCTGTCCCCATTTCACCCTGCAGCCCTCAGCACCTTGGGGAAGGTGGGATGCAAGAAGAGGACTACTCCTGTTTGCCAAGCCTGCAGAAGCAAAGTGGGGTAAGGCTGGGGTGCCTCATTGGTCTGTCCCTGCCCTGCCTCCTTGCCACAGCTCTCCTGGAGCCTCAGTGCAGACCCGAGTGATACCATCCCATTTAAGGATTTATTCACTTCTTGTTTTACATACAACTGTAATAAGGGGAAATTCGGGGTTTTTACTTCAAGAAAGGGGATAAAGGGAGATCAAGCAGCAACTAATCAGAAGTGCCTAACTTAATAAACCCTCACAGTTAAGTCCACCCTGAGAAGAGCATGAGAGAAGCTATCAGCTGAAGCATCCCTGCGCTGCTCCATGGCAAACTGAGGTAACTGAGTTCCTGCATCTTTCTGCCCACCATTACTCAGCATCCAAAAGATACAGGAGGTTGCTGACGACCTGCTCTGCCTGCTGGAGTGCTGGAGAGGAGCTGAGGGCTGAGCTGACACAATCAAGAGAGCCAATAATGTTATCTCTTTCTTGGAACACATTTTAGCTCCAAGAAAACCACCACCTCCACACGTAGTATCTCATCCCTCAGCAAAACCTTAGCTCAAAGAATTTCCACCTTTTCTCTTACAACTCAGGATTTTTTCTCATCTGTTACCCTGCCTTTGTACCACACAGCAAGTGCTCTAAGCAGCACAGCAGGCAGGGACATAAAAATTTCCCATCTATAGTTTGCACCTGAGGTTACGCACTGAAATTAAGATTTGTACAAAAGATTGTATGAAAGGTAGACATTTCCATTGAGGGCCTATCCTACATACTATGAAGGAGAAGAAACAAGCAACACACTCACACAAAAAACCAACCCACCCCAAACTCCCCAACTTCTAGGCACCAGGCTGAAAGGCCGGACTATCTGGCAACTCCACCAAAAGGCAGAATCGACACAGGCACGATCCTGCACATGGTTTGTATCCTGTTGTAAAACTTACTACAACCCTGCTGGCTTGTCCTCTCCTCACCTTCCATTCATCTCAGCCTCCAGGCATTGCCAGCCTTGCTGCCCAGGTCACATCACGCTCCAGCCCTTCGGTCCCCACTCTGCTCTTGGGCACTGTGACGTCCCCAGGTCTGCAGTGTGATCCCACGCACACAGAAGCTCCCACGGAATCCGAGCTGGCTCCCCACTACTTGCACTTGGTTCAGATGGAACACTTCTCTCACCTAGAACTGACACATAGCTGCTGGCCCCGTGCCACCAGCCCAGCTGCCACTGTGCTTTTAGCATTAAACATGGAAGAGCTGCTGCTCCCTTTAAAAACCCTCTCATCTTTTGCATACATTCCCCTTTTAACTGCTGTTGATAGGTTTATAATAAATTACTTCTAGAGCATGGAGGGTGAGCGTCCTCCTCAACACAAGTTATCAAAACATGAAAGGCAACCCAACACTTGGTTCTTTGAAGCCAAATGAGACTGGGGAAGCAGGAGGAGGAGAAAAAAAAGAAGCTGCTGTCAAATACAGATACTGACATTTGACAGATGTGCTCACTGCTTCAGCACCAAAAAATCGGCACCAAGTTTTAAACAGCTGTTGTGAACTAAGTACCTAAATCTCTTGCCATGTGTCCTGTGAAATTAAAGCTGATTTTCAAAACACTTTTGTCCCTCAAACTACACGAGCATTTATCCTCTGGAGCTGCGACTGCCTTGCGTTGGTTCAAGCAGTATCACAAAGGGCTCCCAGTCCCAGACCAGCAGTAAGGTATGAGCACAGTGTGATGATTATTGGGAGTATAAACAGCCAAACTGCTGCACAGCAAAGCACAAGGGGACAGCATTCACAGTATAAAGAGATGTTTATTTAGGGCTGAAAGAGTTTGAGCTGAACCAAGCAAAACTCGACATACATTGGTTATTCATTCCTCAGATCTCAGGGTTAGGGTCTGAGGGATTACAGTCCTTCCACTCCAGCTCGAGTGGAGCGTTTTTCTTACAGCTCTTTCCACCTGAATGGCCAGTTACTTACAGGCCAGTCAGTGCTTTACTGGAGAGCACAATAAGCAGAAACTATCCAACTGACAGTCTAGAAACAATGCAGAGGGTACCAGGTAAAAGGACCTCCTAGTTACTCTGCTCTATCACAAAGGGTTTATTTTGTGCTTATCTGCACCTGCATCAGGGTACTGAAACCCACCCTTAAAACCAGCAATCTACTACAAGGGGCTTTTAGGGAGTAAAGTTCCTGATCCTGGAGCATCAGGTGAGCTGTCAAAGTGCCACAGAAAAAAACAAACCACTACTGGTGCTGCTTGCATTACAAACAGTGAGAAAAGGTCTGCTAGGAGCAAGGGGAAAAGCTGGTTGTGTCATCTGATAGATCCCTTCCGTCTACAGAAAAACCTTCCTTTTACATTGTTAAGCCACCAGGTACCAGTTACCAGTCCCACTGGAAAAGACAGCAAACACATTCCTTCCTCCCTGCTTCGCTGCAGACTGGCTGTGCTGGGCAGACACTTCCAGCTGGCACCAAGAGCCACAAGCTCCAAGCTGCGCTGGTGTCCATGGCACCGCTGTCTCCCAGCCGCTGCAGGAGCCCCTTCTGAGCCCTCGCCTAAAGCTGGACACAAACTGCAAAATAAAACACTGGTACGGCTGCACTACATCCAGAACCTTCGTGACAGAGAAACCCCTCAGGATACAAAGCACAGTTTGGGGAGAATGGCCTTGCTACAGAAACTCAGCTCTTGGCTACTAAAGTCAATGAAGTGACAGCTTGGGCTGAGGTTTTTTTCTGCTTCCGCAGAGAGAGACCAATTATTCCCAACTAGCAATAACATTGGTTTTAAAGGAATATGGTAAAACAGAAACAGACTGTAACACACTAAGGTAACTGTTGCTCTTTTTAACACATCCAGTTTTAAGTGACCAGGATAGACCAGCTCTGTGTTTTGTTTGGTTTGACGAATGGCTAAGCTTTCTTCCACTCCTATGGATTCTCTTCCCTCCACAGCTTCACTTTTTGGCTGCTACTTGCTAATAAGTGACATCATCTTTCTTATTCCCTGCTCATCAGCAAAAGGTGGCTGAGTCTGACTGGGCAGCAGCCTTTACTATGGGTCCTCCACTGCAGGGCAAATCCCAGGCAATTAGGGCACTTTGGGATTGGTCACACACCACGTGGAGTGAGAATTGAGCTGTTGCTGAGCACAGAGGTGCTGCAGAGGCTGCAGGGGACTGCAGGCTGCACCAGCCCACAGGCAGGGCAGGTGTCACTGGTGCACACATCACACACCCTCACGGTGTTCTCTGCTGGGCTTTGGCAGCCTGGGAGCTCACACCCAATGCTGCTGTAGTCTCCTGGTAGCTCCAGTGTTACAGATAACCTGAGAATAAAGCCTTTGGATTATCACTGCATTCAAGAGAGGACTCAGAGCAGCCTGCTTATTAACCTTTTCTTGTGGCTAGAAGCAGAAGAAAGATAAGTGGGGACTAAGTAAGAAAAGGAGAAAAAAAATGCATTCTTGCTGTCTATTCTTGGTAGCATCATAGATTTCTTCCCTTACAGGTTCTTTCTCTCACTTCTTGATAGAGAAAAGACGTGACCTAGGTTACTAATGGCAAGATGGTATTAGACTTAGGGTGGAAGGTGAGGGGCATGGTGCCACTCAACTAAATTAGAGAGGGCTAAAGCCAAACCCATCACGAATGCTACAATGCCAGGCAGTAAAGCAGCTGGCCCTGAGGTTAAACTCCAGAAACCCTGAATAATGGTGTGAGGCTCCCTGTGGAGGGTACACAAGGCATGAAGCACTTTGGAATGGCACTCAACCAACCAGTCTGCTGAGTGGAGAAACTGAATTAAGAGGAAAGTGCTGAAGGAAAGATGAGAAATTCAAAACATTTTGCAACAGCTATGCTTCAGTGCACCATTAGGCCATCGTTCCACATTCCAGCACCCAACAGACTATGCCAGCATTTCTCTCACAGGCAGAACAAATGTCCCCTTGAGCAAATTGCCAGGCAGTAGCATTTGCAATGGCGTCACTCCTCATCCCACCCACTGCTGTTTACCCACTTCGAACAGGAGCACAGGGGAGGCTGATCCACCTGTCTCTGCAAGTGACTGGGATTTGAACCCATCACCTCCCATTCCTGAGCACACCCCAACCACAGTGCTCACTCTACACTCCCATCCTCTTCACCAGTCAGAGAAGGGGAAGGAAGCACTGCTTGTGACTTCCAACAAGTAAGGTGGGTGGAAAAATAGGCTTTTAAGTTGTACTTGCTGCTCCAAGGAATTCTTACACATTTTACACAAAGCAATCCCAGGGTAACAAGCACCAGCCATTTCTCCAGATGAAGAGAAGAGCACGGGATTCCCTTCTTTTTTCCTCTACACTGCCCACCTAATGTACCAGCTGTTGGGCTGGACCTTATCCTTGCTTGTTTTCCTTCCTCTGGCTCAAAGGATCATGGAGGAAATTTCCTGCCTGCACACACACACACACACACACACACACACACACACACACACACACACACACACACACACACACACAAATTGTTCTTTCTCCACTTATCTTTATAAGAAGCATCAACAGGAGCTTAACACAGCATTTGTTTTGGTGAGCACTTTCTGAAAAAGAATATTGTGTGCCTACCATATCAAGCTCTTCACAGATGGCTAGAAGGATGTTAGTTAATCTTGACCAATCTAGCTCAAGATTCAGACTTCTGAGAATGCAAAGAAATGCTGTGTGCTAGGAACAATTTCCTGGGTAGAGAGCAAAGATCCACTTCTGAGACAAGAAAACGCTCCATGTTTTCCTATTTCCTCTGTGTTGCTATTCTGGACATGGCTTTTTAAGTCAGATCTGTGTCCAAGTTCTCTCAGAGCCAGGAAGACTGTGAAGTTCTGTTTCTTGTTTCCAAGGTTGTTTGTAATATACAGACACGAAGGTGATGAAGTCATAAATACCTGTGATGGTCAGTGCAATCACAGAAAGTATTTGCTTTAAAAATGTGTGGCTTATTCTGGAAGGGAACTGACTCTTCAAACCAGCACCCAAGCACAGACACCCAGAGATGATGCAATTTGCCAAAGTGACCTGGTTCCTGCTTCCATGAAGAACACCAAATGAGATCCCTTTCTTTGGGCCAGCTCCTTGTTTTGTTTTCCTTGCTCCTCTTACATCTCATACTAATTGAAATACGAACCAAGGCAGTTCAGAACTGCCACAGGAACTGTAGGAATCACCCGTGACAGTCCATGCCCTGTGCTACGTAAGTCAGAGTAGATGGCCACAACAGGCTGTGCTTAAATCACGAGTTCATGGACTACCAGTGCATGACACATCAGACTATGATTAGACAAAAGCATTCTCAAAGGAATAAATTATCCTTGTGCTTCCCTTCTAAGCATTTAAGGTAGAACACAGCAACACAAGAAAAGAAAAGAAAGCCTTTTGTAGGCAACCCACTGAGAAGTCACTGTTTGAATTCTACAGAAACAGAAAATTTTGTATGCAGCTCTTACAAAAAATAATACAGCTATACAAAAATAAACAAAAAAAGAATCTTTTTCACTTGGTCCAGAGTGGACATATTGGATGGGCTGTTGAATTCACAAGTCATTTTTCTATTTAGCAAGTCTCAATAAATCCTGTTGGACCGTTACGCTGTAAGTAATCTTTTCGTATCAGTAAACTTACCTATTACAATGACAAATGCAAAACTAGCCAGTGTCAGTGATGATCCACTGCTGATCATGTTGATGAGCAGCTTGAACAAAGGATATAGCAGCAACAAGGCCCAGAAAAGCCAGTTCAAAAGTGTCCATGGTCGACGGGGCGGTATTACAGGGACTGCCGGGTAGGTTCCCGTGCGGTAATACTCTTCCTGGAACGCATCCTAGTAGGACAAAGGAGGGCAACAATTAAAGCCCCATCTGCCAACAAAACGAGCCATTCCTGGCTTTGATGTTCCTCCTCCTGGAGGCTTGTAACCACAGGGGAAGATCAAAGACCAGCTGATGGCTGGAAAGCTTGTACTTTGAAGTCAATGAACACACAGTCAAAAAAAAACCAAAACAAAAACCCAAACAAAAAAAGGAGCATACACTGATGTGTGAATACTTTCTTTCTCCTACACACAGCAGCCTGAAAAATGCCATACCTGGAGAGTATAACAGCCTAAGAAAACAGGAGGGATGATGGGATGTACACTCCTGCAGCAATGCATACATCACTGCTGAACCTCCTGCAGGAGCCACGGCCACTGCCCAGGTACTGCAGGTAAGCCAGGGAAGTATCTGGGCTACCTGCTCAGCAGCATCCTCTGTCCCCTCATGTTTTCTCCAACCACTGCTCTCAAAGAGCACTCACAGACCTGTCAGAAAAGGTGACCAGACACCATCTTGTCCCACACTCCGAAGAACACTGCTCCCTCCTGTCTTTGTCCCACGGATGTAGTCCTGTTCACCTTGTTCCCGTGAAGCTTGTGGAAGGGAGTTTGGGTGCTGAACCTCTCTACAGGCAGTTGAGTGGGCAAACAGTGCACAAACTCTCACTGGCTTTGAGCAAAGGACTCTAAGTATAATACAAGGAGGATAATGCAGTGGGGGTTGTTTCTTGCTGTTTTGTAGCATCTGTTTTTTAAAGCACAGAAGACTTTGAATTCAGTTCCTTCCTCTATAGCCCACACGGCTGAAATGCATTGCCTTTAGTGATCTCATCAACCCAAGATACCAAAAGTGGGTGGGGGAAAAAAACCCTCCCTCCTTGTTCAAAAGCAAAGATGATTAATCTGTTATCTATTAATCTGTGTTATCACAAAAAACTGGTTAATTAATGAAGTCAGCATTAGACTGACATAAAAACCCCCCTTAATTTAGTCAGAACGAAATATGATATTTCTTTAAAGAAAGGATTTTTGGTTTCTAAAAATTCTAGCAAAGCCAAGACTAATCAACCAAAAGACTATTTCTTCTACTATGCTATGATTTTACACTTACTTACACTCTGGCTGACACAAACAACTCTTTACTTACTTCATAGCAACTTGAGCAATTACAAGCTGTTACCATTTTATCTATTTCAAAGGGAACACTGAGCTTTTAAGGGATTATGCAGTAATTAAAGCACTGCGCTGTCTTTAGTGAGATTACAAAAATTATGTGTGTTTTACTCATGCGAGCTGGATTGTAGTGGGATCACTGTGGCCAATTACTGAGCCATCCTCATCAGAGTACACAGCGTATGAAGTTTTCTTCACAGTGCAGTGCAGACTCTGGTTTATAGCACAGAGCTGCTCATCATCAATAAAGTGAATTTACTACGTACAGTTAGGTTTCCAAATGCTGCTATTACCCAGGAAAGTGAAGAATTCCCGGCTATCACAGGCATTGCCATCAGAGGGCCTACTACTACAGAGAGCAGGGCAGGCTCGCTTGAAACAGGCGCCGCAGGGTTTTCTTTGTTGGCTCGGCACGGCATGAGGGGCAGCAAAACCACAGACCACACCTCGCGGAGAGGCTTGAGACAGATGGAAAACACACACAAAAGGCAAAACAACGCCAAGGCCAACATCTCCAGCACTTTTCACACTGCTGTGGGGAACAGCTCTTCAGTTACGATTCCTTACCCTTAAATACATTCGCTTGCAAAAGGCATCTGTGCGTTTATCTGTCTTGGAAGCTTTTGCAAAGGTGCCTGTGACACCCACCAAGTCAGGCTTCAGATACATAATGCACCTCAACATTTCCCAAAATCACCTTACCCACATTAGGTTCCTTTCATTCCTCTGCCTACAGAGCTTCTTCTCAGTTTGTAATAAATTCCATCCATGCAGGTATCCCATTCCGACATGGAAACATGCTCCCTCTACTGCCCCCACCAAATTTATGTTACTGCAGACACCGTGGGGGAGGGGAGATCAGGGAACATCCATCTCCTTGTGAGAGGCTAACTGGATTCCTCCTCCCTGTTCCCACCAGGAGGTCTGACGGCAGAGGTATGCCACTGCCCCTTCATGAGGAAGCCCACAAAGAATGAGTATCCAAAAATATATTCTTTGTTCCCAAACACTGGAATTCTGTGCACTTCTCTTCTTCACTTATGCTTTGCTGATTCCTTAGGGCATTTCTGCACATCTTTTCAGGCCCTCTTTTCCAAGCTTCTCTTACAAGCAAGAAGAGTTAGAAGCTTGCTCTCTTTTTAATGGAAATTAAGATTCTCAAGCAGAACTTCTATTTCAGGCACTGAGGGTGTAAGGAGGTAAAAAAAGAAAACAAACATGCAAGGACTAGCAGAGCTGTGACTACTACATTATTGCCTCTTCTGACCTGGTAATGAGATCCTCAACAGAGCTCGTGTTAAAGTCAAAGGGAGCCTTTCTAGCAATGGCAGTTTAAAAAATGAAAGAAATAATAAGAAAAGGCAATGTGCAACCCAAATTGAACCTCTGTCATAATTTGGCATTAACTGATATAGTGCTGGCCATATGTGGAAGGACAAAATCCACCCCCAGTGAGGAAGAAGCACACGGGCGTGGTACTTAGTGTAAGCCTGGAAAAGGAAGGAGAACAGTGTTTGGTTTAGAGCAGCAGCACAATGCCACTGTTTATCTGGCAAGACTCTGTTCAACTGTGTTTGCAGCACTGACTGAGCCAAAAAATGAAGTGATAAGTAGCAAGAACATAAACATGACAGGGAGAAGTAACTCAGGTTGAGGTACATATAGGTGAGATCAGACAATGAGGTAAAAGCCAATGTAATAAGCTTTTCCCAAAGACTCTCACTCCTTTACTAATGCCAGTATGGGGAAATAAATAAATTGGGGGGGGAAAAAAAAAGTCACGTCTCTCCATGTGCAACAGCTCAGCGATCCTAATCACCTTCAGTGCACAGGCCTTAACCTCAGCACCTGTGGCACTCTCCAGCCACTAAATCATGCTACTGCAGCATAATTCAGCACACTGCACGTGAGTCTTGAGAAACTACTGCAAAATTATTAAACTCATTGAGAATAAGCAACAGCACAGGGAACCATAATGCACGATAAAATAGGGTCTCTGCTTTCCAGTAGCGTGCACACCTTGTCTTACTTTGAAACAGCAAGTGAAGTGCTGCAACCAAAACAGACAAAGCAGGGGATGGGTGTGTATCTTGCAATGAATTACTGCCCTTTGAATAACAATTTTTTTATATTTTATCATAAATATTTCCTGACTCTGAAGACAATCTGAAACAGAATTAATTTTTGGAAGCAGCACCTGGGCGGCACTGCTGCTTGTTGTCCAACCTAAGAGCCTATTATCTTTTTAAGATGCAGGTCAGAAAGGTGAAACAAAATTGTATTTTTACCCTGCAGGTGGGCTTTCATCATCTCAGAACTCTGGGAGAAGCTGTCCCTGCTCTATATTCTGCCAGTATGATTTTACAAAGACATGGGCTTCAGTAAACCAGGAATGACTGCAATGAAATAAGTTTCACTAATGTAAAACAGCTGGAGAAAGAGAAACATGTTGCCTTCAGAGAAAAACGAGAACCATCACCAAAAAAAAATCAAACCAAAAAACAAACAAACAAACAAACAAACAACCCTCCCAACCTTAATCAATCAAAAACATTCCACATAACCAAAAAAGGTTTTAGTGGAATGGAAAACTGAACACACTATACTTAACTCCTAAATGTAAAACTTCACTCCTATACTTAAATAGGAAACCAGAGATTTAACCAACCAGCAAATAAAGTTGTCATGAAGAACAGACACGAAGAATACTATGATATATTGTATAATATAATGTAATGAAGGATAGATGTACACTGTTTGCATTAGAAGCAACTGAGTGTTTGCCAAAGAGGGAATAACAGAAAAATCTTGAAGTTAATTACTGAAAGTATGTAATAAAGGATTCAGGAAAACAACCACCACATTCACATTTATGTTGTGGTCTTGCAAACATCTGAATAGTTCTCAGGGACATGAAACAGGGCTACAAAGTCATAGTAGCAGAAAGTGGACTTGTGCAGTGCTGAGCAAAAGGACCATTTGCGTGTACGTGCCTGTAAAGCAAGCAGGGCCCGTGGGTAACATCCTGCCTTCCTGCAAAGTGCTGGGGGTTGCGCCTGAATCGGGGGTCACTGGCACAAACTGTGAGAAGGGGGGTCAGAGGTGGAGGGAGAAGAGCTACAAGTGAGGTCTCAAGACACATTTACTTTCCACATTCCTGTAAGCAAGCTGGTCAGAGGAGCTGTGAGTGACACCAGAAACAGTCAAGGTTTGAAACTGAGAACAGCCAGGGCAGAGTCGATGCAGAAATGCTAACGGGGTGTCCTGGGCAGAGCACGACAGATTGCACAGCAGAATTTTGCTGTCCCAGTGAGAGGGAAACAGAGCACAGCTATATTCTATCACTTGTAAATCCAAGGCACTGCTGCATTCCAGTCTGAATACATAACTTTGATCAAGGTACTGAAGCAAAGTGAGCTGCCAGGCCCGCATGCCGTGCATACCTATGACTCCCACTGACTGAAATGGGAGCGCTGTGTGCATTCAGAAAGCACATCCCCCAACAACTATCTCCAGTATTCATAAAAACAGCCCAGAAGAAACAGATTCTGAAAGACTGAAGGATTCATAAGAAAGATTCAGGGGAAAAAAAAAGAAAAAATAACCCACTGGGCATCTACAAACACAATTGTTATTATTCTCTCCCCATCCTATGAAATTAGGAATCTTAAATGCATGCCTTCTATACCCACAGCGTGAAAACAATTTATCTGCCTGTCCTTTTAGTGCTGGATGTTTGTCTTGGTAAAAAAAGGCAGGGTAAAATGAGGGACAAAAATTCTAAGACAATAAAGAAAATATCTTATTTAGCCCACAAATTACTTCTTGATTTAGAAGGTGTCTTCTAGGGAAAGCGGGTCTTTCTACCAATCAGAAGGCAGTTTCGATTTTTGTATCCTTATGCAACTTTCTAAAGAAGAGGCTTAAAACTGCCCTAGAAAGGCTTTTTTAAGCTTTCTTCCCGTTGCTCTATGTACAAAATGAAAGCAAACATGACTGGCAGCACAAGATCAGTTTGTATGCAGAGAAACAGAGCACTTACCCTGAAAACCAAACAAACCAACTCACCCCAAGCCTCCAAATTAGGACACTACACATGCACACTGTAAAGGTCTACTGGCACTACAAATAACCGAGCACTAGTGGCTCACAAGTGCTTGTGAGTCTTGACAAAAAATCCAACCTTTTCTTGATATAGTTTGTGGAGCCAGGTAGAACATTCCTGCTCATCTTCTGGGACGTCCTCTAGTGGAATCCGCCTGCCAACGGTAAACGAGAAATTGAAGAACATTAAATACTTTGGCTTCCCTGAACAGCACTTGCATTACACAGACAGATTATCTGCAGGAGACTCACTACGTTTTTCACCTTTTTTTTAACTTGGCCAACAGCTACAGCACTTCAACAAGCAAATATGGGGGATTTTGAAGAAATTTGTGATGGTCTCCAACTAATTGCCAAAACAAATGTAGCCATGAGGTTTACCCTGCCTGTAAGAGCTTTTCAGGATGGGCAAACAGCTACCCTGAGTCGTGAAAAGCAACTTCCATACTCTGCCAGACTGACTTGCAACAGGCTGGAATGGTGTAAAGGGAGACGGAGCAAGAGGAAGCCCTCTGCTCTGCTGGAGCTGACATGCACAGGCAGGGCTCCAGGAATGCCATCCAGCCAGGCCATGTACACCAAACACGAGGACACTTGGCTGAGCTACCACATGGGAGGAGGAATCAAGAGAAACTTTCTTTTTACCCTTGGACAAAACCAGTTCTGAAAAAAATACTTTTACAAACAGGCAGAAAAAGAGAAGTAAAAAGAAAAGGTCACCCTATTCCACTTCATGCTGGTATCCAGGATAAAGCAGCTGGACCAGCTCACTGGTCCCCTATAGCTCCAAAGGGGTTATGATGAACTCCTGATCACTTGTAGCATCACTTCTAGGCTCCTGTGCTCCAACCCTGCATCATCACATGCCCTGGGTGCCTGTAGCATAGGTGCCACTGGTAGAACCTCACCTGGGAATTGGCTCTTTCCCATTAAGATCACTGGAAGCCATTGGGGTACGTGTAATTTATAGAAACATTAATGAAAGGAACCCAGGCAATGTTTTCTTTATTAAACAACTCCCTTTTTGGTAGGGACAAATACATCAACAACTACACCACCAGATAGGAAAAGTCCTGAGCCCGACCTCCACCAGAGGAACTGGAACTACCTCTGGAACACCTGTGCCAGAGACAGGTATAAAGCAGCTCCACCTGAACACTTGGTGTTTGGCATTCAGGCCAAGTGAGTGAAAAGAGGCCTCACTGCTGCTGTTGAGCTAACAGACACACAAATGAATAAAAATATAACAATAAAAAGTTCTGTAGACATTTATGGGCTCCTCATGTACTTATAATCACAGAACTTTACCAGAAACAATTCCCAACCCATATGAATTTTTATCTGAAGTTCTGTGAAACAAGGTTGGTAGAGATCTGCTTTCTGTTACCCACTTGAAAACATTCTCTTATTTAACCAACTGTGATTTCAAGTACACGCTCCTAAAAAGGAATTAAAATATGGATTACTTGCCTTACATATAAATCTGCATGATATTTCTTTCCATTTAGAACTCCCAGCAATGTTGGATTTTCATTATTTCTAAAATTAAGGGTAGAATCATAGACTGCAGAAACTACAAGAAGAGAAACAGGTTATGTGTTTACTGTAGGTAAGACAATGAAAATAAGTCATTCTCTCTCAGACAAGGAGAATATTTAATTAAGTCATCAGCAATAGCTCAAACCACAGTTTGAGTTGTCACCAGGGTAAAAAGGACAACGGAATATTCAACACACAGGTTTTCAGAGGCCAAATAACCAGTGACTCTTTCAGGAACTGCACCAGCAGAATGGAAAGGTTTGCTCTCCATCCACCCTTGCCTCCTTCCTCATCAGGTGCAGAATGATGGGCATAGGAACACAGTTACAGCTTCTGACAGAATACACCTAGGACTTCCTAGGAGTCGAATGGTTCCAGAACTGTCACCTTTTCCAGTTCGTTGTGAATCAACAACTACCCCCTAAATCTGAGGAAACAACCAGGCAGGTACACATTTTATAAACAATGAACAGTATATACCCTTTGACCAGGAACAGGTCAAGTGTTTGTATGAGAGACATCCTACAGCAGGAGGGCTTAATGCAGCCATAAATGGTCGGGGTGTGAAGCAGCCCCTGGCTCATGGCCATTGTCTGGTAACTCAGGCACCTGCTATAGAGCAAAGGCAGAGAGAATGGCACCACACCTTGTGTGAGCTGGCTGCTGCTGTGAAGACACGCAGATGTGAGGAATGTAACATAAAAGTTCTGCTGACCAAAACTGCAGCCAAACTTCCAGCATTGAGAAAACCGTTTGTGCAGCTCAGGACTGAGCGGGAACAGTAAAACCATTTGCAAAGGCTGATGGCAGATAAACTAAAAGAGCAGTAACAAGCAGTTTGTACAGAAAAAGCATTCACTGTTTAAAACCGCATGAAGTGTTGCAAAAAAGTTTATTTGAACACATCCTTAGATACACTGTTTTCTTGATGTCACAAAATTACCAGAGAACGATTTGTTTTCCTTACACTGAAATCAGTTGCACATCATGGTGTGAACTCTAAGAGCAATGACAGCAAAAAAACTTTTCTACTTTTTGTCACGAAAGTGACTAAGAAGCACTTTCATGTGTAGCCTGTTGTGTTTTAGGTTTTCTGCTCTAGAGTTTTGCAATAGTGAATAAAAATCCATGTGGTGAAACTTCATCGTGAGTGCTCTTGACTCACCTAAGACAGACTTTCATTACACACAACAGATTTGCTCTTGGTTTTGAAACCTCTCCTAGCTATGAGAGATAAATATGGTTTGGTCTCAGCATTCGGCTCCCAGAAACTCACCACATCGTTTGTTACTGCAAAACAGAATTCACAGTGCAGAACAGAACAGCCTGGCTTCGGTGCTGAAAGGAAATCCTGAAAACAAAGGCCAAACCCTTGTCACTGCAAAAAGACTCTGACCCTCACCAAGAAACCCATTCTTTTCCTACTACAGTTGGGCTCTTAGCCCAAACTCAAAACAGGCCAAAATCTACTTCAAGCACATTACTCTCCCTGTACAATACAAGTATGAAATTACTTTTTTTAAAATAAATTATCTGCCTCCATTTTTAAGCTTCTTAGTGTAGAAGGATTTTACTAATCTACTCTAATTTACTAATCTAATGTAATTGAAGAAAACAAGAGCTTAGTTTGGTTTATACAGTGTAAGCTTCTTAGTTTATTCTTTAATAGCATGAGATTATTCTAACAATAGGGATGCAATAAAGCAAAATATGATATACACAACACTTTTTCTTCCATCTCTTACAAGGCATCGACACTTGAGTTTTTATATGAATTGGGTTTTTTGTTCAGACACATTGGACGACAGTTCTCCTGTTCTGAAAAAACTTCTGTGGATATGGACAGGAACACCTTTATGTGCTGACAGTCTTACACAGAGTTTTCCTTTTCTCCAGGGGAAAAAAAAAAAGCTATTCTAGGTTCCAGCTGGTCTGTAGCTTGACATTCAGTCCAGTCCCTTTTAATAACACACTGCAATCTTTTGGTGCAAAGCAGTGCCAAACCCAAGACAATGACAGCAATGTGCAGGAGTAAAGAGACTTCTGTTACCCAGACAAAACTGAAGATAACTAAAGATTTTAGCTTTCTCATTCTGAGAGTGCAGGAAAAGAACAACAATAAAAGTGTCCAAGGAAAAGACTGCATGGAATTAAAATTTGCCAGAAAGCTCCGACAGTCAAAGCAGCACTAGGATGCTGTGTAATACACTGGAACTGGTTATATCATTGAACATGGCTTTGCAATTGCATAATTAGAATTGGACATCTCATTTTCTCATCCAAAAGCTGAAGAGATCAGAAAATTCACATCCTAAAACAAGTAAAAAAATAACTCCATAGCATCTTGAAAACATTGCAACTGTCTCACTCTCAGGCTCATATATAAGCAGGATTTGAGAAGTTTTGCTTCAATTGCAAAATATTTTTTCAAAGGAGTTGTATCTTAAAAACCTCTTTTTCATTAAAAACCAAACACAAATACTTGAAAGCTTTTTATTTCCGTCAAAAAAACAATTAGGTTTTTTGTTTTGTTTTCTTATCTCTGCCCAGCTTTTTTTTCATATCATTAACTTTTGGTTCCTTCTACAGCATTCTGACAGAGAGCTAAGTACTTAAGAATTTAAGATTTAATTTCTTAACTTCAACCTAAAAAAATCTTCGGATTACATATCTAGAGAGGATTTTTCTTACTTTGACTGTCCTCTTGAATTTCACGCATTATTTTGTGGCCATGGTGGATTATGCCAGGGTGATTCACTGACAAATCAACCCACAAGTAACGAGTAAGGCTAGATGCACCTTCATACGAGCACAAAACAATCTGAAGACTGGAAAAGGGAGGGGAAGGTACAGTGAAATTCACTGTACTGCTGATGTGACACCATCCTGACACAATCCTTTGATTTAACATTTCATTTATCTGGCCAGCTTGAACAAAAGCCACTCATCCTCTCCAACTTGGTCACTTGCTCTGGATGATGAAGAGAAACCCACTTGGAAAAAAAAAATCCAGGACTAAAGTACAGCTCATGGGAAAAAAATAATCATTGCAATCCCCGCAAACAATGTCATACTGAACTCCACAAAAACATAATCCTGGAATTCATTCTCACGCATTCCCTCTAGGACAACAGTTCCCAGCATGCACAACTGGAGGAAAAGGTACACAACAAAACTTGGGCTTATCTACAATCCATTGTGAAGTATATTTTTAAGTACAAGTCTTAACTAAATAAAAACAGCTGAAAGGAACTGCCTGATATACAGCCAGGCAATAAAAGTAACAGTTAAATATATCTTCCGCAGTATTTATGACATCTACTCTTACTGTAAGTAATGGATGAGTGTTTTAGAAACAGATTTGTATTTCATTTGCTTCCGTGAACAGTACAGGTAGCAAGCAGCAATTCATTAAGACAGTGAACAGCCTCTAGAAACTAATGGGGACTGCGTCTGTAAAACCATACTGGTAGGGATGGTCACTGACAAAAGTATCAGAACAAATTCAGAAAATATTAAAAGCATTTCTTTAAGAATCAAATTATGTACGGAGATCTGAATTTGTGAAAGTCAGTCTTGGAGGGAAAAAGAATTCCATTATCACTTATGCACGAAATTAGTAAGGAGGGAAGGTTCTTTCCTTGTTATTTTGCGTGAAGGGTATTTTTATCCAAACACATCTGCTTATGCTGACAGATATGGCATCACTGGTATGGAGGCAGCTTCCAATGCAGGCACATTAAACAAACTCCTTCTGAAACTAAGTTTTTCAAAACAGATGGGCTTGCCACTCCGATGTCACCGATGTCTATTTCCAACTACTGCAGAACTACTTCAGAACTCCGTCCAGAGCGACTGCAGCAGGTAGCACCAAGAGTTGATACAAAGTTCTGAAGAGGACCAGCCTGTGATCACTGCTGCCAAGGGTGAATTACATCTACAGCCAGAGAAACCAGCATCTAGCCATCCTATAATACTATAGCTTCTGACAAGCTGAATCACATCCTTGTCAGAAGGGAGGAAAAGAAATGGGACAGCAGCTCTGTCATACCCAGCTGTGAACTGGTCCCAAACCTGTGACTTGGCTTCACTGCTATGTCGTGCTGCAGCTACACAAGCCCTTCACAAAGCACTCCAGCCCGGCCCACCACCCTTGCAGGACAACAGAAGGTGAATTAGCCTCAATGGCAGAGCCCAAAATGGGCTCAGGCAGCTCAGCACCAGTCTCTCACTTTTAGAGATGCACAGGGACATGACATAATTTCTAGATAGAACTTAGATTTCCAGATCATGGACTGTCAAAAGAGACTCCCATCACATTCTCTATTCAAAAAAATGCATGGACTTCCTAATTATCTGTATATAATAATGTTACAAGGAGTTCTAACAAATAAGACATTGTTTCCAGATGCTCTTCACATATACCCCTTGTCTCTACAGGAGAAAAACATACAGTAACCCAGGCAGCAACACTTCTATCTCCCTCTCACTGCAAAAAGTAACAAGGCAGGTAAGCAACAAACCGAGAAGAACCTGCAACACTAATCTGGGGTCATCAGACCCTCAGAGGTTTGTTGGTTGGATTTTTAAGCTCGACAGTTTTTGCTGAAACTGTGTATGAGAAGTTATGACTCTGCTTCTCCTTGAACCCTCACAGGGCAATTCTACCTTCTTACTGGCCTTACACTGCTCCATCTAGCCAGGCACAGCTTCTGGACTGAGGTAGTGACGTACACTCCCCTGAATAAGTAAGTAATCTAGCAACCTCAGTCTTCTTTTTCTGAAGGTATTGCAAATATTTAGGGTACTAGTAAGTGTTATGGTGGTGTGTCACATGAATGCCCAAAACTTTTTATAAATGTCACTGGGGTTCCCTAAAATTGTTTCCTTGTGAAATATTTTCCCACAATCAGCTACTGGTCCACCATCACGCCATATTTTGCTTGCATTACACAGAGCGGTGAAAAGAACAAAATCACCACCAAAATAACCTGTTTGTGATTCCCAGCTCAGGGCATCAGAGGCCGCAGAGTTTTGACTCATCCCTTCTTCTGTGCCTCAAGTCCACTACCCCCTGCCCTCAGCAGAACAGTCACCCTTACTCAAAAGGCAAGGCTAAACCGTGCTCCTATGGGAGTTGCTGGATGCTTCACATAACTTACCTCTTCTTCATGGATCAGAAAGGATCCAAGCTATGCTGTCTATCTTTGGGGCAGAAAGTTGTGGGTGCCTGGGAAGCTACAACAGAGGTATGATCTACCTGGCTGGCCAGAGGATATGGAGAAGAAACACGAGAGATAGCAAGACAGCTGACTGGGAAGCTCTTCTTACAGCAGCTACCCCAGATATGCCATAGGAAAACATGTCTTCAAAGACAAAAGATGTTTTGACATTAACTTCAGTCAAGCTGGAACATTTTCTTCTAAACCAGAAATCACTTTTGTCTCTCTTTCATATCAGCCGCCTGACACACAAATCTACCAGACCCCAAAGACACCGTAACACTGTGGCTACGTAGCAGTGTCTTTCCTTTGCCCATGAAGCACAGAGCAGAAGACTTTGATAGTGAGTGTCAGTCAAAGAATATCACTTCAAAGGCAACACGTGCAATATTCTTACTGACGTCACTTTAAAGCTGGCAAATGCAAGTAACCAGAAATAAATGGGGAGCTCAAAACAACATTAACAAAGAAAAAGTTTCTCATGTTCTGTAATGTAAAAATTGTTTATAAATTTCACCTACAGGTATCTTCAGTCAAGGTCTACTCTCCTTCCTCAGCTCCACTAAGAAACTCTGAAGAGCAAATCTATACAGAAATTTAAAGTAGAATACTTTTTGATTTAAAAGTTACGTTATTTGAGGTAGATATTTACCGCAAGAAGATATTTTAAGACACACTGCCTCAGATTCTCTACTGATGCATTTACTTCATTTAGAACAGAATTGCTTAGCAAATACTACGAAATACTATCCTTTGACAATAGGTTCAAAATATGCAACTGAGATTCCCCAACACGGAGTCACAGTTAACAAAACAAAACAATAATAAATTAAACCCCCCCCAAAAAACCCCCAAACAAAAAACCCCCACAAAAACCAAACCCAACCCAACCCAACCAAAACCAACCCCACAAAGTGATCCATGATTTTGTTAATAAAACCAAAGGCTAGCAAAAACGGTCTGAAAGCATCCCAGGATTTTTCTGCTAGGACACAGGCTACAGGGAAAAGACAAGCATGGCAAATTGACAGCAGTTAGAGGAAATAACCACCTAGCATTGTCCCCTGTGACTTTCCTTACCTACATTTCTCAAACACTGCACGGTGACAGCAAATCCTTTCGTTCGAGGCAGGAGGTGGTACTTGAGCTTGGGCAGACCTTTGGCTTTGGCTACCTGCATGCTGATCTGGTGCTTCTGTTCTGTGAACCTTGTGCCCTCGCAATGAATCAGGAACTAAAACCAAGAGAGAACTGCTGTTAGACAGAAGCTCAGGTCTTCTGCTGACTGAGCAGAGGTCTCTCTAATTCCCACCAGCACAGCCCAAATTAACACTGCTCGCAGGGACAGGTGGAGCCACACACACATTTAGGTAATTTATTTGACTTAAGTAAAAAATCCCAACCAACCAAAAAAAAACCCCTCAAAACCCCAAATCCAAACACTCATCCAACTTGCCATCCATTTTGAACTTCAGCCTTTAGGCTTTAACATCTGCTCTGCTACTTGCCATCAGAATGACTTGATTTCTCTAAATGAGTCACTCCATCTCTAATGAGCTGTTAGAAAACACCCAGAACATACTCCTGTTGCAAATCTCTCTCTGATGGTGAAGTGTTCAAATACCACGGCACCTAAAACTTGCTAAGTGTCTAAACCAAACACATTTCTAGGAAACGCTTCAGTGCCCAGCTTGTTTGCCCTCACTCCGACTTGTTTGCTTTTCCTGTGGCACACAAGGTCCATGGACAACTTCAGACAGTAACTTTGATGCCAATGAGAGAGCTGATAACAGATGTAAGGCAGCAGATGCAGGACAACTGAAAGCCTCTTGCTCTTATGAACTGTACAGTGGAAGTGCCCAGACATGAATAATTACATTCTTGCCACTGGCAGGCAGAGGAGAGCACACAGATCTTTGGAGATTTCCCACTTGCTCATCTGCTTTCTGCCAAGCATGAATGCAAACTAACACACCAGAGAGCACTGCCAAATCACACAAATTAAGTCCTCATAACCCACAGCAAAAATGTAGCCAAAAAAGACAGAGAGATTGAAGAAACTAGCCGAGCAGCCAGCTTCAGTTCTAGCTCATCCAAGAGTGCTTTTACTTGTGTATCACAAACATAATGTTATTCAGATTGATGAGACAGAGAGAAACTGATGAGAAAATCTCTCTAGTTCACTTAGCATGCTTTGCCTGTCTACCCTTCCAAGGTGCTATTGCTGTGCCTTTTGACATTATGTCATCATACAAAAGGAAATTAAAACTCCACACTGCAATAAGCCCAGGTGTACATCAACAGTTATCTCCCTTACACAGGTACAGCTCCTTTTTAGCAATCCCTCTACAGGAGTATCTGCAGGATGGTGGTGGCTTGTGCTCATTCATTAGAACTGAACTGCCTACATGTATAGAAAAGTCACAGAGCACAGGCAAATCTCTGGAGAGAAACCGAAACTAAAACCCCAGAATCACCCCTTTGCTAGACAGCCTCCTGTCACTGGAAGTCACTTAAACTTCGAAGCACAGAGATTAGTTTTGATTGCTTAGCACTCATTTAAATCAGTGACAATTAAAAAAAGAAATTTGTTTCAGAGTATGAAAAATACAGCATCTACATCTTCACAAGGAACAGCAATAGTTTCTGTAGGGCCCGGGGAGGCTGCTTAAGATACCATTTCTGTAACCGAATTGCACTCTTGCCATCACTAGCTCAGAAGAACTACAATTTTTATGATTTCTGGGAAGAGAAAAAATTCAAAGACTTTTCATTCTCAGACAAGGAAATGCCAGGCAGGGTCAATACTAAAAAATTATGGTGATGCAAAAATTAAGACTTTCTTGTTACTGAAAAGTGACTCCAATTCTCTCACTGGAATACAGCTCATGGCTCCAATGGGCCACTTCTCTGACCAGGTGGCTTCCACTTCTACTGGGCCATGTCTGACCAAACACTTTCACAGGAATGGCACAGGAAGGAAAAACCACAAGTATGAACTCTGCAATCTAAGGCAAGAGGCGAGCTTAGGTAAAGAAAATAGCTGATGTGCTTCAATACAACATTGTCACATGCATCTGTTACACAGCCATGAACCCCTGCATCTACCCCTATCCAGCCCCTGTATTTAGAGGACCAAAAAATTTACTGAATGGATCACAGTGCAGGTATTTTTGCAGTAATTATCTGTAGGGCTCCATACTACAGAGAAGAAAACAGACAACACAGTACATGGGAAATTCCGGAGAGAATTCAATTAAGAGTGTTCTCCTGATACTCCCAAGGAAGTTAATGAATCAGAAGTCTCAGGAACAACCCAGTAAGCATCACATATTGCCCCTGCCCCTCATTCCTGCCGAGCACTACAGCACCTCACACTCCCTTTGTTAGTCATCACTCACCCAAAAGTTTTCAGGGTAGTCCCGGAGATTCAGCAATTTCTGTACGACCGTTTTCCGATCTTCCTCCCACTTGCGCTTGCAGAAGACGATCTCTAGGAAATACCACATCCAGCCAATGATAGGCATGTAGGAGAGCTCCTTCTTTGCAAGCACTTTGGAACTCTGCAAGACAGAATCAAAGCAAGTAAAGCAGAGTTAAACCACTTCAGAGTTCACTGTGGGTATGACACTTGCACAGTTAGACACTCATGTATCGATTCATATTGACCAGACCCAGTTTTAACACAAGTGTAAAAGCAAAACAAAGAAAAATAAGTTTCTCTCATATGACAGAACAGTCAAATCTTATCTCAGGTATCTGCATGGAAGACTTCTAGAATTAAATATATATGAGTGTGTGTTTCTCTATCCTACCCAAATGCTGAAACCCAAAAGAGAAGCCAAATTCCTTCAAACATGGAGGAATCCATGCAAACAACCCAAGCCATATCAATCAAAACTCTTAATTCAAGCAGATTCTGGCACTGGCAGCTCAAGTTACTTTAAGATACCTTGCAACTATATTTCCCCCCAAAGCTGGGGCATCTCAACATTAAAAAAAAAAAAAAAAAAAAAAAAAGAAGAAGCAGAGTCCCAGAGGCATTGCAGCACAACATACTGATGCTATGCACACACGGTTTACCAACAGAAGAAACCTTTAACACTACAGACAACAGCAGCAATAAGAATACTTAATTTGTGTTTAGTTTTGTTTATGAAAGGGCAGAAATACTTTTAGTAGTGAATTTCTCTTCAAAGTATGCTTCTGGAGTAGGAAAAAACAAAAAAGCACTCTTCCTGTCTCACAGGTGTGACAGACACTGAAGTGACTGCTCCAGACGCTCCACAAGAAGTCTGTGATTTATCAAGCATTCAACATGTTCTGTGAGTTAATCCTACTCCAGAATTTAACCCTGTGATCATCTCAGACTAACATCCCCTAGGGCAGGAGAACTGATTCCACGTGCTCCTTTCCTGACTTCCAAGCCAGCCTACCTTGGTGAGCTGTCTTACATTTCACTTGGTTATTTAATGAATAAAATGGCACAAGGGTGTGTTGTGTTCATATAGAAACTGTTGCTGCAGCATTTCCTAAAAAACAGTGACATTTCCTTAGAAGACAGATGGGAGTAATTACAGTCCAGTTTCTGACCACGGTATCATTATAAACTAGCCCATCAAAATGCTCTACAGATGGATTCCAGGACACGACATTTGACTAGAAATTACTTATTGATAGAAGTTACCACCAACAGAAAACATTTATTTTTATTTTTTCAGTCACTCTTGTTCATTTGGCTGCTACAGGAAGAGACTTGACCTAATTCTTTATCTCAGCTCATTTTTTTCATCTGCTCTCCTTCCTTGAGAAGGAAAACACCTTAAATAATTAAGCTATCTAAAAGCTCACAAGACTGGAAGGCAAGGGAGCATCACACAGCTTCACTAGCAACTGTTAAACAGAAGCAGAACAGAGGATGACAGACAGTTCCATTTCTAAAAATGCAGGAACCATCTCTATCAAATGATTTAATGCTTTGTAATAAAAGTGCTCCCTCTTGAGCATTTGAGAATTTCATAATTTCAGTGACGGGCTCAGATCAGGACTCCAGACCCACTGCTCCCCTGAGAAGCAGCCGTAGTAATTTCAGTTTCAAGCCATGTTGTACATTAGTCCCTATTACACGACAGCAGCAACGCTGAGCGCAGCCTCCTCTTCCAGCTCCCCAAACTGGGCAGAGAAACAGGCTCTCCTTTTACCACTTTCCTGCACAATGAGGCCAACAGCAGGCCTGTCACCACCACCCCACCGCAAAAGAAGAAACCTCAAAATGTTCTTGAAGTATATTTACAGTGAGTGTTCAGTATCATAAGAACTACCACAAACTAATCTAAGTGTACTCTGCATAGAGTGCACAAGGCCTCCAGAGCACAGCGTCAGAACAGACAATGTAACAGTCCTCCTGCAGACTTGAAAATGCAGGAATTATAGTCCAAAAAGCTAGCTAAAATGGCTATTTCACCATACCTACTTTCTAATGCTTCACATATTTTAAGAAGAGCATGAGTTACACAAGAGGCAGGAGAGAAGTTGCCACTGCTTTCCTGCACCCCGCTCAGTGAAACCAAGAAACGATGCTGTGAGCTGAGGTGTTCCATAGCACAGGTACAACCATGAAAGCACAACAGATGTCTGAACTCTTCTCCGGGGCACATTCTTATTCTTTTACTGTGCTGATGCATTTTTAAAATTTAAGAGCGCTCTTTCAGGCACGTGTGAGTATGACTCCTTAGATGCACATAAAAATAAACTAAATCACCTCATACTATTTTATGCACCCATCTGTTCTAGGAGTAGAAGGAAGGCTAATGACAGAAGTAGAGAAAGGAAACTCCTCAGTGCATTATGCTGGCAAGACTGTTCCTGTGCAGGAGGAATACATCAGGCCTCCCCTCGGAAGCTGCCATACAGGCTGGGGAATGAGATTGCTGGAAAGCAGTGCTGCAGAAAGGGACCTGGGGGTCCTGGTCACTGGCAAGTTGAACATGAGTGAGCAGTGCCCTGGCAGCCAGGAGGGCCAAGCGTGTCCTGGGGGGCATCAGGCACAGCATCGCCAGCCGGGCAAGGGAGGGGATTGTCCCGCTCTGCTCTGCACAATGTGCTGGGGGTAGTTTTGGGTGCCACAATATAAGACATTAAACAATTAGAGAGAGTGGTGAAGGGAGGACCATGAGGATGGTGAAGAGCTTTGAGGAGAAGCCGTATGAGGAATGGCTGAGGGCACTTGTTCTGTTCAGCCTGAAGGAGACTGAGGGGAGACCTCATTGCAGTTACAACTTCCTCATGAGGGGGAGAGGAGGGGCAGGCACCGATCTCTTCTCTCTGGTGACCTGAGGGAATGGCCTGAAGTTGTGTCAGGGGAGGGTTAGGTTGGATACTAGGAAAAGGGTCTTCACTCAGAGGGTGGCTGGGCACTGGGAAAGGCTCCCCAGGGAAGTGGTCACAGCAGCAGCCTGACAGAGTTCAAGAAGCATCTGGACAACACTCTCAGGCACAAGGTGTGAATCTTAGGGATGGTGCTGTGCAGGGCCAGGAGTTGGACTCGATGATCCTTGTGGGTCCCTTCCCACTCAGCACGTTCTGTGATCTCTCTCACAATAACTAGAGCTACAACTGTTTCAGTTGTCTACCCATGCACGGCTCCCATGAAAACACCTGGGGGGAAAAATGCGACTCTAGTTGACTTCAGCCACTAACTTTTCCTTTGCTGAAGTGCTTTGGTAAATATGTGACAGTTACCTCTAACCTTCAAATTCAGCTTGTTCAACAGAAAAATAATCATTAAAAAGTGCTGATTTATTTCACATAAGATGCCTTCTTAAAGAAGTCAAACATTTTCAGAAATGTGTAATTTCAACAGATGTTTAATGAAATTACTGCTGGACAAGGACAATTTATCTACAATACTAAAGTTTTAATCCAGGTTAATTTATTTTGGCCAAGTTCGTTCAAATGAAATACCCATGAAGTTCTCCTTTTGTGAATGACTGCACCAATATCACCTTAAAAAAAGTATTTTTACAAGCTTACTTTAGTGCATTTGCCCAACCATGCTGTCAAAGAAAGAAAATCTTGATTCTACATGTCCAGTCTCAGTTATTCAACACTTCTTGTTTAAACATCACAACAAAAAGCATGAAATCAACGTGCAAGCTGAAAGTGTCCAACAAAATTTGTTCCCCGGTTTTAAAACAAGTTCATTGTAGCTGCAAGCCGTTAGCAGCAGCAATTTGCCTCCCAAGTTATTTGCTCTCCAAGCAGCCCTCAGCATTGACATACTTTTCAATGATTCCGACTGCTCTACTTTTGAAACATACGACTCCTATTATACTCTCTGGGACATCATGATGGCAAGGTATGTTTCTTTAGTCCCTCAAAGCCATCATTCCAGAAATTTAGTTAGGCTGCTAATTCCTCAGGCTTCATATTGAATAAAACTTCTCCATGTTGGAAAGGTAACACAGCAATGTTTTGGAAGATATGTGCCCAAGCACATGCTAACATGATGTGTTAAATACAAATAATAATGTACTTTCATCTGCTTATAAGAACAGTTACATATTTTAGAATCATAGAATCATTTCAGTTGAAGACCCTTATGATTATCAAGTCCAACCACTAACCTGGCCCTGCCAAGTCTACCACTAACCCATGTCGCAAGTGCTATGTCTGTGAATGTCTTTTAAATACCTCCACCAGGGATGGTGACTCCACCACCTCCCTGAGCAGCCTGACCCAATGCTTGATAACACTTTCAGTGCAGAAATTTTTCCTAATATCCAATCTAAACCTCTCCTGGTGCAACTTGAGACCATTTCCTCTCGTCCTATCACTCAGTACCTGGGAGAAAAGACCAACTCCCGCCTGGCTACACTCTCCTTTCAGGCAGTTGTAGAGAGCCATAACATACCCATTGTGCCTCCTTTACTCCAGGCTAAACACCCCCAGCTTCCTCAGCCACCCCTCATAGGACTTGTGCTCCAGACCCTTTCCCAGNTGCCCTTCTCTGGACACACTCCAGCACCTCAATGTCCTTCTTGTAGTGAGGGGCCCAGAGCTGGACACAGCACTCAGGGTGTGGCCTCACCAGTGCCAAGCACAGTGGGACAATCCCTGCCCTGGTCCTGCTGGCCACACTATTGCTGATACTGGCCAGGATGCCATTGGCCTTGTTGGCCACCTGAGCACGTGCTGGATCATGGTCAGTGGCTGCCAACAAGCACCTCCAGATCTTCTACCACTGGGCAGCTTTCCAGCCACTCTGCCCGTAGCACTGCATGGAATTGTTGTGACCCAAGTGCAGGACCTGGCAGTTGACCTTGTTGAACCTCACACAATTGGCCTTGGCCCACTTATCCAGCCTGTCCAGGTCCCTCTGCAGAGCCTTCCTACCCTCCAGCAGATCAACACTCCCACCAAGCTTAGTGTCATCTGCAAACTGACTGAGGGTGCCCTTGACCTCCTGGTCCAGATCACTGATAAAGATATCAAGCAGGACTGGCCCCAAAACTGAATCCTGGGGAATACCACTTGTGATCTGCTGCCAAGTGGATTTAATTCCATTCACCACCACTCTCTGGGCCTGGTCATCCAGCCAGTTTTTTTACCCAGAAGAGTGCACATGTCCACACCACAGCAGCTGGTCCAGTGGGACACCTTCCCCAGTTGGTTCTGTCACCAGAGGTATCAGGAGGTTATCTTGCATACACACCAGGAACCTCCAAGACTGCTTCCTCCCCACCGTGTTGTATTTCCAACATACATTGGGCAAGCTGTAGTCCCCCAAAAGAACAAGAGTTACTGATTGTGAGACTTCTCCCAGCTGCTTAGAGAATATTTCTTCTGCCTCTTCATCATGGGATGGGTGGTCTGTAAGAGACTCCTACCAAGATATCTGCCTTGCTCGCTTACCCCCTGATTCTTACCCATAAACACTTGACTTTTCATCACCACTGTCCAGTTCTAGACAATCAAAACACTCCCTAATGTCCAGGGCTATCTCCCACTACCTCTCCTTCCTTGCCTATTTCTTCGGAAGATCTTATAGCCATCCACTGCAACATTCCAGTTGTGTAAATCATCCCACTGTGTTTTTGTGACTGCAATCATATCATTGTTTTTGAGCTGCACAGTGGCTTCCAACTCCTGTTTATTACCTACACTGTGTGCATTGGTGCAGAGGTGCTTCAGCTGGGGTCTTGATCCTGGCAACATTTTTTGAGGAGAAGTCCCAATTCCTATGTGACCATTATCAGGCACTTCCATAGTTTCTAATGCATCAACAACCCTCCTGCTTTTGCTGCTGCTTTGACATCCAACCTCTACCTTCCTGGAGACATCAGACCGAAGAACCTTGCTAGCACACCACCCCTCAGAAATTGGCATGCCACCCCCAGACCTATCTCTAGCAAGCCCGATTTTGTCCCTTTACCACTTCAAATCCAGTTAAAAAATCTATTAATATATTAAAATGCACAAACAAACTGCTGTGCTCACAGACCTATTAGTCCCATACAACATAAAAAAGTATCTTCTCACACCTACATTTAAGGCCACACTCAGCTTTTTCCAACAGCAAACCTCAACATAAGCAACTCTTAAACAAAATTAAGTTTCCTGACATATGGAACAGATAGTTAAGGTTAAAACCAGCAGGTTTAGCTTTAAAGCACAGGCAATTTTTGCCAATATTAATGCCTTCATCTCAGACAAATGGTTATTAAAATTACTAGAAAAGCTATTACATTGCTGCTTCATCAGACCAAACAACAAAGCAGTGAATCAAGGCAGGGAGCATAATAAAGTGCTTTTGGTAAGAACCCTGAATAACACCTCCCTCCTCAGAACCTGCCCATGTCCTGATTTTAAGTTCTGGTGTCTAGTGGGTCTTTTTTCAACAGGATGGTGAGCAACACACCTGGAAGAAACTAAGTGCTACTAATGCATTTGAATGGGGACACACTGGCTAGTGTCCCCATTAATAAGGTAAATCCTAGGACTGGAATGTCACAGACAGGAAAAGGGAAGGACACAGCAGAGAGCAGGGACCTGTCACCAAGACCACATTTCTATTTACACAACAGAGCAACACACAGACACCAGAGCCAGCATCTCACCCAGCCATTGCACCAGCATGGGGTGGAAAAGCAGAGCATCCACAACACAATCCACACATCCTCTGTGGCAGGAGGAGGCAGGATTCAGCCGTCCCCATGGACATCCACGCTGCCCGTGGCAGCATGATGCCGAGTTGACATCAAGGACCCCTATACACCCTCCCTCCTGCACACAACACTGAGGTCTGGCAGCACAAGGAGGTGGGTACGGGTGGCTGATCAGTGTCAAGGACTGAAAACAAAACAGGAAGAATCCTTCATAAAAACCCCACAAGTGGAATACAAATGATAGTTTGGGCTGAATGCAGGTTTTCCTGAAATCCCTGATGACTTTTAGTTTTTGTGAAGTTTGCTTCTTTCTTCTATTTTCCAACAACAACTGACAAAATCACGTGAGTTTTGGTGCACAGTCACACATCCGTAACTCCAGCTGCACAGAATCCAACTATGGCTAGGAAGAGTCTCAGCAGCTACAGTAACTTGCAAGAGTAAAAGCAGGCGTAGCATTGCTTCTTCGTGTGATTTTCTCCTTCTCCACTACAAATGAACAGATCTCTGGTTCTTACTCAGTGCTGTCAACCCAGTGCTTCCTTGTCTTTTCAATGGGTGCTCCAAAAAGTACCATACTAATGAAAAAAACCTAAAAGTAAAATAAATGTTAGAACTGTCATTCTTTTTCTTCCCTCTTCTCCACACATACTTCTCAAATTCTTAGCACTTTATTTGGTTCTTTTTGCTAAATTTTCTTCCACAGCCAGTAAAAAACCTTTATGAAAGCAGAGAACCTCATGCCATAAAAGTGCAAGATCTCAGTCCTTAGAAGAACACTCAGGTTCACAAACCTAAAAACAGGCAAGAGACTCTGCCACTCCCACTCCATCTCCCAAAACCAGCAAAAAAAACCTCCCTAAACCAACACTGATAAATTGAAACCACCCTGATAGAGCTTTATAAACCTGTAGAGATGATGGCAATTTGGCTATAAGGAAAAAGCCAGTCCAGGAGAAGAGAGACAAAAGCAGCAGACAAATGCACAGACTGAATGTTTCAACTAAGACCAGGAAGGGCAGTTTTCTAAAGGAAAAGACTTTTTTTTAGGAACCAAAGGGGAAAGATAGATTTAAGGATGTTTTCTTTTCAAACAAAAAAAACCAATTTTCAGCTGGATTCCAGCTGGAATAGAGCTAATTTTCTTCCCAGTAGCTGTGTTTTGGGTTTGGGATGAGAATAATGCTGGTAACACATGGATGTTTTAGTTGTTGCTAAGCAGTGTTTACACTACATCAAGGACTCTTTGGCTTCTCACCACCCTGCCACAGAGTAGACTGGGGGGGGCACTAGGAGCTGGGAAGAGACACAGCAGGACAGCTGACTGAAACTAGCCAAAGGGATTTTCCATACCTTGTGATGTTATGTTCAGTATATGACCAAGGGGGAAAGATGGCTGGGGGCTGCTGCTCAGGAACTGGACTGTGGTGAACAACTCCACTGTGGATCATTTGTTTTATACACTCTGATTCTTTTATCACCACCATCAACACCATTATTTCAGTCCCTTCCTTTTCTATTAAACTCTACCTCAACCCACAGATTTTACCCCCCTGCAATTTTCTCCCCCATCCCACAGGGAGTAACCAAGTGGCTGTGTGGTGTTTAGCTGCCTGGATGGTTAAACCACGACGACTAAGCAAAAAATTACACCATTTAATGGCTTCATTAAAGAAATGTTCAAGCTGTAAAATACTGAGAGTTTGAACACATGCTTGTGACACTCTTAAGAGCATTACTGTTGTCTGCCAGAGCTGCAGGGCACAGCTGGATGTCACAACAAAGCCATTCTGCCTGCTGCAGCCAAGCACAGCCAGTTCCTACTCCTTTGGCTCGAAGCTGTCTTCGCCTTCTCCCTCTTTCCCCTCCCCAGTCATCTCTCCTTTCTTCACTGGTCTAGTTAAAGCAGAAAAGAGACAGAACATAACAAAACAGGGCAGACAAGCATCATAACATGCAGAAGACTGCATGTGCAAGATTTCCTTTCCAGAAGCAGTGGACATGAGATCAGCTGAGTAAGGTGTTGGCTGATACCCAAAGTCTGCATAGAAACTTCACGGAGTATACAATTAAACACCATTAAATATAAACACCCACTGGCTCACAAAGTCCCTGAGCTAGAAAACACTGGGGGCTGTGACACCTTAGAAAGCTCTCAGTACACTTGCCTCTTTCACATAATGGTTCTTACATTCCTAATTGTGCTGTCACACACTCTGCCCGAAACACGTGCCCTGAAACTTTGCACAGTGGAAACTCACGTAAGGCAGCACAAGTCAAGCCAACCCACGCTCCCCACCACTGCACAAGCACCTACCCTTGCACTGGCCCAAGACAAGTGCCAGTATACCAATAGAGACAATCCAATCAGGAAAATGACTGTCTGGCATTTTCCATTATGCTTTTTTTAACACGGCTTAAAATGAACTTGGGGCTGGTTGCCCCAAGAGGGCAATGCACTGCTTTGTTAAGTAAAGACATCTATGCAAATGAGAGCATGTGGAAATGATTTCTTCCGGGAACAGTTTCTGGGAAGTAAGACCACAGTACATTACTCAGGACTGAAATAGTTTTGTGTTGGTTTTTGGGTTGTTTGTTTGGTTGTTTTTTTAAATTTATTTTGTTTTTTTTTGTTTTGTTGTTAAAAAATAAAAAAGAAAAAAAACAACCAACATATATCAGTTATAAAATAATAAATAAATAAAATGATCCTAAGATTAGCATAAATGCAAACTGAGTAACAAATTCAAGCAGGCAAAAAAAGAAAAAAAGACTTTCAGTTACTGAAGCACAGTAATTGCAACAGTAGTTTTTATGTTGTGGCTTCCCTACATGTAGGGAACAACAAAAAACTAAAACAGAATCCTGATTAGCTTGAAAAATAGAAAAAAAAAATTGCAGCTAGTGAGATTCAATCCAACCACACAGCAACAATGTAAAACAAGGTATTTTTGACCTTGTAGGCCCCTACTACTTTGAACAGAAACAGTCCCTCCATTTTCTACATTGGTGTTTTCTGAAGAAGTACCTGACCCCCGAAAACACAGCTTTACTTAGAGAACCGAGGCCATTTGGCTTACAAAATTAGGCAGACGATACTACAGCACCACTGTTTTTTGCACTTACATCTGCCTGCTAGGAACAGGTTTCCCTACATCTCCTACTGTTCCATGCCATCCTCCAGCTCTGTGCTTAAGTCCCAGACAATACGGTAGAAGTGTTATTCAGAAGCCAACAGCCATTACACAAAGAGCCTGTAATGCTCACGTTCACTTTCCTCCATTTTTAAGGCCCCTTTTTATGTTTTAGTTAAGCCGACTGCCATTATTGTAATTTGAAAGTGACTGGAGTGGTGCCTAAATGCCCAGAAAATGCAAAGAGCCCAAAGGGAAGGCCACAAAAAAATCAGAGGTTCACACAATCCAAGGTCAGGACTTTTGACGGTGGCCAGTATCAAAGCTAGAAGGATGCTGCAGAAGACTGCCAAAATGAGTCATTAGTCTTCTGTCTCATGAGGGAGGAACCCTTATCTAAATCCTTTATAGACAGAGAATATCGTCACCACCACAGAATGAAGTCAGGCCGATTTAGGTGGGGGCTTGAATTATCCCCACGATCTGACAGAGGAAACAAAAAAGCAACCCTGAAAACAAACGCACATGAACTCCTAGCTTAACGTAGCAGCGTATTCAACCACGAATAACTCATTCCTCCCCCAGCTCTTACCAGCTTTTAGCTGGTCACTGCTTTCACTTAAGATGGCTGCTCTTTCATTCCGAGAGAGGCAGGCTACATCACTCAAACTCTAGCTGTGGATTTGTAAGACTACACTGGAAAAAGCAAACAAATTCTGTAATTTAGTGGGAAAGAATCACGGGATAGCTCATCTTTCTGCAGCACAATGAACTGCAATAGTTAGTAGGCACACAGAGAGAAATAACTGTAATGATCTCCACAGGTTAAGAAAATATCTCCTTCATCAGCTTTAACGGCAATGTTTTTAAAATTTCTGTGGTTTCCTGAGCCATCCTGTCTCCACATACTTGCACTGCACTGCTTTAGGTTCGCCTCTAATACTGGACAGCAGCTGGGTGAAATCTGAGCATGGATCTGTTAATTCAAAAACACAATTAACTTATTTTGGGCTTTTTTTCACAGCCAAGGAGATTTATTTTAAATACTAAGTGACTCACCCCCAAGACCCCAAATCTCTCACAAAAGTTCCAACCACAGAGAAAGTCAATTTCAAAGTTGTGATTAAGGATTACGATGGCATTCTCCTTCCCGTACTTGTGGTAATTCTCTGGGTCAGTGTAAAGGGTGCAATCGGTGCCTGACCACCATTCCAGCAACATCACCATCTCTGAAACAAAGAACAAGAAATTGGTGAATGTATATAGTATATGCAAAACCACAAATTAGCAACATGTTGAAAACATTAGTCACCCCAATGGCACGTGGCAAAGAAAGGGCCGTAATGAAGAACACCTAAGAGGGCTGTTTAAAACACAGCTATCTTTACAAGCTGGAAAGTGGTTTCTCAGCAGTATCCTAGTGACTATCATATGCCTTTCATTTCCTATTTGCTTATCCCATTATCAAGCACAGGCTTGTATTGTAGGCTTTGTATTTGTTTTGCTTGGAACTTTAAGTCTGACCACAGGGCTCGTGAATCAAACCTTTATTTAGCGGAATCGCTTTGGTCTGGGGCACAGGAAGTTGAGGTGAGTCAGTAAAGCCAAGAAACTCAGAGAGCTCTATCTCCATGGAGATGGAAAAGAAAATCTAAAAGCAATGGCTGTCCTCAAGCAACCCATGCCTTGAGTTGGGGGTACCATGGGACTAATGAAAGCTGTCTGTCTGACACTGAGAAGAAGAGGAGTTAAGGGTCACGTTTGCTTCCTGTCAAAGTTGTCATGAAAGTTCTGAACCAAAGCAGAGGTCTAATGAAAGGCATTATTCTTTGTTAAGTGAAACATATCTCCCTCTCAGACCGGAGCTGTGAATGCCTCTGCTGGAAGGACGAGACATCCAAGATGCTCTCCTGGCTTACGACAAGCCTGAAGGCACCAAAAATGCTCATTCACCTCAGGGGAGATCAAAACCAGGCCAGCCTTTGAAACACATTTGAATTCCTTTCCATTTTGGTCCCCTACTGGTCACAACTAGTGACAGAAAACAGAGACCAGCCAGGAACAAGTCTACATTTTCAGTCATCGTGAGTAAAATTAACTGCCTGAAGCTCTTGGATGACATTGTGCTGTACACTGGAGAACAGGCATTAATGACATGAATGAATTCTATCTAACAGCGTTACAGCCAGGCTAATAGACAATCTCTATTCAGATAACATTACCTTAATATGATAAAAGCATGTTTATGATAGAGATAAATGACTGACTTGTCAGCCTACCTGCTTATTTCTAATCAGGGAAGGTGACTACTACTGCAGCAGGAGCACGTATTACTCAATACATGCCATTATGCATCAAACAATAGCCTGAGATGTGGAGGGAGACCTAAACTGCCATATGCTAACCAGGGAATGGCAGATTTCACTGACTGCAAACTAGTTTTTCAGTGAAAGCCAAAGATGTTCACATCTCAGCGCGGCAGCTGTGAAGATACAGAAGCATTTATCTTGAAGACTTCCCCCACAAAGAGCTGCCTTGTGAAACACACTCAGTGTTATATCTAAGGGTATAGCTTTCTATTAGGTTTATACTGGAAATAAAAGCCCTCCACTTCCCAAAATACAGCAAAATTGAGTAATAGCTGGGGGGAAAAAAACCCATCCCACACCGTAATTTGCAAACATTTATGGAATCTACAGTCATATCTTAGGGCAGAACACGATGACAGAAAAGAAAGGAAATTAGTGACAGGATTTAGATCTTTTGCTTAACTAGGAATCCAACTAAGAGAAAAAATGACTGCCACGTGACTTTCCCTCTTTTTAACACCTACTGCCATTAAATATATTCCCTAAAACAAAACAAAAAAAAAAAAGGCAGAGATGACGATGGCAAGGCTCTCTTAACAAAAGAGCCAACTTTACCTGAGAAAAGTCATCCCACTTCAAGTGTGGATTTTTTATTTAGTTTGTCTTTTCCTAAGGAATTTGAACAAAACTAATAACATATCATGAATCTCACTACACAGGTGTGCCAGATGCATAGAGCTCTTCAGTCTTATACATTCAGTTTCAAATATATTCCAAAAAAACACAGGCAAAAATATTTCTAGATGTGCTTTGATTTTTCAGGCTTCGCATAAGCAGGATTTTTGTGTGAATAAATACTGCAGAAATAGGTCCCTCTCCCTCACCTCACATGCCATTTGTCACTGACGTGCTCAGGCAGTTGCTGCAGAAACACAAAGCAGGCATTGAACACCGCTGTACTTAAATACAGTAAATACCATCTGCCAGCCTCTAATTTCTTAACGTGTTTACTTCCCTCATCTTCTCCACTCTTCCTTTTCCCTTCTTCCCAGCCTCCTTTCTCCTTGTGGCTCTCAAGCAATGATAAGTAGTGTCAGTTTGTGCTACTCTTGCATTGTGTCACCAGCTTACTTCCACAACCTCCCACAGAAATTTATCACCCAGCAACTTGCTGTGGTGGCTCAGCCACACAAGGTCACTCGTGCACACTCCCCTTCCCTCCTTCACAGTACCCGCAGGATCAGAGGAAGCTCCCTCCTTTGTACACCAGTCCTACTGTAAAAGCAGAAATCAATTGCATACTGGGAAGAAAAAAAGATTCTTTTGCTCCCAACCAGGGCTAAGATTTCTAAGGCTTCTCCACACCCCCTTTGATGAGGTTTTGGAGTTTCAACACCACCACTGAGCTGATAAATACATATTCAAGCAGATCATGAGGGTTCCTACCTTTCAAAGCAATTCCTCCAGTGACACTTTCAAACAATTAAGGCAAAGGAAGGAGAAAAACCAAAGGAACTTGAAATCTCCAGTCCCTGCTTTGAAGGCAGAGTCCTTGCAGTGCATTACAACTAGCTTCAGAAGAAGCTGATGGCAGAGAGAAATCATGACTTCAAAGACCTAATATGGATACCCTGTGTGCTTAGGAATTCTGAGGTTTTTTTTACCTTTCTGAAATAAAAAAAAAAGCACTCATCCTGCTTCAAATAATATCCCTACCTCCTGCAAGAGTAGGGATACTGCATTTCCCAGCCCTTCACTGCACAAATCTGAGCTGCTTCAATGCCTGCACTTCTAGACCAAGTTACTAGAAAAAAAAAATCTGCAAGGCAGAGTTGAACTATTAAGTCGTTACATGAAAAATAACATTCAAGGGAAGAAGGGAAACACACAGAGTTTATTGAGACTTCCACCTCAAAGTTTTGCAAGAATGAGTCATTGAAACAGTTAACACTGTTCTTCTGTAGAAGGTGTTTGTAATTCCTTTAGCTAACTATTCTTGATAAGGACCAGACGACCTGCTGTGGTTCCTTCCAACCTAATCCATTCCGTGATTATGTGATAAACCATGGAAACATTTGCTTACAAGATTTGACTACAAAGTACCTATTTTAAAGTGCCATTAAAAGCTCAATTCTGCATTGACTCAAGAAGCACAATAATTTGAAGATCTCAAGTATGTGCATAACTTTAAATAAAGAGATACAGAACTGTTTCCCTCCGTGACATTCTTCATTTCCTTTAATCTCTTCGTTTTCTTTAATCTGTGTATCAAGGCAACACCAAGAAAAAGAACTCAGAAAATTCTTATGGGAATATATGGTAAAAGCACAGCAAACTGTCCAATACAAATAAAAGCAAGACAAGTGGGCAAGCTGTGACCACCATTTCAAAGAGCAGACAGGGCAAATGGCTGCATGACGAATGACTACATTGCATAGAAGACTGGGGAAAGCATTTTAAAAAATGCAAAAATAAGGCTAAAGACAGACTGACAGATAGTATAGCCTAGAGTCCATGCCTGTCGGTGGAAGAATGACTTGCAATAACTCACTCCCTTTCCAGATTTTCAGACTACACCTATTAGGTGCACTTCCTAAGCATTTTTCATAGAATGAAGTCTACAGGTAACTAAGAAAAGCAAGTCTATATCTTCCTTAGACTACTCAAAAGCCCTTTGTGTATCACAGACAGGGTTAAATCCCTGAATGACACCTACAACATTAACTGCAAAGCTGCCTAAGAGGTTTTCAAAATACTTCCAAGTACTCCTTACACAGACTATTCTAGTGTTTCACTCTGCCGTCTAACCTCACCAGGCATTTATTTCTGGTCTCCACATCCCTCTTCTCTGCAGGAGCTGCAAGTAATTATGTGGGAAACTTGAAGGCAGGAATTCTGCTTGCATTGATTAGTACACGAAACTGGAGCTCAGAGCTGGAATATTGCTACATGTCTACAGGAAAAGTTTTTAAAGCAACTTATTGTTATTAAAAAACACCTTTCCTGTGAGGGGGAACCAAAACTACTAGTTCTTGGGGAAAGAACCCGGCAGCTGGAAAATCAAGCAATGCCTCTCCCCCTTCCCCAAGATCAGTGGGAGGTCATTCAGGGAGCCCAGACAGACAAGGCATCAGCTTTCCAGCTTCGGATTCTCTTCCATGCAGGTGTTGCACCAACGAGGTATAATGGAGTAATCTGGTTCACTCCGAGACAGAGGTCCCGGTCTTCAACCTCTAGGAAAATGCTTAGGACGACTGTTTTTCTGTAATTCTGTGGTTTTCTGTGATTTTGTGGGCTTAAACAGAAGACCAAAATCCAGCCCCCTCTCTCCTTAGCACCACCACCACGCCCCATTCCCTACCCTCACCACTGACCGCAGCTGGTGGCAAAACCACTGGTATCTTTGGACTTGTTTTCCCCTCCCTTAAAGCTGTCTTGCAACAAAAGTGCTGGCTGATGGCAGGGAGGGGTTATGAGGGTTATGCACACAAATTTTAAAAGGAAAACAAACAAGCAAAACCCTTCTCTCTTGCCTTCAGGTCTGGTTTTGCAGATTTCTGCCCCATTCCCCATGGAAGATCCTAAAAGCAACTCCCTTGAATTACACTTCAACTAATTACATGGCTGTGCTTTTAAGGACAGAAATCACCAACAGAGAGGAAGGAAGAAATGGTGACTTTTAATTCCTCACTCACCACAGTAAGTTACTGGATGTGCTTGCAAGGAGAAAGATAAGCACAGCACAGCCCTTTCACACATTAAGGTTCCAAGTCACGCTCGTTTCAGCATTTGCTTGCAGGAAATTATTTTAATGTACTTTTCTTCAACAATCCAACACAGGCAATGCGCTGCCTTTGCCACAAATGACGGAGGACAGTATAGCATGTGCTGATTAAGGGAGCTAGTACAACAAACAGTGCAAGAAAACATGCCACTTGGCAAGGTCCTACGACACCAACATTTGCTTTGTATGGGCACGAAATCAGGCCGTTGCATCTCTTCCGGATGTGGTTTCTTGTTGTCCAAAACACCACTGGCTTTTTCTGCCCTGTGCAGAAGCAGCACCACAGAGGAACTGCTTAGCAAAGAACAAATGGTTACAGTTCATTCACTGCGAGTCACTGTGCAGAAGGAACACCAGTCTCGTTCCAGTGCTTTCTTTTCAGCAATTTCCTATACACATGCACACACTCCCCCCAAAAATATTTTTAAATTTATGCATCCTTGGCCTACTTGTGGGTTTTATTATTTTAAGCCTGCTTATCTTTCAGAAATACTGTTCCTTCCAAGCCATTTAAACAAACCATTCACTGTTACAAATGGTACATTATGACCAGTAGGTTTATTATGGAGACCTCAACATTCACTTCTTCATGGGAAATACTTATCAGTAGAAGGGAGATGACAGCTTGAAAGGAAGGCTAAAGCTAAAGCGGATGCCTGAGAGGAGCTTGTGACTCCATAGGAGACCTGTGGAGAGAGGGGCCCTGCTCCTGTGCTGGAGCAGCCTGCCTCTGAAGGACTGTACCCCATGGAAGAGTGACCCATGCTGCAGCAGTTTTGGGAGGACTGTCTGCCTGTGGGATGGACTCACATCGGAGCAGTCCATGGAGAACTGTCTCCTGTGGGAGGGACCCCACGGCGCAGCAGGGGAACGACTCCTCTCCCTGATCAGCAGGAGAAACCACGGGTGACAAACTGACCATAAGCCCCATTCCCGGTCTCCTTGTGCCACTGGGGTAGGAGGGGTAGGAGGCAGATCTGGGAAGGAGGGAGGGCTGGGAGAAAGTGGTTTTAAGGGCTTATTTTACTTCTCATTATCCTGCTCTGATTTTGTCAGTAATAAATTCACTTCGTATCTCTAAGTTGAGCCTGTTTTGCCTGTGATGGTATTTAATGAGTGATCTCTCTCTCGGTTCTTATCTCAACTCATGAACACTTCGTTAAATTTTCTCTCCTCTGTCCAGCTGCAGAGGGGAGCGAGTGAGAGGTTTGGTGGTGCCTGGCACCTGGACAGTGTCACCCCATGACACATGCACATCAACAGTATGTTGTGCTGAGGGGGCTTGTTAGGATGCAGAGGGAACTCTGGAGAGTTGTACTCCGAGTGGTTATGTCACAACTGCTATGTGGGGTCTGCACTATGAAGCAGATTTTCTGAATAAGAAATGTACGTAAGAAATATAATGAAAATTTTTGCTCTGTCCTTAGTAGAAGGAAGCATCTTATCTCAGTGAGCAGTAGCTGGTGTCAGGTTTCCATGAATATTAGATTATGTTTTTTAATAAATTATTCAGTATTTGATGTACACAAACGACGAAGCCTAGTACATTCATCTGTACAAGCACAGACAGGCAGGAGAGATGAGTGCTGAGAGAAGAAACTCGCAAAGAGCAGGTGAGAAAATTTAAAATAAGGTGTTAAGTGTTCTGCAGTGACCAGTAATGCAGCATTTGATAGCCCTTATCTGATTAGTTTGGGCTTGCACAGCAACCACTTTCTAAAGAGATAATCAAACAACTTTCATACTCTGGCACACGGACTCAGCTGGGACAAAGCAAAACACCACCATCACACAGCCCTCCCCGGTCATGCCCTCAAGTATGACCCCACATCATGCCGTACCCCCGGGGTTACTTTGTGTCCCGCTGATGAAGCCGTTGAAGCAATGAAGCTTAAATGAACAGTGCATATGATGTTACTCCAGTTCTCATTTGTATGGTTAGGGCGGCGTACTGCTGTCTAAATCCCAAACCAGAAGCTTAAATGAAGGCAGGGTGACCTATATTAAGCTTAACTAAGTGCCATCTTAGAATGATAGAATCAAAAAATCAAACCTAGTAATTACAGAGTGGTTATAAATCTGGTCTCATAAAACACCAAATAAATGAACAAGTACTTGCCATCAGGTATTCGAATTTCTACGGTTTCTTTTCAAGTATTTTGCTGACACCAGAAGGGCCAGGAAAAAAAAGGGACTTCAAATCTAACACTTCCAGGCAACGTTAAGCCATTCATGTAGGACAATAAAAGAAATTCCTATTAATAAACTTTGTGGATGATACAAAGTCAGAACAGAGTTTAAGAATCAGATGACCTTGAAAGGTAAGGTAACATAAATGGAATTCATTTTGATAAGACACATCATTGCATCATATCTTGCAGAACTAATAAAAATAGAGCCTCATAATTTGGAAATGACAGAGAAGAGAATTATCTGGGAACATTATTTTGCCACTGAAGATTGCTGCTCCATTCACATTATGCAGTCCTAAGAAGGAAAAAGATGGCATTAGGATGTTTGCTCCTGGAGAGGAGGGAATCGTGCATTGCACTGAAAGAATCTCTGGGTCAGCATACCAGTGCCAGACATCCACGCTCAGGAAGGAAACACTGAAACAAAGCAGATGCAGACCAGGGCTATCAGGAGGACCAGAAAGTAGAAAAGTTTGGCTCACTGGAGCTTTCAAACAAATGCTAGAAGAGGACTGGGTGGGCTCCCCACGAATATGGCTTATGGATGAGGAAAGTTAAGAGTACAGAAGAACAAAGCTAAATACCACTAGCACAAGAACATCCATGTCTAAAGTGACTGAAAATACAGGCATTCAATATTCTGAAGAT
Source organism: Mohoua ochrocephala (assembly GCA_013398855.1). Lineage (NCBI taxonomy): Eukaryota > Metazoa > Chordata > Aves > Passeriformes > Acanthizidae > Mohoua > Mohoua ochrocephala. The sequence continues at coordinate 129,584 of VZTA01023701.1, read as the reverse complement.
TCTTCTGATTACTCTGTCAGATAGAAGTGCTTAGCAGCTTTGTAAACTGAGCAAGAGTCATCTTAAAAAGACTACATTATACCACTGCTAGAAATTCAATGATTCAGGAACTCCCTTCTAGTCCTATTTTCTGTAATTAGGAAAAAAAAGTGAGATTTTCCAAACAGACTGCCTTACAGACCTCTCTCCTCTCTTTCATCACTGCTTGAGAAACACACTGCAGCCTGAGAAACACTTTGCTACCACAGGCTGCAATGAGTATGCACTGGACCAAGGGGAAGACAGTATCCTGCAGCAATGAGTAAAGGCTTCTGTTTAAGCAGGGTAGCACCAGACAGAAACCCTTCCCAAAGGAGTTCTCTGTTGAAAATCACCTTCCAGGAGGCCAGGACCTCAAAATTCGAATATCCAAATAAGCAAACATGAACCAAGTTAATAGATGTCAGTCTTAGTTTGTATTTATTCAATCACAAGGGACTTCTTTGACATGAGTCATTAGCATGTCCTTAATTATAGGGCGATCAGCATTGTCCATACTCAGGTCTCATGCTTTCATTCAGAACAAAAGCACACACACTCATGAGACTGGGTGTTTTTTGCCATATGCATTAGGGAAGTTATTTGACTCAAGTGAATCACGTTTAATTCACATATTTAGTAAGAAGACCCGTTCTCACATAATTTTTCTCCTTCTTGCATGTATTCTTGCAATAGCCTTAATTCCTATGTATAGCAAGTTTATCCTCCATAGTTTCAAATCAAAAATCAAAAATTTGGGCTTTAGAAAGAAAGCATTTCAGAACAAGAAGGAAAATCCCATTTTTTTTGCTGCTCTAAATCCATGCCATCAACATGTTTAACCTGCAGCGACTGACAAGAAGAGACACTATTTTATTTCTGAGAAAATTGACTGATGATACGAAAAAACTATGAGCTGCCAAAGAAAGCAATCTCCAGCACAAATTGGAAGAAAAGTGAATTAGGAAACTGAACAAAAGGTAAATTAAATCCTAAGAAAATCTGCAGTGTTTTTAAATAAATCTTCCCAGTTATCAAGAATTACATTTCATAGAGGTGTAAACACATAAAAAGAAGGACCTGTGGTGCCCGCAGAACGGCAGAACAAGAAAACCAGGGATAATGACTTCTAAGGTTACCGTCCTTTTCCAGTAATATTTAAATTTGGCTTTTGATTTCAGGTAACTGGTGAGCTCAGGAGAAATATCTACATATTTCCAGATATAATATGCTACAAACGATTCATTTTTAGACTCAAGTCAAGTCATATGACTTCTACTCAGTCTTCTTATGCACAAGATATTCTATCTGAATTTCAATAATGGAAGAAAAAACGTTCCGAGTACCTGTATTACATCATCAGAGTTAATGGTGAATAACCACGGAACCTCTACCACTGAGAACACTGTTCAGAACAAAACCATTACTCATTTTTCACTTGCATTCCATGAACTCCCTCTCTCTGCCTGTAATCTTACAGCATCTCATCACGTGAAGTCTTGAGAGACAAGAACTATGTCCCAGTGCTTATTTTAGCTTCTTAATACCTATCAGTGACTTTCACAAAATGTTCTTTAGAGGGACAATAAGGTCAGAAACTACAAATCAAACAAATGGCTTTCATGAATTAAAAATAAACTACTACAGATCAGATATACCTATCAAGTATCAAGCTGTGATTTTTGTACTGAGTGCAGCCTGTAACCCTTCAAGATGATGTTATCCAAATATACAAATATACAAAAGTACCCACTTTTTCTCACTGAAGAACGTAATATACATCAGAAAGTGCACATTCTGTTAAGACAGACAGACACCCAAAGTATATAACAATATTACGCCACACATAAGGACACCAGTGCCTCTCAACTCACATTTAGCTTGATTGTGCCTGCATTTCTCTTTCCTCAAAGCTTTTAGAAAACTAATCCACTGCTGGAACATCGCAACCTGCTCAGACAGCCTGCAGATCGTGTGCTCCAGCAGGTGAGGATGCAAATGTACCATTTGCTTGTCTAACCTCTCACTGCTCAAACTGAAAGGGTATCCACAAAAAAAAGCATTATTGTCTTCCTGCTATGTAGTCCCAGTGGCCCAGTATAACACTGCAAAAATTCTGCACAAAGAAGTAATAAGCTTTTTGCTTTTTCCTACCTGCTGCAAGCAACAGTGTTGTATTCTTAGAACTATTCATGTTGAATAATCTTCCTAGAAAACAGAGGTTTAGCTTACACGGTACATGGAAACCTTGCATCATCAACAGGCTCCAAGTTCACCCTTGTCTACTCATTTTCCAGAAAGACAACCTCTGGAAGTTACAAAAGGCAGGCTGTGCTTCTCTGGTAACCCAAGACATTCTCCTATTCAGTGCTTTGCAAATTATGGAGAGTAGCAGCCAAACACACCATTTCAAGTCGGTACAGGAGAAACAGTTATTGCTTCTTTTAAAAGGCACAATCTGACTTGTCATAGCAGTAGTGAAATAAAGACCTGTCATACCAACAAGTCACACACATGTCAGGAGTAGAGAAGTATCACAGAATCATATGCATATGCACTACTGATATTTCTGTCAACTTTATCACGACTATTTCTGGCACCACAGAAAACAAAAAAGGAAACTTTTCAAGATTTAACAAGGGGATACAATATTACATAAAGTATACCAGGTGCCAAAATATTATCCCATGATAAACTGATCAAAACTGTAGAGAAATCCCAGAACAAAAAAAAGGCAGCCTATTGCAAGTAATTTCCTTGAATTTAGCTTTATTCCCTTCTGAATTACCTCTACCACCTTTGTTGCCTCCACTTTCTCAGAATGAAAGACACGCAGGATCCGGGTGACTCACCGACTTGGATGCAGCATTTATCAGCTTGCAAAACAATGGAGGCTTCCCACCTTCCGGGCCATACACACTACTGATTTACCACGGATCAAAATACTCTAACTCATGTGGGCTGACGCTTCCTCTTTGCTAAGGAAGACCTATAGCTTTTTAGAAACAACTCTTCTTGATGGCCATCCAGACTTCTCACCGGATTTCAGACATGCAAAATTAAGAGAAGCACAGTAACAGCACCAGTTCTGGCTGCTCTATCAGACCTATCAAGGGCAGACTGCACCTGTTAGGCTGCCAGCTGGCACTATGCCAGAGGTGTTTGTGGTTCTGTGCAGGCCATTTGGATCTCCTCTAAAGTCTTGCCTAAAAAGCTGGAAAGCAGAAAGACAGTGCAAATAAACACTATTCAGCGTTTGAGTTTACCGAACTGCATTTGAAGGCTTAGACAATAACCTCCTCTGGTATCAATACTGGTGATTCAATGTCTTTGCAGCATCTTGCATCACAGCTGAACTAAGCAAAAGGGACAGGAAGAGCCTTGAGGTTCTGTCTAATCGGGGGCTTGTTATTTGAAAATGGTGTAATTTTTACCAGTTCAAATCGTTCCCCAAATGGAATTGCCGTGTAATCCAATAGCAGTGGAAGAAACACCAGCTCGTTCAGCTGAAGGACAGGAATCACTCATGTCCTAAGTTGCTGTGAGCATCATTCCTTCCAACTTTTTTCTGACTGCCAAGGGTGTGACTGAGAAGCCTGTGAGACAAGCTTCTAGCTTCAGCTAGATGTCATGCAAAGGTTTTTCCAACAGCCTGCCTCTGTGGGAAAAAAGCTTGCATGGAGGCTTCCACAAGGAAAAACTCAACCCACGGTCTTCCAAATCTAGATGTTGCAGCATATCAGATCACTCCTTGACATAGTAAAGCAGTGGGCAAGCAAGCAGATCTCAAGGTTCAACATGGAAGACTGCGATTTATGAACTTTATGCAAGAGGTACACAGTCTTGAAGAGAAAGAGTAGAGCTTTTTCTGTTGAGGGTCCAGCCCCAATTCTGAAGAGCAAATCTCTCTCTGCCCTTAGCTAAGAAAAAATAGCTAAACAGCAAAGAACAAATAAATCTAAAACAAGATTCAAAATGCTGCTTTTAAATACACTTCATTTTTGCAAATCAGAGCTGGCCATTTATCAAAAAACTCACACAGCAAGGAATGTGGACAGGAAGGAAGGTTTCACCTGCCATCTACCATCCCGGGGAGGAGGGGACAGAGGGAGCCCTAGGCTGGCCAGAGCCCACTGCTCCCCTCTTAGATGCAGAGAGCTAAGGCAGGGTATGCAGCGTGCAGAACCAGTCTTCAGGCAAGCGTGCAAGGCAGTGCTCTTTTACAGAGCACAGGGCACACCCAGGCTGCTGAAAGAGGAGCTCACTGATAAGTGCTCGAAGGCATGCACTGCACAGAGGCAGCCTGTGACTAGAATGATATGCTAAAAGGAACACTTCATAAGTGTGTCATTTTGAATATTAATGTACAAACAAAGCTTTCACTTTAAAAGTGGTAACAAATCACCTCCTCCCAACACTTACTAATTTGTCAACATAACTTCAAGATAAAAATCACAGATTAGGAGAGAGGCCAATATGTTACGCTGTTAAAAACAAAACCAAACCAAAGATTGATGGTGCACAGATTTTTTTTCCCCTCCACTTTTCTTATTTCCCTCAAACCTACACTGACATTTACTTAAGTTGGCCAGATCCTCAACTGGCATAAAAATAATCTTTGTCTCCGGTCTAGTTACTGTGAACACCATGCTGAGTTAGACAAAATAAGGATTAGACTCATCACACCTACTACAAAGCTAAAGCTTTATCTGTGCTTTGATCTTCTTGGCAATTTCACCTCAACATTTGCTTAGTAACATAGAATTAAAACCTGCATATACTTGTGCATAAAGTGGCTAATGTGCTAAGGGAAAAATATGTTGCTTTATTAAAACATTATGGCTGTAATTTTGAAGGCTGACATCACACAATGATAGTTCTGGTGCTTGCTGTGTCTCAGCTTCTTGAACAAGATCCACTGGATTTTTTTAAAAAATTAAGACAACAAAACACTACTGATAAAAAGGGGATTCACCCTTTTTGATGCATTGTCATCAGTGGTTTCTCAGATGAAACGTACAAAACAAAATAAACTACAAACAGTTTAATATGGCCAAGCCAGCATTCCCGTAACACAGCCAAGCTGAAATTGCTTTGGGAACCAAGATCAGAATCAGATTTAATGCAATGGCACACTGAAAGCCAGAGTGGGCTTTCCTCATAGGGGCTATGACAGGAACTGAAAATTTGTGGTTAAGACCAGTAAATTAAGGCATGTCTCTAGTATTTGAACCAGCATTTGGTCTGGGCACAAGCCTTGCACAGGAGCCTTCCAGTTACTGCATGTGTTCTGGCACACCACCTCACTTCCTAGCTTCATTCCAGTTCCCATTCCCATACTGCCTTCCCTCTCAAAACACATGCAGAGCATTCAAGTTTAATCAAATAGATTCTCTCCTTCTAACATAACATACACAAAATGTAAAATCCAGTATTTCTTCAGGTGAAGAGAAATTTTAAGTCAGCATATGTATTCTTGAAAAAAGTTTCAAGTGATCCTTCCTTCTCTAGTGCAGTTCTGAGCCAGAGGAGTAGAAGAGCATGGAAACAAGTTTTGTTCATTTCTTTAGCCACTCTTCCTTTTAAACTATCTCCATGCTGCAAGTTTACAAGCAACCCTCCCTTCAGAAAAAAACCAAAAAACAGCTGCACACTTCAAACATTTAATTTCACAGCTTTTTTCTGTCTTTTATCCTGACACAATCTGCCTACAAAACAGCTTCTTCTCTCCAAGTTACACAGCGTATGGAACAAAGCCAGCCTCACAAGTACAATGGATTTAACACACATACAGATCTGCAGCAGTCAGTGTTTTGAAATGCTCTTTCAGACCCTTTGGGAAAATTAATTATTTAACAGCCACGTGTCAGAGATATTTGTCTCACATCTGAAGGCTCCTCTTATCCTTCTTCCCCAAGGAATTTAGCAGTACTCCCACGTTTCAACAAACCAGCAGTTCCTTGCTTGGTAACAGGACCAGTCAGCGCAGATAACAATCAGCCAGGCATTTCCTCCCGCTCCTTTGTCCACCTGGACAGTCCCCAAAGGTCAGCACAAAGCTCCTTGTTGAAGGCCTAATGAAGCAGTGAAGGGAGCAGCAGGAATGACCTTCCAAACATAATACCCGAAATCAGTAAAGGTGCCGTTCCAGACAGACAAGTTGGTCTCACAGGTTTCTTCTACTAGCATTTATTTTTCCTATCTCAAGCAAAGACATCCTACAGAAGTACCCACCTGCAACAGGCACTGCTCATATATGAAAGCAGACAACCTTCCTGTTCCTTTTTTCAGTCTTTCTTGCTCAAAAATGCAATCATGATTACAGGACTTTTTTACAGCAAGAAACCAATGACATGAGTTGGAAATAAAGGAGAGACTCCAACATCCTGACTCTTTATGAAGGCCAAAGACAGCATTACCATTCCCACACTATTTGGGATAAAGTACTCAACAGTATTTTCCACTTTCTAATATTGTTCACAGGAGCCACCTTTGAAAAACAGTCCCGAACATTCCTATGGCACTCCAACATCCCACGCAACACAGGAAGAACCTAGCACACCACTGCTCTTAAAAGAGGTCCAATTCCCATCCCCATCTTTCCAACACAGAAAAAGAACTTTTCAAGGACTTATTTACATGGCACATACACTGAGCAGCAGCATAGGACAGCTCTTTCCCAATAACTTTAATTCACTAAATCCAACAGTGTAACCCACACAACTTGGGCTGCTTCTGGGACATAGTTTGCCATTCTGCTCACCTGCACTTGCACAATTATCTACTTGTCAACCATCATTTGATTTCCACGTGAAGAAATCTATCCCATCTCAAAGACTCATGGATCTGCCATTTTGCTTTTCTAATTCTCACCTGACAACTGCATGTACCAAAAGGAAGCTACAAGCTATTGCTGTACAACCAGAGAAATTTAAATGACCTTTCAAGAAACCCTGCATTTTAGGCATGAATTAGAGAAGAGCCTGTGAAGATATAATAAGAGAGACAAGTTTCATGGTAAGCTTTAATCCAAGCAGAAATTTCTGAACTCTTAGCATTAAAAAACCCCACTGAAAATACAGTGTTATACTAAAAGGACAATGCACTATGGTCTCAGTCTTAAACTAGATAAATTAAGTACATAAAGAGGTATGTCAGCTATTTTGCCTGTATCTCACTCCTTTATGAGCACAAAAGGCAACGTGCTCAAATAATAAAGTTTTAATTGATATATTTTGGTGGGTAAAAATATAACCCAATCCATCCAATGCAAGCACTTTTCTGTATACCGCAAGCTTAACATCTCCTTCCCTATCTTTTGTCTTTGTACAAAGAATAGCATTACAAAAGTCTGTCATCTAGGCCCTACAGACAAATGGTATGAGTTTGAAGGAAGTAACAGATTCTTTAGTTCTCTATAGTTTGATTGCCAGCATAGAGTCCTCAGCAAACTACAGAGGATTAGCACATTGCACATCTTTGGATGAGAGACTATATGAGCAAAGGGAAATACCTGGGAAATGTCAGAGAATGGTATGAGATTCCTAGGAAAAAAAAAAATCCAGTAGGATAGGAGAGTAGCTCCTTTACAGCAGCAAAGCAGTATTAATGAGAGCCCCTGACTAACGCCTCTCAGCTGCAGTTTTCCAAAAAACAAGGGTAAACTTCTAAAGAAGTGCCATCAAGAAACTGAGTTGGTACAATCACTATTTATATTTCCTTACTTCACACAGGCAGATACATTCATTCATCAAAATCTTTCATTAGCAGTGCATACTGAATTTGGGATTTTTTTAAACAGGGTCATATAAGTACAGCATAAAAACAGTACGAAATTTATGTACAATGAAAAATCTCTCATGTATTAGGGAACCCACTATTTTTTAACTCTCAAAGAAAACCCACACTCGGAGATGCAATATACTAGAGATTCAATTTAGAAACACGGCTAAGTGAACTTAGAACCGTGAGAGAAAAGAAATTTTAGTTTTTGACACTCCAGTGCAATTTGCTTGAGTACAGCAAAAGCACACAGACGTAACATACTAATAAAAGTGTGCTAACTGAAGAGCAAAACAATCTGTACACAAACAATTGCCCTGTAATCTCTTTATGGTTCCTTATTTTGTTTCAAATGTTATTTTGGCAAGGAGCGAAGTGGGTCTGGAAAACAGTTAACTGCCTTTCTGAAACCAATCAGATGAAAAATTGTTTTGCGCACATTTTTATTCGGCTTTTTATTCACAGTTAAAGGATTCCTACTTCTGAACATGGTGTTGGAAGAAACATGTTTAAGCATGTACCACTCCAAGATGGATGTAAAGGAAACTCAGCAACAGTCTCGGAAGTGAGAAAACAATACAGTCCTTAAGTAAGAAGCCTTAACCTGAAGGTTGCAAACAAGTCACAGAAAACAACCACCTAGCCCACAGAAGAGTGCCAAGCACGTGCACTCAGAAGCTCTTTCATCTCAAGTGTCACTGAAAAACCTCGAGTACCCGCAGAAAGGACTTACTGGTTCCTACTGGCTTGGAAATCCTCCTGCAAAAAATTAGTCAGATACCAGGTACTTTCACTGGACCAGCTGCTAAAATTCTTGTTCCAGGATGAGCCTGAAAACCTACTCCATAAAAACTTGCTGCTATGTGACTGTGATTTTGGATGTGTGAAGATATACTAGATATACATCTATATATATAGATATATATAGGGGTGTACATTGCTCAAAAGGGAGCAGCAGGGTGTAGAAGATGTAGCAAATCAACAGCAAATGAGACAAGACAGAATGCACCTCACTTGGAAGTTACACCAGCAGATCTGTTCCCTAGCCAAACTCAGAAGAATTCAGAGTTCCCACAGTAGTCCTCCCTGTGGAGGTACTGGGCTTCCCTGGAGAGGGTTGTATTACTGCTAGTTTGTATTTGCTTGTAACCGGTGATCAGTGAGCTGCTCTCTGCATCTTTGCATGAAGTTTCCACAGCATCAAGGGACGACAGCATCAAGGGACTATCCTTCAGATTCAGAGCCACTTTAGCAATAAAATCAGGCCTACAGCTAAAATGGGGTTTCTACAAACATGAAATGATCTTTGGATTGTGATATTCACCCTTAATGAATAAACAACTGTAGCACCAAAATGTCTTCATATTCTGTACTATGACACGAATCATTAGATATCATATTCCTGAGTTATGCTGTGTCAGATAGAAGTACTTTCCTACAAACACTCCAAAATTTTCCCCAGTTCAGGAATCTAGGAAGCTTGCTGGCCAGATTGAATGATTAACAAAAGGTGCTAGAATCTTTGTGATGCGTGATGCCAGACACCAAACAGAATGCAGTTCACCTACTGCTTCCCTGCCATCCCTCTATTCAGTCTGCAGGCTATCAAAATCACACTTCAGATCAGGAATGTGATGGGGAAAAAAAAAAAAAAAAAAGGAAAATGGAGACAAGTGACCTCTAAAAGGCTCCAGCCTATAACAAAATAGTATCAGTCTCAGTGAAGATGCCCTTTTCATTAAAGATCAGCCTAAGTGCTTCTCTAGCTCTTCACTAGTCTTGTAAAGAAAGACTCAGTATCAAAAGTTTTTTCACAGAAAGCAGTCCCTTTCTCCTGAACTGAGAGCTGACCATAACAGATCGTGTCCCCTGTAGGCTGAAGTAGGAACTCTGGTAAAGGTCATGCACAGATGTCATTCGAACACGCCTTCACCACGCTCACACAGCATGCCTGCCATCAGCACACGGTCTTGTGTGATCCACTCAAGCTCAATGTCAATACTTGAACACCTATGAAAACTGAGTAACAACAACTGCAAGTGGCATAAAATGAGAAGGACTGAAATGCTATTAGTTGATAGAGCAAGTTAATGATAATAGGGAAAATATGGAGGCATATGCTAGGCACTGCAGAGGACTTATTCATAGCAATTAATGCAATTCCACAAACACAATCTGGAAAAAAAGTTCCAAGCTGTGATGGATGCAGAAAACATACACACACACACACACACACACACTCTTGTCATCTTACTCTACCAGTAAAATAATGGAGAATCTGGTGCAGTAATTGCTCCTTCTGTCTTTCCAAATTAAAGTAGAGAAAGTCAAGGTTTGGTCTCAGTGGAGAATTGTTCAGATAACCAGCAGCACTGTCGTAAGTACGTAACAGGTTTAAAAGGGTATTAGAAAATAGGCTGAAGGAAGACATCAATGAATTAGAGTAGATGACCCTTTAGGGTAGATGATTTCTACTGGAGGTTTTTTTTTTAGAGTTCATCTACATTAAAACTAACATGGGCATTTTCTTAGTATACTCTATTTCCACAGTTATTGCCATGGCTTGGCCCAAGAGAAAAAGAGAAGGCTAAGGCGATAGTCTAGTTTTCTAAAGGTTCAAATCAACATCTTCCCTTTGCAAGACTATCAAATCTGGCCTCCAATTTTCCCCCAGCAGTTGTTGCAAACTTTCCATAATCTTTACCAGTGGCTTTGTATGGACATGGTGTGTGGAACTAAGATAACAAAGGCTTATGGGGACAAGCAGCTCTTGAGAAAAATACATTTTACACAGATTACTCAAAACAACATTTCAGAGAGGCTAAGAAAGCAGTCCTAAGTGTCCTATGAAAACTCTTCGCTACATCAACATTAACAAGAATATCTCAGGTTGCTTTATAAATAAAATACTATAAGACTGTATTAAGGACACTGGGCCATACTTTGACAAACCAGACCGTTTCCTCTGCAGCCTAAGATGGTGGTAAAGAGAAGTGGAGGAAGAAGAAAGTCCTACCTCTCTGAGTCCCTCTTGCTTCTCAGCCCTTCCCAACTACTTAACTGCACCAGAGGTGAGAATTCTCCTCTCTGCCTCAGCATCACCTTCATACAAACAAGTAAAATGGCTGAGGGCTCCTCTAAACTCCAAGAAGCAAAGGACTGAGGATTAGCATGGCCCTGATACTACCACAAAGCCTTGTTCAGATATTCAGTCCTCACATTGCAAAACCTATAGTTGTACATGGAAAGAATTCGTTTTACTGTGTTATAACAGTCAGTCAAGATGATGGAACTCGAAGTAGTTCTCAATTTCCTCTGGTTTTGTTTCTAGGAAGCTCAGTTATAAGAAGAATCAGTTTCCATCTTGTTTTGGCTGCAGTCAATGAACAGGCATCAGGGTGCCTCTTTCTATGCAAACAGGGGCCTTCCCCTCAGCAGGATCTACAAACTGCAGCCTACATGGTGTAACTTTACCCAGAGGTGTAATAACACCCCTTTCATGGCATGAGAATAGGTATTAGTACTACTATGATTTATTTACGAAGGCAGATTAGAAGCTAAGCCAATTGCTTTAAAGCTGTCCACACAACCATGTCATTACTGGCAGGTCTTCTGTCTATGCAAGGTTCACCTGGTGCAGAGGCAGCAGGAAGCCACTTTGCCACTCTCCCTGGGAGCACGAGAAGCTCATTTCCCCCGAGGGCAGTGGCAGTAAGAGGACAAGGTAAGGACGACTGCTCTACTCACAGGCAAATACCTCCCACCCAGCAGCTCCAAAGGATACATGTATCCTGTATGTGTATGTCCCCTTCGCACAGCCTAGGCACGGGTCCAGCACACTCTGCTTCATCTGGGGTTGCAGTTCAAGATCTGGGGTTGCAGTTCAATAGCCAAGCAAGCACAAACTGACTCGGGAAGCACAAACCACTTTCCCACTGCCCAGCAAGCTGTGCACCATGTGCACGTATGGCATCAATCCCAAGACAACCTGCTCCCTCTATGCGTTCAGCCAACTTTACAAGGTACTGCAGAAAAGCTGTGGGTACCACTTGTGGTGGTTTGCTATCACATAAGGGGGAAGAGTAAGGTGTATTCCCACCTCTTCCACTTCAGACACAAACAGTGTCCATGAGAACTGTGATGTATTCCACACTAAGTGCTTCCTACCTTGGGTCTGTCTTTTAGAAGAAGAAACTGAGGACAAAATGTTCCTAAATTATTTAAAAATAAAACCCAAGATTGATTGCTTGCCCAACCTTTGCTCTTATGCCAACTTCCAAGCACACTTACGTTTGAAATTTTTATTGTTATGACCCTATTGAGGTCTGCGGTGTTCAGTTTCCTTATTAAGGTGCACTCTGTTGAGTTCAGTACGAGGGACAGTTTATCCGGGTTGTCATTTTACAAAAGGGGGAGTGGATTAACAGGCAGTTGAACCAATTCATGAAAATATATATATACGAAGCCAGAAAATATTTTCTGCAAGTTAGAAGCCCAAAGATTTTGGTGTTTTGTTTTTGTTTTGGGAGGGCTGTTGACAGGTTCTTGCGTGTGTGGTTTCTTTTGCTGTTTGTTTCTTTAAACATGACAGAGGGTCCATAGCCCTTACCAATCTTTTGGCTTATTTCAAGACCAACAAAGACAAGAGTTTGCTCTTTTGAAGCTGGATGTCCACTCTTTGCAACAAGACTTCAGTAAAGGTCAAGGCATACGGAGGACACAGGACTAGAACTAACCATTACTGTGTACATACTTGTCAATCGGGATAACAGGATCAAACCGGAAGAGTTTATTTATAGTAAAGCATGAGAAGTATCTTGGAGATATAAAAGCAACCCAAACTGCAATATGGGCAATGGATAACACACCCTTTGGAGAGCACCCCCAATGCTGTTACATAATGGAGCAGGTGAATAGAGAAGCTAAACTCATCCTGGCTGACTCACAATTGGCTTCAAGAATGGCAATAACTTCTCAATATCACTTACTGGAGGCAACTTGGTACATGCCATTACACCTGCTCTGTTTCATTAAAAGCAAGCTGTTGCTCTAGTTAATCCTTCTGACTGTCAATTCAAACCGGAAACCAGGTTTCCAGCTCTTCTCTAATTTGCATTGATGAGAAGTTTGATGTCTATGGCTTAAGCCTTCTGGGCTGTCAGTAGTTACGGTGAGAAGCTGTAGCGCAGGTTCCAAACTCACGGCAGAGAAGCAGCAGCTCCCACAGCTACCTGTGCTCAACTCCCACACCACAGTTACTCCATACACCCGTTTCATGGTAGGAAGCTGCTGAAGGGTCTGGGGCACAAGTCTTGTGAGGAGCAACTGAGGGAGAAAAAGAGGCTCAGGGGAGACCTTATCATTCACTACAGCTATCTGAAAGGAGGTTGTAGCAAGGTGGGGGTCGGCCTCTTTTCCCAAGTAAAAAGTGACAGGACAAGAGGAAACTGATTCAAATTGCACCCAGAAACGTTTAGACTGGATATTTGGGAAAATTTCTTCACGGAAAGGACTGTCAAGCACTGGAACAGGCTGCCCAGGATTTGAGTCATCATCCTCAGAGATATTTAAAAGATGTGTAGATGTGGCTCTCAGGGACACGGTTTAGTGGTGGACTTGGCAGTGCTGAGCTGACAGCTGGACTCAATCATAAGGGTCTTTTCCAGCCTTAACGATTCTGTGATTCTGTGAATACTTTAATTTGAGCTAGTCTGGTTTGATCCATGTAAACAGAGAAGCACCCCCAATTCAAGCTGTACTACTCAAGTGAGGACAAGTCAATAACAATAGCACTTTAGCTTCCCGTATGCATTATGACAGCAGACATTGCAGGAGGAGAAGGGAGAATACTATGTTTTATGTTAGGAAGGAGATAGGAAGAAAAGAAGTGTAAGAAAACACCACGTCTTAAAATACAAAACCCCCCAACTTGCCCAAAGGGCACAGCGTCAAGGACAAAATAACTCTCCAATTTCATGGAGCCATTTATCTCTACCTTTGACATCAAATGGAAAACAACTGAACTTGCAGGATCTAAGGACAACTGCTGCTTTCATTTCATTTTTCAATTAAACCATGCCTGCTCTATTTCACTCTTTGGTTGACTTGGTGACTCAGGCTGTATCAGGCTCTCAAGGCAACGTGATGCTTGTCACCACTGCAAGCACATGCCTCTTTATATTCTCCAATGCTGAACTTCATTGTCTCCAACTGTAGGCTGTTTCCGTGACTTTGATCAGACCCATACAGACCTGACTTATTAGTCACCACATCAGTGGCCCCCAAAAACACATCCTTTTTGATTAATTGGCCTTTAGGTCTTTGAAATACTTTTTCAAATTAACTATCATTTTTCCCTTTTCAAATATCACTCAGATAAGGGTGATTCATCAAATGCTAGCTTGCTCTGTGTTGTAAAGCTGAAATAAATGGCTTTAACCTAGACATACTTTGTTCTAAGCATGACTGGGCAAAAAACTCACAACACAATCTATTCCAGCGGCGTCAACACTGAAGACTAGATCAGCAACCCTGGGTACAAAGCCACCTGCCCCACCAAGGACAAGCATGCAGGATTACTCCCCTTTCCACACTGTCCATCCCCTAGACCAGACTAGATTGAACTAAACTGAAGGATTCAGCCTTTAGACTGTAGAGTAGCTGATATCTCTGCACTAAGTAGCCAAAAGCAAGAATGGGCCAGAGGGCATTGCATGAAAAATAATAATATATAGCTATATACAGCTGTACAGTATCTTCTACACGCCATGGCTTCACACATCACTATGCTGCCAGGCAAAAGGTAAAAACCTGGCCATATTCAGTGCCACTGTTTGTACATACAAATGAACAGTACTTGCAAACTCGCTACTTCAGGGACGTACACACAGACAGCAAAAATGAAATTTTTCAGAACATCCTCTCTCCATCACAGAAATAACAGAACAGCATCCCCAATTTATTTGGGCCTATACACTCTGATGCATTTGAAATTTAAGTCAAAAGTATGTTTTTAAAAAATGCTTTGGACGGTTGCTCATCAGAGTCACCGATGAAAGATAAATAATCCCTAGTGGCCCCCAAGTTGAGGCATGTGACAGATTTCTACCTCACCCAGTTTATTATGAATACTAACAATGTTTTTCCGTTTCAGGTTCCTAGTAGCAGAAAAGGTCGCCTCAAAGAAACCATTTTGCTGCATTTCTACAGCACAATTGTTAAACGCTGTACTGGAAGGTTGTTTTCCCCAGTATGAAAACATCCGTAAGTCACTTAGCATTGACAGTGACATCCCACTTGAATAATCTTCAGGGAGCCTCAAAAGCATGCTTTTTACATCAGTTTCCTTCTAAGAAAGTACTTTTGAGTTTCAGAAAGGTCCAGAGAAATCTCTCTGGAAGGTGGACACATTTAACAGCACACTCCTAAATACTGAACATGCCAAATGAGAGGCAGTCTTTCTTCAACATACTGAGTCAAGCAAGCATCCCACTACAAAAGAGCAAAACATTTCAGCACAAGAAGACATTTCAACAAGGCATACATCTCTTCATACAAGTGCAGGTGCTGTAGGAAGCAGACATGACCTTTACACAGGCTTTGAAATCCAGAACTCTTCTACCAATTCCCTCAAGACAAAATATGAAAATACTTTAAAAAACAAAATGAAATCTTACGGCTTGAAATGCAGTAAGCCAGCCTGCAGTTGATCCTCCTGAACAGTTGCTTGTTGATTGGCCAAAGTATAAGTGTAAAGAGTTGAATGAAGTTAATGATCAGTCCTGACACTATAAATATGTAGCAGATCAGAAGGTGGCAAATGAATTGCGACTTCAGAAAGCCAACGATGTCCATGATTTGCTGAGAAAGCAAGAGGGTACCTTCAGACACAAAATTCAGAAGAGAACCTGCAAAACCAAATAGTATCAGCAGTTACAGGGTGCATTTATTTCTATAAACAGACTTAAAACCGACTTCACGCTTACACTTAAATGCACTTAAATTAAAGTTAAATCTATTGTGGGAAAAGGCCTGATGCCAGTGTTTGCAAAAGTAACAATGGAAAGAGAACACCGCATTTCTGAATCAATTTACATTTGGCTTTGGAAACAAATTTTTGCATTTCAATCTTAACTCTGCAAAATCTGTGAGCATATGACTCCACTCCATGGACTACAATACTCTTCTATAAGGTCTTCATTGATAAAATATGAGCAAATATTTTTGGTTCGAACTACATGATAACTTTGATATGAACTTATATTTTCATTTGAATTGTCTGTACTTTAGAAGACATATACTGTCACCTCTGTAATCCTCAAGAGTAGCTCCAAAGTAAATGCAAACTTTAGAGCTTTTTTAGGAGTTGTGCCTTTCTCTACCAGCTATGCCAGCCATGGTCCCCAAACAAGAGGTAGCAGCAGCCCCTTAATTCTAGCTTTATTGTCTTCTTCCCCTTTCACACTCAAATAACAGTTGATTTTGGCAAGAGAATAAAAGCTTGGCTATGCACAACACACACAATTTGTTCAATTATTCCTTGACACTGATTCTGTCAGTTATAATCCATAAACCCAGAAATGAAACATCAATAACAGTACTAACCCGTGACCCAGCAGAGTTTCCAGAAAGGAATCAATTCTAAGGTTACTTATGAGATGTTTGTATAATTTTTGAAAGGTCCAGTACAACCTTAGCAATTGAACATTCAGAGGAAATGTCCTTTGCAGAGTATTCTGACCGATCAAATACTGTACTGACCTCCCCCTACCATCACCACCACCTCTGTGAGAATGAAGACACGTCTCTCAGCAAACACAGCTCCCAGCATTCTGAATACAGTTAGACAGGAGGTGCTGCTGCCACCCTGTTCCATTCCTCCGCTGCTTCCCCCTCTGAGGCGTGGAAGAGTTTTCCCAGGGAGGAAGCCCTGAGACAGTATTTCTGAATGTGCCAGTCACATGCAATAACAAAACAGCAGCCGTCAGCAGCCCAGGGAATTAACTGATGAAAAAAATCTTTATGCCTATCCTTTTAGTTTATATGAGACCCCATTATGTGAGGCACTGAGTCTAGATCAGTGTCCTGAAACATTTGTTTTACTGCCCTTTGCTGACTCTGCTCACCACAGCAAAGAGCACACACCAGAATTGCTGCAAAGCCTTCGGAAGTTATTTAGCCAGTTTTTCAACCGCAAGGAAGATGAGGAAAAATTTAAGAAAGAGAGATCGGTATTGTTGTATAATTTATATAAAGAGTTTATGGCAGTCCCAAGCCTATTATTAGCAGACAAAATGTGCCCTTTTGTTCCCTTTATCTTGCTGTACTATTCAGTACCACAGCTGACACCAGCTGTAGCTCAGAATGGCAGAACAGGCCTCTATTCATTGTAGTAACCACTGTCACGACACTCGCAAAAAGCTTTTCCAGCTTTAACCAACCTTCCTAATAAAGATATGATTCTTAGGGTGGCAGACAATTTACTAGTTTGGGCTTTGACCAGAGGCTTTGTTTTTGAAGGCTAAGGAGAATGAGAAATGTTGTCTAATAGGAACCGCTGCTGTGTTTCTCCTCCAACCCTTCCATTGAACACTCAGAAGACAAAGCCAAACAATTAAAAAGAAAAAGGCAGCAACCTTCTTTAAAACAGTCAGAATAGAAGCAAACAGCTACTTGCAAGTGGATGGTTTCGGAGACTACAGTGTCCAAAACCCTCATGACTGGGTTTATCCTACTGTCCTGGGCTAAAACTGATCAGAAGGTTTTTTTGTGCTAGTCTGCCTGTTTAATTCTATCCCACAGAATCACTCTAATGTAGTTCCTAGAGATCAGTAAGACATGGGATAAAACATAAAACCAGCAGCCACAAATAAAGACTGGAGCACTGTTTACTTAGTGAAGACCTGAAAACTCCCTATTTGATATACTCAGCACAAATCTACCGTAGTAAGCGGCTGACAGACAGACTTTGTAACAAAAATAATTAGTATTTTTGTCCACCAATTAATCCAGCAATTCTTTTTTTATTGTTACCTTTTCATTATAACAGACGTCAAACTTCATTAAAATGTTACGTTTATGTGAATCGCTTACTTCCTGCTGGGTCTTTAAAACAAAACTTCACAGAAATAAAATAAATATGAGATAACCCTGATAAAACGTAATTATTGCCTTACAATTTTATTAAGCCACAATGGAATGTCTGAAAGTAATTAATTCCTCACTTTCATAGCTCAGCCATCAAACTTCAATTCTCTAAAGCTTCAGAGACCTGTTTTAAGGCAAACTAAATCTGCTTAAGCAGTACCACTCCAAGGCATCTAACCTAACTTGCTTGCAAAAGGAACAAGAAATGAGAGACACTGCTTAAATTCTTCTTTTCCAAAAAGTAGGGACTACACAGAGAAATTTTCTCTTCTGACTAAATGCAATCTGTTTTCCCCATAAAATGTGCAACCTAAACATTGTATCTGGAATGGCAGCTAAGTTTCTGTTTCTCAGACATAACCTCATTCTCATAAGATTTTTTTAGACTGTTTTCA
Organism: Mohoua ochrocephala; assembly: GCA_013398855.1. NCBI lineage: Eukaryota > Metazoa > Chordata > Aves > Passeriformes > Acanthizidae > Mohoua > Mohoua ochrocephala. The sequence continues at coordinate 111,243 of VZTA01023701.1, read as the reverse complement.
TTACCCAAACTCCAAGAATGAAGTTTATTCTTGGTACAAGTAACAAAAAGAATCAGTTCTAATCTTATGAATGAGGTCTAGAAACATGAGTTTAAGAGTCCACAGGAACACCTTACACTTACTCTTTGTCTTCCTAAAAGTCCTCATGGGTAACATCAACGTAACACCAGTTTAAGCGATAAAAGAGTCAGGTCTTTAATTCTTAATCCATGATGCTGCTTTAATAAATTACTGATTTCCTTATAGATAATGACTGAAAATTACAGCAATCTTTTAAAAACAAAAGGGCCAATCAATGCATTTTCTCAGAAGCTATTAAGATCAGAATGCTGCCAAGAAGCTCTCTTCTATCAAACACTCCTTAAAATTAATTAGAAGAAAATGGCTAGCTAGAGCATCTAAACCAGATAGGGACATTCTTTAATAACAGTTGTCCTTTGGATACAGAACAAAAGACTCAAACCTCAAATGTCTGTTTAGGGACCAAGTTAACAAGCATCTATTCATGTGACTAAGAGGTCACGTGTTCAGGTTTAAAAGCAAATTACATGACTACTCATTCTAACTCTTTTCCCTCCAACTTCCACTCATCAGCAAGATCCACTGTGTTTCCTACACCAGCTACTCTCAGCATTTCCTTCTGCTTAGACTAACTGACCAGGAGGACACAGAAGTGATATGCAAAGTGAAGAACTCTATGCCAGCAGAGGCTGCTGCCAATGAACAGTTCTATTTCATACTTCCAAGTCACAACTGGAGATTTCATAAAGAACACAACTGTTTGCACTTTCAGAGAAAGCACACGAAGCAAAGAACTGTCACCCATTGTTTCCGAAGTTTACGTAGCATGTAGAGTTCTTGGAGTGTGGAAAGCAACATGGTACGTATCTGACAGCATCTAGATTGAGCTGATATTGCCCACTTAGAAAGAGAGGCAAGTCAGCACTATACCTCTTTTTTTTTCAGTACATATTTCAAGCTTACAGAAAAGTTTTCACTTACACCTAGTCTCTGACTCAGTCCTCAAATGCTTTGATGCAACTTAAAAATGACCAACCAGATGATGATGATGCCTATTCTTGCATTTTCTCATCTAAACCAGATTCTTGGATGGATGAGTCACAAAGACTATTATAAAAATATGCTCAGGTCAAATTAAGCAGTTTCAGTAGTGCCTTTTAAGTCCATTTCAGTTGCCCCCAAGACCCCTGTATTTGGCACTGGCGAGGCCACAATTGAGTACTGCATCCACTTCTGAGCCCCTCACTTCAAGGATATTGAGGTGCTGGAGCAAGTCCAGAGAAGGGCAACAAAGCTGGTGAAGGGTCTGGAGCCCAAGTCCTGTGAGGAGTGGCTGAGGGAGCTGGGAGTGTCTAGCCTGGAGAAAAGGAGACTCAGGAGTGACCTCATCGCTCCCTACAACTCCCTGAAAGGAGAGTGTAGCCAGGTAGGGCCAGCCTCTTCTCCCAGGCAACCAGAGACAGACAAGAGGACAGAGACTTAAACTGTGCCAGGGGAGGTTCAGGTTGGACATCAAGAGGAATTTCTTCACTGAAGGGGTGATTAGACATTAGAACGGACTGCCCAGAGAGGTGATGGAGTCACTGACCTTGAAGGTGTTTAAGGGAAAGGCTGGACCTGGCACTCAGTGCCATGGTCGAGTTGACATGGTGGTGTTCAGGCACAGGTTGGACTCGATCTATGAGGTCTTTTCCAACCTAATTGATTCTGTGATTCTGTGAAAAGAGCACAGACAGCAGCACTGCATATACCTCAGAGTCCATTTTAACAGTGCTGCTGTACATGAAATACATATGCAAAGCAAGTCACAGGAAGCCCCTGTGCTCTTTCTTTCTTTTCAAGTTAGCAAAAGTGGGGTTGTGTCCATGCGTGTATTCATCTGCAATGAGACTGTATCTGTATGCGTCACACCAAAAAACCCCCCAAATCTGGAGGAAGAATTATCCATCTATTTGCCTCATGCCTAATTAGGGTTTGAATCACTTCCCACCTCCCCCAAAGGCAACTACTAGAGCATTGTCCCCCGTGTTGGGTTTACACGGCAAGGTTTTGGTAGTGAGGGACTGCAGAGATGGCTTCTGTGAGAAGACACCAGGAGCTGTCCCCCACATCAGAAAGCCAGTTCCAGACAGCTACAGAAGGGACTCACCACTGGGCTAAGCTGAACCAATCACTGACACTAGTGGCACCTCTGTGATAACGTTTAAGAAAGGATTATAAAATGCTGCACGGCAGCTGTGAGTGGGGAGTGTGAAACACATGAGAGGAACGGCCCTTCAGACACCGAGGTCAGTGAAGAACGTGGGGAAAGATGCGCTCCAGGCACTCTCCTGCAGCCTATGGTGAAGACCACGTGAAGCAGGTTCTCCTGCTGCAGCCCATGAAAGACCATGGCAGAACAGATTTACCCACAGCACCCCAGGAGAACCTTACAAGGCAGCAGGCACCCTGAAGGAATTCACAGCTTACGGACAGGAGCCCACTCGGGAGCGGGTTTTCTGGCAGGGGCCACAGCCCATGGAAGAAGGAACAGCAAAAAGGAACTGTTAAGGACTGACTGCAACTCCTCTTCCCCATCCACCTGCACCACTTGGGGTGCAGCAGAGCAGTACAGTCTACAGTCAAGCTGAGCCTGGGAAAAAGGGAGGACTTGGTGGGAAAGGTAGTTTTAGTTTTGGTTTGTTTTTCACTGCCCTTCTTTGCCACCAGCTGACAATAAATTATATTAAACTTCTGCAAGTGGAGTCTGCTTTGACCATGATGGTAACTGGTGAATGACCTCCCTGTCCTTGTATCAACTCACAAGCTTTTTTGTCCTATTTTCTTCTCTTGTCCTGCTGAGGAAGGGGAGTGAGGGAACAGTTTGTTGTAAACCTGGAAGCCAGCCAAGGTCAACCCACCACAACTTCTCCAAAAAGCCCCAAATCGGGGAATAACTTGAGCGTATCTTACGACCTTTCCCCAAAGTTAAGAGAACTTAGGAATGCTTTTCGATTTTCATAAGGAATCCTGCATTCCTGAGCTGCACATTGTTACAAAGGAGAGATCAGTCAGTTTGGCTGCTCCAAAAGCTCTAAAAGAATGAATAACATCTACCAGCAAGATTTAGAATTTCAAATTTATATACTTGCTATAAAACTGACTTACTGTTTATCTTCTACTGAGCACAGAGATAATTTGCGTAACAGAGCGTAAACTGAAGAAACAAAAGTAACCTGTGAGTTTTCAAATGGTTATCACACCATAATGTTTTCCCCTTCTCCCTTTTAAATTTTCTTCCTGCTGTGATCTAATGTGGGGAAAACAGCGACACAAACTCTGCATGCCTGCCAGGACACAGGTCCTCTGTGTACACATACTTTAATGGCAAAATGCATAGCAGAGCTCCTGTTAGCCTCAGTGCTTGTCCCAACACAGCAAAGTGTTTATACAGCAAGGTGAAGAGGCTGACAGCAGTTTGGGAGAGGCATGCATAGTCCGGGAAGGAGTTGGAAAGATGGGGACCAACTGCCCAAGTTCTGCTTAGAAGCAGTTCAGGCTCGCTCCTTTTTCCAGAGGCATGAAATATTCAGGGAGGAGGGAGATGAACTGAAACACTATCAACACAAAACTCCTTAGAGATGCAACATTTAGAGACTTGCAGGGCTTGACGCAGAGTGGAGGTATTTATTTGGAAAGAATAAACCCCTTGAAGTTAAGCACTTCTGTTCCAAGCTCCTAAAGAGATCCTCAAAAAATACATCAGGGTGAAGTACATCAGTTATCTCGGGTGCAGAACATGAAGTTCACAAAAATAGCACTGGAAGGCAAGTTGCTTCTTTCCAAAATGCCAAGTGTTGCTGTTCAACTGTTTCCCACACAGATTTCTGTACTTTAATACATTCACATATATACATATAAATATATATAAAGCACAATTATATGCAACTTGCTTGGGAAAAAATAAAGAGCTGCGTTAAGATACTCAAGACATAGATGACTTTATCAGAGTTCAGTCCCGGCGACCACTGAGTCCCTCTGTTTCCTTTTTTACTTTACTACTTTAACTGGGTCCATTAACCTAAAGAGTCACTTGCACTGACAACAAGGGCAGCACCATACACAAGTAAAATTTAGGGACTAAGCAAGACAGTAGGACTAAACAGTAAAAAAATTACAAGAAAGTATAGTGAGAATCTAAGCAGGATGTGGGCTACGTTGTCACACTAACAAAAGCAACCTGGATAGTTCCTCAAAAATAACTGAGGTGAATAACCACAAAGGGTGTAGGACATGCAGCTGTATCACGTGCTCACAGAGAACCTATTACTTGTTTTCATGGACAACATTAGGTGTTTAATCAAAGGTAACCAGACCCACACGTTACTGTCATCTGGCACTCTGTAAAAAACAACCCCCCCCCAAATATGCTTGCACAAAGTCACTTCAGTGACTTGGCATTCTGCAAAAGTACAGGTGGCTTGTTAAATTACCGATTCTGAATGTTTGCAACAAACAAAGCCTTCACAAATATAAACATACCTACGTATGTCCATAAGTAGAGATGCTTTTGCATTTATGATGCATGAAATTTTGTACAGAACAGTCGTGGACCATTTGGGGCAACTGTACATTTGAAGTACAGAGATCAGAGCCAGTCTAGTTAAGCCATTGATCCTCAATGCACAGCCTATGAGAAATCTCTCAAGGGTGAGATCCACACCATCACTTCTTTACTCGGGAAATGACCCATTAAAAACTACAGAGGCAGCAGGGGCAGTACAGCAGGATGTTGCCACCTGCATTGTAATACTTACCCAGCATCAAGGGCACACTGATCACCTCTGCAATGGGCACTTCAGGAACAGATCCAACACGAGAGTAGCTACTGCGTTCTTCAGTGGATATTATAAAAACATTTCTTTTAGAAGAGCCCAAAGAAAAGGGGGTATGGAAGAAGGCTGACAGGATTATTCAGGAGCTGGTACAAAAACAGGGTTGTTTTTTAAAATTGTGCTGGGAGTCCAAACATTCTCTTGATAAGAGAGAAGCTTTGGAAAGAAGGCCTCTCCTATGAAGACTCATGGCTTATGCTTGTCAAGCACTGATTGCCCTCACCTTGTTTTAAGAACTATAAATTACATTCACAGCAACACAAAGGGTCAGCACAAGGTACAGGAACTGCTTATACAGTCTCAATAGACAAAATACTTCCCCGGCATCCAAACCGCGTTTATGTGTGAGGCAACACAGAAACATGGATCACATTTACTTCAAAGCCTCAAATATTTAATCCTCCTATTCTTACCCGCAATGAGCTGCAAAGTTAGAGTGCAAAAGTATCACCTCCTAACTCCAGTTCTGCAACAGACAAACACACCTCCGACACACATAAGCAGTTGTATCCAGGCAGAGAAGTTTCATATCCTCTCAGCAGACTTAGTAACATGACCAAGTCCATTTCTATATGCAAGATCAAATCCTTTATGTATATAGGATTAGAAAGCAGTGTGGATTTCGTCAATTTTTTCCCGTACTTATCCATCCCTCCTGATACGAAAAGCTGCAGCCATTCAGAAGACACTAGGGAAATAAATCTGGAAAGATCTCTCTTGCTGCTCCCCTCTTACCTCTCCTGGTAGAGAGCTTGTGAAAGTTACATAGCAAATCCACAGAACAGCCAACAGCAGAACCACAACCTGCCACTTCCCCAGGCTCTGGCTTTCAACACAAACTGGCACTTTTCATACTCCTTTATTTGCCTTCTTGCCCGTGCTCAAGTTTTCCTTGCGATACCTTGTTAAAGGCCACACATAGAGAGCAGAGAGGGAACGGACACATCCCACAAGGACCTTCAGGGGAAGCAGATGATGCAATAGGTATAAATGCTCCTGTACAACCCAGGATGGATGTGCTGATCTAATGCACTCTGCTCTCCCCTCCTTTCTCCACTCCTCAAGAAATGCAAGTCAAGTATTCAGCAACTTGGATGGTTCTGTACCATAAACTACAAGTTACAACTTTAGCACCAAGTGGGCAGTATTACGTGCACACAAATATACATCTCTCCTACCATTCTCACCCGAGAAGGAATTAAAGGCACTGATAGATGCTACAAAGACATCAACAGGAAGACAAAAATAATCAGCACTGGGGAAAGGGTAACTTTCTTTCCTCACTCCCATATAACGACCTCTTTGAGATTTACATTTTAGTAATTTTGGGCAGTGTCTTTAAGCTTTTTCCCAAGAGCCTAATTTCTAACTTGTGTGGCTTTGTTGTTTTGTTGATTAGAAAAAAACAGAAAGTGCAACTACAGAATAACATAGAATTTGTGGCAGGAAGAATCTTAAAAAAAATAATTGTGGAAGGTGGCAGAGATAAGGCATGAGTCACTGAGCTGAAAAATACACCACGGTGACAGCACTGCTGGTTTACAAGTGCGACTTCCACCACTGAGCTGTGGGCTGGTAACAAATTTTCTACTGTCCCCAAAACTCCAGCATAAATAATTTTAACGCGGTGCCACTTTCTGAGCAGCTGTATGGCCCCTGCTGGAGACGACTCTGTCCTACTGGGCGGGTCTGAGCGCTGCTGCCCACGCTGCCACAGATGCAGCAGGTATATACATAGCACAGACCGCACTCTCTGTGCTTCCAAGTCACACGGTATCAGCCGGCAGCACTGACCTTCTCCATGAGGAAATCCAAAAGCTTCCAGTACAAATCACAAGACATTGTTAACCGTGCTGGAAACGAAAAGTACCATTCGCCTGATTACAACTCCAAGTGAGCTGTTAGGTTTTTGTATCTTCTGTGACAGGAGACAGTCTCCTTCAGCTAGGCCATTTGCATATTTTTAATTAATATGAAGCAACATCAGCATGCTCTTTGAATACTAAGGAAACATTAAACAGAAAAAGACTCACAAGGCCTTTTTTTAACCTCTAAGTATTGATTTAATTTGTCTGTATTCTATCATATGACACCGAAGAGTATGAAGTAGCTGAATTTCTCCTTTATGAAAATCACATCCCAAAACTGGAAATGACAATGCAAACAAAAGATGTAGCCATACCAAGACAGAGATACACAGGATATTAATACTTATTCATTAAATATTGTTTAATGGTTCTTTCTGTAGAAAATAGTTTCACTGAAGAATGAATGTGGCAGGGAAGCTTCCAGATTTATTATTCAAAGAAAACCAACTCCTGCCCTAAAGAGCTAACACCCAATACTTATAAAAGAAAAAAAATCTCATAGCTGAGATGTGGTTGGCATGGTTCCAAAAATAAGATGCCAGCTTCAGTGAAAGGCTCAGATGCACCTACACGGGAAACACCCAGACGCCAGGTGAAAACCCAAATAAACATGGTGACAGCTTTACCCACGTATCAGCAGTTCCATTCTACATCCGTTTTCACTCACCTTTGCCTCATGACAGGGGTGTCCAGACGTGTTTTACCCCAACATGAACTAAGAATACTTTCAGCCTCCTCTTTCTCCCTGACCATCAGTCCCCTAACAGCCTGATTTAATTGGAGAACTTCAGAGAATAAAAGAGTTTCTCACAGGCACCAGATTTATCCAGCCCAGTAATAAAGGGAGGTTTCATTTTGGACCTGATTCAAACCCCGTTGAAGCCAAAAGAAATCTCTCAACAAGTTTCAATTGTCCTTGTTGTTTAGCAAACATTATGACTCCAAAAGAGCCAAATGTGATGTAACTAATCAATGATCTTGTATTTTCAGCACCTAAAGCCAGGGCTCGTCAAAACCACCTTAAACATCCAGCAAAATCATTCAGAGGCAGTGTTTGACCTGACTGCATTTACTTTATTGGATGGCAAATGTGCAGGTGTTAACAGTTCCTAAACATGCTGCTAAGAATCCAGGAACGCTTTTATAAATTTTGCACCAAACTGAGCATTAGATACATCAACAGCTACCCGGATTTTCTACAACATCTCTGAACAACTGCAGGTGCCCAAGTCCTTTTAAAATCCTGGCTTTGAGCAGTTCTCTTGCTTACTTCAAATATTTTTGAGACACTTTTACAAAGCTTAAATTCAAACTGAAGCTTTTCTCTGTCTCCTTCTTGGGTGAAATGCAATATTTATGCACACACTCAGAGGCACAGACATGTAAAAAACATACAGCGACCCAGAATCACAGAATTAACCCCTGACCAGCCACCTGTGACTTGAAGGGGGGAACCTCATAAATGATTTAAGTGCAACTGTAGTCTGCTTGCAGGCAGACTGCTTCTAGACCTTCCAGAAGTGCAAGGCAGCATCTGCAGTAATAGAATTTCCCAAAGTGCTCAGAAACATGGTAAGAAGAGGCAAACTATGATGTGTGAAGACACGGATAATGCGGAGACAGGGAGAGAAGCAGGACACAGTTTAACTTCCACAAAGTAGCTGTCACTTGAAATGACATGCCATTTCCACGTATAGACTCCCCCCAAATACGTTTCTTTCCCTGTCTTTTGACAGCAGGTTTTAAGTCGAGTCTCACCCTTTTTCCGACAGGTGAAAAAACCTGCATTATCTGCCAACTGAATCGGCACGGGCAAACCTTTACATCCACCTGGATCCTGCTGGGAAAATGTGACTGAAATTTAACTTTGTTGGTCCAATTAAAGGGAAATCTAGTGCACATCGGAAGTTTTTCAGATGTTAATAAACAGTCCCACATGCAACTGAAACCAGTGTGCTTGCCTTTGCCTGCAACTCCTAACCATCTGGCAAGTAAACCCTCTCTCAGTGACCTCTATCTCTGACTTCTTTCCAGCCTAGAACTGGTTAATTGCCTTTCCCTGTTCCCGTTATTTGTGCTACACAGTAGAAACCTCAAGCCAGGTCAGCCCTTTTGCAAGAAGCAGAAAATTATTTCAGTGTAAAGCTCTTTGTGGCAGACTATAACACGACAGACAGAAGAGCAGAAGGTCAAAACGGTGGCATAAGAAGTAAAAAGGCTTTAAGTTCAAGTTGAAGAACAGACCACCAGCAGGACCATAACCCAGCATCTCCTGACTGTGGGCTCACTACAGCTGTTAGACTGCTCTGCTCGGTTCCTAACACATAGCTTATGTGCCTTTGCAGCAAATCCGTCACATTATCAAAGGGGGGGTCTTTGCAGCCTCTTCATCCCTGCCACAATACACAGTTACTCTCATTCATTTCCATTTCTTCCTTCTCTGACCTTACCTTGGACCCTACCTCATCTCTAGTTCGAGGCACTGGAGGAAGACAGGGGAAAAGCATGAAAACGAAGTGAGTCAGCAGTTTCTGAGCAGCACACAAGCATTAGTCAGGGGTGATCAGGGTACTCACCCCAGTCAGATGTGAATGAGCCTAAGACCACCAAATAACAGACTGGCGAGCAAACTTTCCCAAACGCCTGAAAATGAATCACTGGGCAAGGCCGCCCCACAGGAAAAGCACTTCAGGGAAAAAACACATTCTCAGCTGCCACATACCAGTCCTGAAAGGCAACAAAGCACACAGAGTACTGTTCTGCCACATTCCTAGTTCCCTCACAAAAAGCCCACTGCATTCAGTACAGCTGAATCAAACACACCTGACGAGACAGCTGCCTTGACTGGTATAATGTTTTGTCTAATAAGCAAGGCCCACAGTAGCAAAAGCTCTTCCTGAGTGAAGTACATGCACAGTGCACTACTATGCACTGTTGCCCTCCTGCTCATCTGCTCCCTTACCAGGACACACTGACAGCAGTAGTAGTGATGCCATTAGTCAAGGAAGCAGTGTGCCACACCGTGCAGTGGAAATCTGAATTTTCAGAATTTAAGACTAAATTACTAATACAAGTTCTAAGGGCCACGAGTGCTCATTTGCAACACAAGGATAGTACCTTGCTACTCTCAGCACAGCTGTGACAGTGTCTTCCTGCACAAAGAGATTTGAAGGGGTGTTGTTCCCAGTCTTCACCTTCCAGCAACAAAATCAAGGGTACACAACAGAAAAACCAATCCACCCCTTTCAGCAGGACAGAGAACAGCCCTAGGATACTCATCCATCACCTGCAAGAGAACCCTTCTCCTACAAAACTCTTCTCTGCTACGGCACAGTAAGTCCATTAAACTGTGAGTGATGTACAACCATCGCTCCAGGAGAGCATATCTCACTCGAGACAGATGGACACTGCTTCAGTGCCTCTGCACTTGGGCTGGACAGAGCAAAGACTTACTGTAAAAACAACCTCCCCACCAAAATGACACCTATTGAGTTTCAAGAAACACAGCTAATTACTGTGCTCTGGGTACAGCATTCTCTGTTCTGCGACGCTGAGCAAGTGCTAACCTCTCTGTGCAATTTCTCCACTCCTAAAATACGTTACTTTCACCTCCTTGTGAGGCATTTACTAAAATCTGTGAAAGTGCTTGCCAACAACACAACTAAACTTTACTCAAGAGCAACCTTTATCCATAAGCAGCTTGCAATACCTTCTCTCTTCTCTGCAGGCTTCCTAATATATTCTTCCCCATGAAACCTGGCCCTGTCATCCATAAAAACACAGGTAAAGTTTCATTTCTTGATGCAGCTTATTCAGGCATTGTTAATGCAAAACATTAATAGGGAAGAGCAAAGCTACACATATTTATACAAATTTCTAAAGTGAATAAATATGTGTTTTAACCTACAGTATTTAGAAAACTGCAGCACTGTATCAGATACAAGCAGGTAGAGAAAGTCAGAAAATGACAGCAAACATTCAGAGCACATTAACTATTCTAGTGATCCATGCAGTCAGTCTTTATACAGAAGCAGTCCTGGCATATACAAACAGACCTCTGTACGTCTACACCAATCTTATCCTTCACGTGAGAAGTTAGAGAAAAAGAGGCTGAAAATTTCAGCTTAAGTTGTTTCACAACAGTTTCTCTACTCCACCAGTTTCTAATTCTTTTGCTACTCACTCTAGTGTGAAGTCATTATCAGTACAAGGTGAGGCTACAATCGTCTGGTACGATTCTGGGCCGAAGGCATCACTGTTTTTAAATAAATGCTTGGGATTTTTTGTTTGAGAGTTTCTGGCATCCTTCTACCTTCTTGTAAAGCATTTTCAGATTTCATATAGCAGCAAGCTTGCTCTCTCCCGCACGAGCACTTGCGTAAGGTACATCATTCTTAGATGTCTGCACAGGGACTCGAAACGCGACTTTTAGAAATGTGTAACAAGCATAAAGACCACAAGTCTTGGTGCGACAGTGTTGAAACAGACTCTTTCGTGAGTTGTCTTTTCAGCCATTCAAGTGAGTGCTCACTTGTTGAAATAAATGCTAAAAAGCATTACTTGTTATTTAAATAATGTTCACCACAGTAGACACACCTTAAGTCAGTCTGTGGCCATTATTTAATTTGGCTTAAATATCTTTATGAACAGACGCCGACAGGTGAAAGGCAGAGCTCCTACAACACGTGAGCACATCACTCGGGAGGGAGACTGCCCCTCTACCCCGCCTCAGTCCACGGACTCCCGGGCACGGCGGGCGGAGCAGCCGCCAGGACCGACCCGCGCCCGAGCCCGCCCGCTCCGGACCCCGCCGGGGCACGCCGCGCCCGCTC
>VZTA01023701.1:0-99189 GCA_013398855.1 Mohoua ochrocephala | reverse complement strand
TGCCACTACTTTGCACGCGGCGGGAGCGGACGGGCGGCTCGGGCGGGGCTGCCAGGCTCCACCCGCCGGGCGGCTCCACTCCGGGAACAGGGCCCCCCTCGCCTTCCCTCCCCGCCGTCAGCATGTCACTTCCTCCTGGGGCGGCGGGAACGGGCGACCCCTCCCCGCAGCTCCATCGCCCGCCCTCCGGGGCGCCGCCGGAGCGGAGAAGGAGAGGTCCCGGCGCCGCGGTTGAGGAAGGGCGGCGGGCTCCGAGGAGGGAGTGGGAGCCGGGCAAGCGGCGGCCCGGGGGAAGGGGCGCGGCGTAGCGCCCGTCCCCTGGGGGTCGCCGGCGCTGATCGGAGCTGACTGCTCGTCGTCCCTTACCAGGCCAAACGCAGGGTGAAGGTGGAGAGGAGGCTGTCGCGGGGTGATGCGCACCTGTGACTGTCTGACCCTTCAAGTAGAAACCGGGGACAAAAAACAACTCCACGGCTTGAACGCCGTGGAAAAAGATAAATGCCGTGGCAGCCATCCAAGCACCGAGTACACTGACACACAATATTCACTCTATGTGACAACGCAAACATTTGCTGCCAGGCTCTGATTGTGGAGTGAAAGGCAGCTTCCATGAATAGGGAACAGCAGGAACTGAGTCTATTATAAACACCCAAAGCATTGGAAGGTGATGGTGACTGGGATGACACATCACTGGGACAGCACCGTCAGCTCCTGGGTGTCTGGTTATAGCGGGGCTGGAGGGCTCCCGAGGCTGGGGGCTGGCAAGCGATGAGCTGGGTGGAGCAAAGCCCTGTTACGGACCCTGTCCGTACCAGCCACGTAGAATCCCCCTTTACCCTCATTGTAAGAGGAACGCAAACTAAACACTTGTCATGGTTTAACTCCAGTCGGCAACTACTGGCTAGGCATCAGTCAGTGTCTGCTGAGGAATTGTACTGCGCATCACTTGTTTTTCTGGGGTTTTATTCCTCTCTCTCCATTTCATTACGTTTATCCTTATTGTTGCTATTATATCATTAGTACTATTGCTCTTAGGGAGCAGCAATAGCAAGGCTGCTGCTCAAGGGAGGAAAAGCCTGGAGCTGAGGGTAGCCGCAGCACAGGCAGTGTACTCAGTAGCCAGAGCACTTTCCCACAGTACCTGGACAGGGCAGTGGCAGCACAGCTCAGCCCCACTGACTGTCCTAGACAAGATGAAGCAATGAAACAAGTGTAAAGCTCGTACAAAGAGCAGCAGAAGATAAGGCCACAACTAGAAACAGAGCTACAATAGGGTTGGGAGCCAAGGCAGGAGACCAAACCAAACACGTGTGCATCTACTAGAAAGCTCTCACAGGGACTAAGGGCCCAGACCTGGGCTTAAATGGAGCCCTGGCTCATGGGCCATGTGTATGTGGGTCCCAGGTGAGGCTGGTCAGGGCTATGTGTAGATGTAGGTGTGCCATCAGTGCCCTGACAGGTTCCTGCTGATGGGGGTGTATTGAGTGTACTGTTCAGGAGGTCAAGATTTCGTCACCTTCTTCCCATTTGGTCATGAAGGAGTTGCATCCAGCTCACCGACATTCTCAGGCCAGTGGTCTAGCTGCTGAACTGCTATGTGGAGAAAGATTGGTAAAGGAAATTTCCTCAGCCATATTTCAAAAGTCTGACCTCGTGGCTGTGTTTAGAAAAAGGGATAATTCCAGGCAGAGGTAGAAAAAGTAAAATCCATGAATGAGGTACTTAATTATGGAGAGTGGCTGGGTTTGTAGCACAGCTGTGTCCATAGCATCCCCGACCACCTACTTGAAGCAGCTTTGTGTACTACAAGTACAGATTCTTGGGGTGTTATTCCAAGGTATCTTACTCAGCATCTAGATGTTATCCTGAGAGCCAAGGGTCCAAAAGTCAGGCACCCTGGTGCTGAGTGTGGTAGTTTCTGAACATCTTTTACTTAGCTTTCCTTGAAACCAAACTCTCTGCAGCTGGTTATTTGTATGTTCTGATTTTCTGTGAAGCCATAATAAAAATCTGTCTTCTCGCTTTCATTAGTGTTAAGCTGCAGCTGAATGTAATAGGTTTTATGGATGCTTTACACCTGAGAAAACTTTCCATTGGAGAGGCGAATTCTAGTTTTGATACCGTACATCTATTTGTCAAAAGACTAACCAGGAAAACATGAATAATAAAACCCTCTTATTTAAGTTGGGGATTAAAAGGTAAATCTTTCATATGAAGCTGTTAGAGACCATGGTAATGACTGAGAGTGAGGAGCATGTAGAAGAAAATACTTCTGTGCTAAGAGCAGGTCTTGTGATGTCCTCGCTGAGTGTTTTTTAGGTGGTGGAACAAGGAGGATAAAAAGGAATCAGATTCTCTTTCTGTAAGCTCTGCCCTCCAGAGCACTGAATGGGGTATGTCTCAGTTTTGGTATTCCTTGTTCTGAGTGCTTGGTTTGCACCCTCAGCATAGTTGGTTTCCTTGTTTCTGGTGAGTATGCAAATACTTTATTTGCATTGGGCAAGATTCAAGAGTTGAGTCAGGAACTTACACCAGGCAGTGATGCCTCCCAGCTATCCATCACTGTGTGAAATGGGTGATTTCCAGTGAGTTTCCCTGTAAGAAATAAACATAACAAAAACACGATAACAACAACAATAACAAACCAAAACCACAAAAACAAATCCCAAACCACCGCCCTCCTCTAGTCCCACTGGGCAAAGTGTGCACTCCAATCGGTGAGGAACCCAGGTATCTCTCATGGCTGAAGTAAAATTAACTGCTTGCTGGTTCTCACAGCTGGACCCCAATCCTGCTCACCACATGCACTTTTAAATGACTTGTGAATTCAACTTCAGAAATTTTATTGCAGGCAAAAGCTTGTCTGTCCTGGAAAGTTCTGCAGTGCTACCTATGCCATCCTAGAGAGAAGAGGCTGCACCCGTGCTGCCGATGCTGCCAAACTGAGAGGGTGGATACTGACATAGGGATATACTATGATACACTGCCATGAGCAGCTGGATTCAAGAAGTCCAGTTTGCTCTTGCTGCATGTCTTATGGTTAGAGTCTCCAATATCTAATAAGGTGTGGGTTCTAAAAGGCTAAGTTCCTGCATTTAAAAGCATTCATAATGGTCCTCTTCTGTGTAGACTGAGTGTAATAGAGGCTGAACTGCAGGCTGTCCCTCCGTGCTGGCAATAACAGGAAGTCTTTCCTGTGCTTGGCTTATCCGTCTTTATGAAAATTGTGGGAAAGTAATTGTGTCTGAGATCTCTGCTGCTTTTTTGGGGGTTGATTAAAATCAGCTAACAAGGTCGGGAATTGTAGTAAGGACTGATGTGTGTAGTCTGACTGCACAATCCTTTTCCACTAGGAAACCACGTGAAAATATCTATACATAGGTCAATATATGCTGACAGTTTATTTAAGTATGGCAACCAAAAATGAACAGTACCAATGCAATGCATTGTTGTAATGGTGGAAGTCCTAATGCGGATGCAGGTGTACCAGTTTAAATAGGCCAGTGGGGGAGTGGTGTTGAAAATCACACCCACTCCCTGTGTGACCAATTTTTCTGGGTGAGTTTTTCTAGTGGGGACTAACCCCAACTGTGACACCTGCCATCTTCTCCTCTACCTCAGCTGTACAGTGGAGCCACTGTTTTCATACAGAAACTCCCACTTCCTTTCAAAGAAGCCACACGATACTCACAAATGGAAGCATTCTGTTAAAACTAAACCCTGGGGCCACAGTTAAATTTAGAATAGATTCATTCTTTAATTGAATAGAAATTAGCAAAAGAGCTAATGTGTGACATGAGTTACAGGAATTTAATCTGCAGACTGTCCAATTTGACCCTTTACAAAGTCTAGTCCATACAGAAAGAATACTGACTGAGATGCCAAAACCCATTTCTTTGAACATGTTTATTCTTTCAGCATGCTTTATTTTCTGCAACAAGTATATGATTACTAATCAATTATGTAAATTCTTTACAATTTTTAAAGAATACCATTCCTTTAATAAATACCAAGGATCCTACCATACAAAATGTTTTCCAAATTACTCTTTTTAGAATTATACCAAATATTTTCACATCTGCTGACATCCACAAAATAAATACTCCTTATACATGTGCAAATATTATTTCTGTAGCTGTTTTAAGTATTCACCTTGAGCCTACCTATGAGGAGGAGAGGATCCTTTGTTTCTCTTTACACATGTATCTAATACAAATGTCACGGATTTGTTTTTCTTGTTTTCTTAAAGCTTGATTAAAATGAAGACTTCTGCATGGACCACTTTGGGCCTAAACTTGGTGACTCAGGTGACAGGCTTTAGATATCCCTACCTGTGCAGGTGACAGAGCAGATATTCTAGACATGCACACACAGACATGCATGCACACACATTCACACACATACAAACACCTACCCCATGACAGGAGGAAATCTTGCAGCTCTGATTAAACTTGGCTCAGAGTGTGACAAAACCGTGAGGGCTCCAAAGGCACCTTGGAAATGCAGAGATGCAACATCTGCTACTGGCATGGTCATGGGTGTACGTGGGTGGAATTCCTCTAAGACCTTAGAGGAAAGATCACTTTGGAGCTGCAAAGGTAAGGGTTGTTTAGAGGGTACTCAGGAAACTGCAGAAAAGCTCAGAAAAGAAACTGCCGAAGAAAAGTCTTGGTCTGAACCCTTGGAAGCTGGAGTAGCACAGACCCTGTAAAAACAAATGCTGTTTATGCATAACTCTGTTTACATCAAGGCAGCATGGCACACTGGCTGCTCTCCAGGTCTTCAAGGGCAATACCTAATTTGCATATGTAGTTACACAGACATTTACATTCAGAAGCAAATCACACAGTTATGCTTGTTGCTTGCATATGTACATTGCATGTGCACCTAGAAGAAGAAATAACTACTTCAGTAGGATGAGGACAAGGCTGCTTTATGCCACAGCAGAGATGAGCTGTGTGGGCCTGCCATTTCGAGCTTTGTACAAACTTACATAAAATGGCAATCCCTGCAATAGGTGTGGTCCTCTTGATCCAGCTTGTAATGAATTCTGTAGCAGTGTCCTCACCCTGTGAGTGGCTGTATCCTCACCCTGCCCATAAAAGACAGCAGCTTTAAGCCACACTTAGAGCATTCATCTTCACTCTGCCAGGTAACAACTCTAGTTCCATTGTCGAATTTACACTGAAGTAGTGTTCAATTATCTGTTCAATCACATGGAATTGGAAAGGTCATTTAAAAAAACTTTTAAGAAGAGCCAGGAAAAATACTCATCCTCATACATTGCTCACTGAAGAACATATTACCTGCTGCAGCTCTTCTCACCAAACCCACACCACGCTGTCCATACTGGAAACACAAGACAGGACTCAACTCTCGTCTTATCAGCTGTAGCTGTCTCCATCCCATGTTCTCCTTTGTGCTACTTTTGTAAAGACAGCTTTATCTGACAGGTGAAAGGGAGCTATTTCCCAAGAAGGGTCTATTTCCCAAGAAAATTGCGGGATAAACCATGATTTGAATGTTAGGAGATAATAACTATGCAACAGTCTTTTATATAGGGTCTTTATATGGATAGTAGATATAGTTTTTTCAACTTCTGTGTAGTCAGATGTATTTGAAGAGCAGATTTGGGTCAATTTTTATTCTGTATACTTTAGTAGAGCCCACTAATGATTCATAAAGGTCCTACACTTTGGAGACATTGTGTGAAGTATGGTTCTTGGTCACTCAAGTGTTAAATTTAGTAGTACAGCTTATAGACTAATACTCTGACAGCAAATTCGACTCCTCAAAAATTGAACTAACTGGCATTCTGTACTGTTGCTTTCTGTCTCATGATAAGCCAGTGGTTGATGAAGTAGATTTTTAAATAAAAAGTCATTAGTGAAAAGCTGATTTGGTAAAAGCTGAATACTTAGAGTTTTTGTAAATGTCTGTTGCACACATTAAGGAATGAAATAATTTGGAACATCATTTTTGGTACTAAATTGCAGAAAGAGATTGCATGATACTTGATAACAGGAAATACAAACAGCATTAGCAGCTCAGGACTTAGAGAAAAGGAGTAAAAGAGCCAGGGAAGATCTTGTACTGGTTTTGCCTTAGGCTGTCAAATATTCGTGATGCGACTGAAAAAATCCAGTACACTACAGACTGCTTTATCCCACCAAATGGAGCAAATCTGTGTTCTGTGTGAAAAGAGTACAGGACACTATATTTCCTCTAATTTCTTCCTGTTGATCTTTCTTCCCCACTGAACCGATGGTTTAGGGAACCTACATATTTCCAGTGTCACATGAGGAGACAGGTCTTAGCTTTTAGTTTTCTATAATTTGGCCCGATCTTGCTCCCAGTGGCATTTCCTTGATGTCAGTAGATGCAGACACAGCTTCAGAACTGGCTGTTGAATAAGGATGCTGTATTAAGGAAATTACTAACTTCCAGAGAAAAGGAAAATAGTTCCTGAGTCTAAAACTCTTAAGTGAGTATGGAAACCTTGAAACAGAAGTGTTTTTACATAAAGTAGTTGAAAATCTCGTGAAGGTGTCTGATCATCCTTTGGTAGCAGTTGCACGAAAAGAAAAGTGTCCACAAAATGGAAAGCAGACTGGACACCTGTGAGAAAAATGACAGAGTAGTTCTCAGAAGCCCCAGGCCCCATAATGCTTCCGATATTTCAAACACCACGCTGCTCTTAAGACAGTCTGTAATGAAAAGAAAGTGTTGTTGAAAGAGCGATGTTATACTTTCTGAAGTGAAATTGCCTCAATGTGAAAGATTTTCTGTGTGCCTTGCTGGCTTCTACTAATCATTTACCTCTAAATACTAACCACAGTGTTTTATACATGTTTGGTTCCAGTTCTGTGTCATGCCATGCTGTCCTGCAGCCTGTTCATGGGGCAAAATTTAAAAGGATTTGCCGGGGATCTAAGAAAGGCATGTAATCCAGGGATACGTTTTGGTAGAAGCAAACTAGATAATATTGCCACACCACTTCAGAGGCTCTTTATAACCATTATCAGACACAAAAGATCAGGCCGTTTCTGTAAGAGCTTGCTTTTGCCTCCAGCTGCTCCCATGTGATGGCTGTATTCTTGTCTGTCTCAGTCCTAAGTGTGGCTTCCAGCACAAATCACAGCAGCCCCCAGCAGTGTTTCAGTGTAAGGGCCCTGGTTCTCTGTGTACGCTAGAAATCAGCCCTTCCATCATTTTGGTTTGAGTTGGAAGGGACCTTAAAGATCATTTAGTTACGCCCCCCTGCCATGGGCAGGGACACCTTCCACTGGACCAGGTTACTCAGAGCCCCATCCAGTCTGGCCTTGAACCTCCAGGGATGGGGCATCCACAGCTTCTCTGGGCAACCTGTGCCAATGCCTCACCACCCTCACAGTAAAGCACTTCTTCTTGATATCTAATCTAAATCTACCCTCTTTCACCTTAAGGCCATTCCCTCTTGTTTTATCACTACATGCCTTGTGAAAAGTTCCTCCCCAGTTTTTTTGTAAGCCCCTTTCAGGTGCTGAAAGACCACAATGAGGTCTCCCTGGAGCCTTCTCTTTTCCAGGCTGAACAGCCGCAGCTTTCTCGGCCTGACTTCGTAGGAGAGGAGCTCCAGCCCCCTGATCATCTTTTTGGCCCTCCTCTGGACTGGCTCCAGCAGGTTCACATCATTCCTGTGTTGGGGGTTCCAGAGCTGGATGCTGCACTCCATGTGGGGTCTCATGAGAGTGGAGTAGAGGAGGAGAATCACCTCCTTGACCTGCTGGCCACGCTGCTTTGGATGCATGGATGCAGCTCAGGGTCCATCTTTGCTTTATGGCACAAGCTGCTCCATGGTATCTTCCTCTCTTCTGTTCTTTGATTCTGTGAAAAGCAAGCCGAGGCTAGGGGATAGCTAGGGGTATGACAACAGGGCATGGAGCTAGTCAGCAGTCTGAATCCAGCAAAAGACGTTGGCAAATCAGCCTATTTATTCAGGCAGCTCCTTTGTAGTCAATGTGAAACTGCATTGTGAATTGGCAATTGCAATCCACTTCCTTTGGAAAAAAATCACTGCAATAGACAGTAGATAGCAAGCTCTTACAAATCATTGGCAGGCTGTTCTGACACCAGTCCTCAGGTTCTTTGAGCATCACATTGCTTGAAACTGCTGCGTCCCTTGTCACCAATTTAGTACATTCATCAAACCCGAGACAAAGGCCTTTCTCCAAATACTTCTCCTACAGGAAACTGTGCTAAGTGACCAAATGGCTAAATGCCCAAATGGCTCAGCCAGAAATTGGGCAGTAGTCCCACTTGGCCCTGGAGGAGTGAACCTCCATGAGATGGCCACCTAAAGCTGGTATTAAGATACTAAGGTGGTACCTTAGAACAGTTGCTAAGTGTGGCCTTATCAGAGGGCTTCCCACTTCACAAATCCCTTAAGAAAAACTGTTGGATACAGTACATGGAATGGACTGTTTTCTGAGAAAGATTGTCTTTATAGCTCAACATCAGAATTGCTTAACTAGGCACGTTTTTGTATTAGAAGGTAGAAAACTCTCAACAATGAAGTTTTATAGAAAATGCGGTAGGAAATGCACAAGTACCGAAGCTGAGTGCAGCACGTGTCAGATAATTTATGTGTGATAGATTAAAAACTCATGGGGACAAAGGACCTGGGTTGCTGTTAGGAGGCACCTCTTGCTCTACGGAGAGTCCTCAGTGTCATCCTACTGTCATTTGTCACAAAAGTTCAGGTGCCCCGACTTCAAGCCATCAATGCTAACAAATAAAAGGCTTATGCACACGCATCCTGGCGAGCCCATGTCCCCATCAGCTCCTGAGCTCAGCCCCAGCTGTCTGATGCAGGTTTAACACAACCATTCTCAGAGCGATTTGACACTATTTAATTTGTATGCTCACTTCCATGCTAGCAGTATGTTATTAATCCTACAAACCATGCTGATTTATATTTTTTCCCAACCTGAATAACATAGCTAATGTCATTTCCTACTCATCAACTCCCAGATGACTAAGAATCACTGGTCCAGGAAACTGTGAGCTCTGGGATCTGTCAGTCAGTCACCTGGCAATTCAACCATAAAACAGTCTACATAAGCACTTTGCAACTTTTTGTGAATCACAGGTGCCTCAAGTATTAACAATATAACCAACAAAACCTGCTGCCTCCTAGGCTTGGTATCCATAATGGTAGCATGAATCAGAATTGGCTACACTAACTGCAGTAAATCGACAGCACTGAGCAATCCCATTTCGTTAATAAGAGCATCTCATCACCAGCTGCTCCTTGGAGACAAATGGCTGCATCTGGCTTCCTAAACATTGCTTTCTCTTGCCGCCCCCAGGGACTAGTAGCATTTGAGACATCAGTGACCTCATAGTCTGAGTTTTTTGTACACTGGAAATGTCTTTTCTGTCCTGATGTCTGATTTTCCTGTCCTTTTTCTTCATAAGGGGAATCACAAACAGTAAAATAAAATCTAAAAAAAAAAAGGAAAAGAAAAGTGTTTTTTTCCAACACGGATAGAATGCCAAAACCCATAGCTGAAAAATATCTGCCTCATGCTAGCACTTTTCCAAGACCTACATCAGGCAGTGTGATATCATCCTGACAACTATTTTAAAAGTCTGTTGCTAGAGGGATAACTTTCTACTTGGCAGGTATGAAATGCTTTTTCCTCTCTTATTTCAAATGCCTTATTTAGGCAAAGAATTTAACCCTGAAACCAAGTCCCATGCACTGGCACTGGTCAAATGATTGCAATCCTAAGTGGACCTTCCTTCCTGCATTGATTTGTCTTTCCCCAAATCCACTTGAAATTATTAAAGCTTCTACAAAGGCAAGGAGTTTTGCCAGTCCTCAGTTTAGTGCAGTGTAGGGATCTTACAGTCAGTGTTACATTCACTTACCAAGACACATGGACTTTCAAACAGCGATTCCCTGCACGTGCAGGAATCTCCGTCATGTGAGAAAACAAGTGGTGTTTGCACAACCGCATGGTAAAGACTTCTGCATGGAGCAGTAGGCTTCATGCAACATCCATGAGAGATTCCTGGGCTCCCGTGCTGAATCCCTGTGTATCACAGATGGAGGGGTCCAGCTGCTTTCATAACATTTTGTGGATTTTGCCACTGAGTTTCAGCTCTTCTCTAAATGGGACAGGACCTTGTGGGAATATGATGTGTCTCTGAGAGTAGCTTGCCCTCTGACTGTGTCTGTTACTACAATAGAGCTCACAGAAGTGAGGTGGGAGGGAGGAAATACCAGCCACCTGGCTCATGACACCTTAAGGGTATGAACAGTCTTCTCCTAAACACCAGACAATATGAAGCACAATAAGGCTTTGTAAGAACTGTTAAAATATTGCTAATTATACTCCACAGCGAAATGGAGGCAAAAAGTGACAGGTTTCGGCAGCAGCAGTTGTTTAATTCTGGACGAACTACTTTATTCTAAATATCTTCGGGAATCTAAAAGCCATTTCTGAATTAGGAAACGGAGGCAAACAAATAGACAAGATGTGTCTTCCCACAAGAGAGTAGTTCTTGAAAGCCTTGGCCAATTTTTTTTACTTAATTCAAGTTTGTTTCACTTTTCTTTCAGTTTCCTGTATCCTAAAATTGTGCCTAGAAGCTGGTTATTAAGAGCGCATTTTTGGAAGCATCAGTACTTTTAAAGTAATTTAAAGAAAATTACTTTGCAGCAAATGGAAGCCAGCACAGTAATGGCAGAGGGAGTGGGTTACCAGAGACCAAATGCTCAGGAAGGAAAACACAGTAAGGTAAAACTTCCCTGAATTTAGATATCAGCCCCTATGATTACCTTGCACTACTGTGTGTGGCACTCAAGCTGATAAAAATAGATTTATTACGAAGATCCCTAAGTGTTTGTGGAACAGTTGATTGCATCATCTTAATTAGACAAGAGCAGAATTCCTTAATGTTGTGTTCTTCTCACTACCCGGGTGACCGCAAATCACTTTGGGAAGGTTGTGGCAGCTCTGTGTGGGGTGATTTGGGGCAGGTGGGAATGGGATGGACCTGCAGCTCCGGAGAGAGGAAGCTATGGCCTGGCCCGACATGTATCTGGTCAATGTAGAATGTGGGAGCTTTGCCTTCTGATGGCTAAATATTTATCGGGCCGCGAACTATAAATAGGTATAGCTGTTTAACTTATGTCACCCTGGTGTAGCACCATGAGTTTCTGTGACACTCGGTACTGGCTTCCAGTAGAGGAGACCGTGGTCCTTGGTCTGTGCTTTGCCAACGCAGCTGAGGGGCTTTCCAGCAGACAGACTCCAGGAAATTTCACAGGGGCACTTTCAGATGTTATTGGTCTCCTGTCTGTCTTTCCTACCCTCTTGGATTATTAATCCTCTGGAAGACAAAGGAGCAACATGTGCCTGTGTCTCAACTGTCCCAAGGCGTAGGCCAAATTTTCAAGAAAATCACCCCCAAAGGTGAAGTGCTCAATGCTCACCATTCATTGGAAAAAGGCAGGTAACAGAAGAAGGGCAGGGCACTCAGACAGGCACAGGAGTGTCTTCAGCCACTTCAGCAAAATTCTTCAGAGGACATTTGCCAAGGTCCTTGCTGACATTGGATCTGTGCAGAAAGGTATAGAAGGTACAGTGACTGACTTCCCACAGTTAGCTCTCCCAAGGAGATGGGAGAAGGCACAGATGTGCAACAGATCTTGAAATGATTCTGAGTAGTAAAATGTGGCTACAGCATGAGATTTCTAACTCTGTAGAACTAATAAGTGTTTTAATGCAGTGTTTCAGTTTTGATTTATATGCTACACACACGCATAAACAGCTAAAGGGATGTTGCAAAGTCAGCCACTCAAAGCTGGAAGTGCCAGAATTAAAGTGACCTTTGCAAATTTACTGCCTCCTCTGTGGGTCTTCATATGTTACGTGGGTTTCAGTTTGCATGGCTGCCCAGTCCTTTTCCCACAGACTGTGACATATTCAGAGAAAAGACCAAACAAGCCTAATTTAACGAGGAGTTGTTTAAAACTGTTTTATCATACTTGCTCAATGTTTGTGGCAGCAACACTAGCTAACATTTATGATGTGCTGTTTAAACCCTCATGGGTGTTTTTAATAATACTGTCATAGTGTTCAAGTCTATTTTCACAAATTGTCTGTGAATTGAAGCCGGGGGCATGAATCTGATCCTGCCATTGTTACCCCAAGTGGTGAGTAACTTCCCTCATGATTACTGGTGCTGCTCTTCAGAAAAAGGAAAGAGAATTCAGGTCTGATTTATAGCTGGCGTTTTGTGCTTCTTCTAAATGCCCCCCTCCTCGCACCAGAAGGGTATGTGGGAACATGACAGTCATCATCTGGGATGAGTTGGGTTCTCACCAGAGATATAGAATGAACTTAAAATCAAGTGCAAAGAGGAGGAATCAGGATCGTCAATAAGAGCCCTCTTGTCATTAAGTCCAGATATTGTTCTGCAAGTGCAGTTTTTCCATTAACTTTGTTACAGTGTCCAGTCGCATAAATCCTCATGTGCAGTTTCTTTTAGTCGTAATGCTTGGCACTCCTGGCTGGTAGAGACTGAAATATGCAGAGGCAGCCTGAACAGCAGCAGAGGAAAGAGATGATAAAATCGTTTTATCATTCTACTTAACAGCTTCCTCTGTGCTGTAACACAGGCCATTTGATAACCCAGCCATTTGTGTGTGCAGGGTCAAAGCATTGTCCCTTAGCTATAACAGCTACCAGTGTAATTAATGAAAATTACAGTGTCAGGATCTAAGAGATTGTAATGGCAAAAGGAAAAAGCATGCCTAATACTTTCCTTTATAGCAAAGCTCTTCCAAATGTGTATAATCCTAGACAATTTTCAGCTTCCAAACTGAAATTTCCAACCACTGCTCACTCTTCAAGATTTAATTCTTGGAGAAATTAAAAGATGCTTGCTTTGTTTATTTAAGGCGACAAGAAGATAAAACTGAAGCAAAAGTATCTCCTGGGGTTGGTTGGTTTGCTTTTTTTTTTTGCTATCAAATGAGATATGTTGAATAATATTTGGAACAACTGTTGCTCCTCGGCAATTTACTACAGAAGGAGCTATTTTGTCACAGAATAATTCTGCCAGAGGTTTCTGCAAGTACACATTAATGCATTTTGCTCAAGGCCAGGCAAGTCATCAGATGCGAGTAGAATGCATATTCCAGTGTTGTTAATTTCCAGTGTTGGTCGACATGTCTATAACAATGTTCATCGTTGATGCAAAGACAGCAACATTTTTGATTCAAAGAATGGATCCTGACTGAAGTGTTGCTCCTGTTATTTGTGGTAGTTCAGCAGGTTTTTGGTACCGCCACTTAGGAAGTTTGCAATTCAAGATTTGCACTGTCTGGAACTAGGAAGTAACAAAGGGACAAAGTTGTACGTGAAAAGCTTATTTTTTCCTTTCTCAATAAAGTGGGACATGATCAAACTTCAAAGGATCTATAGCTACCATAAGAAGATTTTAATACTATAATGTTTGCTCTCAGAGTATGGAAGTCTTAGGGTTTCCAGAAACAGTGAACCCTATTTTGGAGAAATGGTTTCTGGCAAGCCATTGCTGTCTGCAGAGCGATGGCTTCAGGTGCACTGGAGCCACTAACCTGGTGGTACTGCCATTTGTTAAAATGTTCCATGTGTTTTTGAATAATTTCCTGACCAGTGAAGTGGTTTGGTTTTCTTTCTGGGAAAAAAAAAATCTGTAAAAGAGCTTAGAAGGATTTTTTTTCCTTTCTACATAAAGAAAGGAGAACTTTATCAATGATATAGAGTAGTAGATATTCCAAGAAGCATATAGAGGGGATAAAATCATATCTGCTATACCTCCTTAATATTCTCCTCAATGTCTACAGAATGCAATTTATTTAATCCCTATTTGGTGGTATAAGACAGAATTCTGGGGAAAAAGCTTAAAAGTGCATAAATGACAGAAAAGGAAAAATACTATTTTAATTTAAGGTTTCTTAGGTATTGCAGTAAAGACTGGAAAAAGTTCTTTCAAAAAGTGTCTCATTTAAATTTTAAAAAATGTTATTATCTAGCAATATAGTTTATATTCTGCCAATCACCGTACTACAATGATTTCAATAAAAATGAAGCAAAACATACTTTTAAAAATCCCCTATGAGATGTTAAATTAAATAGGATAATACAAGGACGTGATTATGTGGCAGTATTTCAAACACTGGCACTTACTGATAAAAAGCCATTATAATCCTCTCTGGAAACTCTTCCTATTCCCTCCTTGCTGATAAATGGGCCCAGCCTGGAATCTGGCAGACTGAAGAACAAGATCACTGAAAGCCACCTTTATGTTTTCCCTGCTCTCATCTTTCTCCTGAGTGTTACATTCTTTGAAGCTGCCTGAAGTGATAAAGTTGATTCTATAATCCCTGTTTCCCTGGGCTATTGCCACTACAGAAAACAGTTTGACTGTAGTCAGCTGTGACTCAGATGTCCTCCCTGGTGAGCTGGGAGGTGCATTGCCTTTGTCCTGGCGATCTTTAAATAGTAGCCAAAAGCAGGCAGGCTGCTGCTGGTGCCATCCCACCAACTTGAGATATTTAATGGAGATACCCAGGTTAGGAGCGTGTTTGCTCCAAACTTGGAGCAACTGCTTCTTGTAGTCAAGAGAGAGACAGGCAGACACTTGGTGCAAATGAATCAAATAATTTATATAATTTTCATCACTGATGTGTTTTAATTAATGCCAACCTTATTCTCCCTATGAGTCAGTCGAAACATCACTCAATAACACCACAGGAAAGGCCCAGCTTTTGGGTCGAATCCAACAGACTTCTTCGTGCTTCCTGTACAGCCCCAAAAGAGGGGGTGGAGCGGGTGTGTGTTAATCCATTTCCCAGAACCACCCATCCAAATTTATGCAATAATTTTCCCTGTAAGTTAATGGAGATCTTCCGATCTCAATTTGAAGCAGAAATTGGGACTGGACTGGGAATGCTTATTGCTTTGTGTAGCCATCATTTAATGATAAAATGAGGCTGTTTAGCCTCCTCAGTTTCATCTCTGATTCTACTCCACATCCCCCAGTAGCTTGGTGAGAATTTCATGTAGCTATCTGGGGTTTGGCCTGCCTTCTTTGCTGTCTCCATCTGTCTGTCTGTGCAGCTGTCTGTCAATCCTCCCACAGAGGCTTTTCCAAGTTAGCCAATTTTTGCTAAGCAATTTATAAAAGTAGCCTGCCAGTCAAGTACAGAAAACCTGTTAATGCTCGCACTGAGAAAAAAAGCCCTTAATCCTCAGTTCAAGCCATGTTTGGCTCAGAGCATTAGGGACCCAGGGCAGGAGGGGATGCGTGGTGCCGTGACCACAGGTGTAGCAGCATCCTGCGCTGGCCGGTGTAGAGCAAGCTCGGCACTGGGTCTGGCTGGTACAGACCTGATTCTCCTCCTAGCAGCTGGTATGGTGCTGTGTTTTGGATTTGTGACTACAATAGTGCTGATAACGTATGAGTGTTTTATCTGATGCTGAACAGTGCTTGCACAGCATCAAGGCTTTCTGTTTTTCCCACTCTGCTCCCTCATTGAGTAGGTTGGGGCTGAGCAAGAGGCTGGGAGGAGTCACAGATGGGGCGGCTGACCTGAATTGACCAAGGCAATATTCCAAACCATATAACATCATGCCCATCAATAAAATCCGGGATGCTGTCTTTCTAAAGTAGCCATTGCCCAGAGACTGCCTGGGCATCCATCTGCTTGTGGGAGGTGGTGAGTGATTGCTTTTGTATCACTATTATTATTTTTTTCATACCTTCGGTTATTAAACTGTCTTTATCTTGACCCATGAGGTTTTTTCTTGCTTTTGCTCTGCCTACTCTCTCCTTCATTCTGCTTGGTGTGGGAGTGAGTGAGCATTTGAGTGGGTACTTAGTTGCTGGACAGGGTCAATCCACTACATTAATCTACATCTACATGAGTTCTACCAATAGCAGCACAGATGAACCTTCAGGATAAAGAGCTGAAACATGTTTGGCAAACAATGCAATAACTTCCACACTGGAGGTATTCAAACCCAGATGCATTGAGCATAGCAGATTTACAGTACTGTAAAGTAATAAAAAAAATGCTCGCGTAGCACATGAAAAAAACGTTTAGAATACAAACACACAGGGGGTGATTATCAAAGGATGTTCCTGTACTTGCTGGCTTTGCAGTAACTTGCCTGTATCCTGAGATGCACAGCAGCAGCCACCTAGAGCTGTATAAATGCAGAAGCTGAGAAAAAGAAAGCCATAAAGTGTAGACACCTCATAAACCAGAAGCACATCACATGGAAACGAGGTGAAGAAGGCTTTGAGTGAGGTAGACCATTGTAGGATGATTATGAATTGCCAGCATGATGTCTCAGTGAACAACATGTTATGATCTGGCATGTGTCAGGAGTGGTTCCACCAGAGACACGGAGGGATGAATGCCACAGAAGGTGGTGGTGCAACCACACCTGCATCTTATGCCAAAGTCCATCACTCATACTTGATTCTAGGATGCTTAGAAAAATGTTTATTCAAGCTTTTAAGTTTGGCCTATTAAGCCTAATAAAATGAGTGAGGTGGAAATATGATTGCTGTCTACTCCGCCCAATCAAGGAACTAAGGGAACAGGAAACATTAACAAGAAAACGAAAACATTAAACTTACCAATGATATTGAGATAATGATAAATAATTATAAGGTGACTATTAATACCTTGGCATGAAAAGGTTTCTCATCACTGGCAGCTGGGATCATGTTGCAGAATTGCTTTGCCATGAAAGCAGATGGGTCTTAAAAACTGCTTGCCATGGCACTCTGCAAATTCATGGAAAGACTTACCTAACAAGGTGCCCATGATAGTAGGTGGACACAACAAACCAATAAGACCTTTGTACTCCTGAGATCTTAATAGCTTGAAAGGGAAAGAAATTAGGGAGTGTTAAGTATCAGGAAAACCTCCTGGTATGGAGATCTCTCTGGTAAGGGCATTGACTAGCAAAGGAAGCTGCTGGATCTGAGACAATAACTGCATTCATAGGAAAGGTTTCTGGATCCCTCTTTCTTCTTTCAAGCAATTAAATAATTCATTGACTAGTCTTCAAAGATGGAATTTTCCTTTGGGAGTAGGTGAACACAATGCTGTAGGAACATATATGAAGGGACCTCGTAAGGTCATCTTACCTATCAAGGCTTAACTGCTTGTAAAAAAAAGTTCTTTCATAAAGGAGTGAAGGCAGTAAAAACCATTATTTCTTCGGGCCAAGCAGTGCTACATAATAAAAAGTGTACATCATTTATCTGAGTCTTGCTGAAGTTCTGCTAAGGCCTTTTACAGTCTAATACAAATGTCTAAATAAACACAACTAGCAAAATACTCTGACATTTATACTGTTTGCTGGAAACATAACAGGAAAGTGATGCTGGGTGCAGTCATTACAAAGGGCTCTGGATCATGGACTTCTTTGTTTTTTGAAGAAGCAAATGTATTGATTTAAAGTTTCTCAGGGCCAGATTTTTCCATCCAGCAGCACAGCATTCAGAATCAGAGAAAAAGTTTCCACTGTTCTCTTTTATGTATGTGCACTGCCTTTGCTTAGCACTACAGGTATTTCATGACCAGCAATCTGTGCCCCAGCTCGCCTGGATGATGACACAGTTGATGTGTAAGCCCCAGAGGTCTTTTGGAATGAGTCCTTCCTGAGGAGGGCTTATGAGTTTTCTAGACTGGAAAAAGCCTTAAAAAATACTCCAATATAATGGCATAAGTAAATATGTAAATTTGCTGATCCACAGCTAATTTTGTACAATGCAGTGGTCTACCAAGCCTAGTATCAGGTAGGTCGGTGGCACAGCTAGAAACACAGCTGTTGTGCTGAACAGCCAGAACAGTAGCCTTTCTGTTGTGCAGACTTCACTTCATGTTTTTATTTATTCGGTTCTGCCCCGGAGCTCACACAATAAAGAGGACTAAAAATGAAATGTCATTGATTGTTTTTAATTTGTGCACGGTAAATGTCACTGAGAAGAGATCACTACTTCAGGAGAAGATCTTCTACCACGCGCGGGCTTATTGCTAGCACTGGTTTGAAGCCTGTTTGCTTTCTGTAAAATCCAACAGAACGAGGCAGTAGGAATAGCCTTTCTCTTTGTACTTTTGAAATAAAGTAAGGACCTGAGTGATTTGCAACTCCGTTAATGAGCACCTTAATATTTGCTAACCAAAGCCTGAGTAATATTTTGGTAAAATGTTAGGTTCAGTTACATCACCACCAAAACTTAGAAACTTCAATCAAAACTGATTTCAGCTTCATTAAGTGACTGAGTTTAATGTAAATATCACAGTCATTCTGGCCTTTCAGGAGCAGATTTTTTAAAAAAAAAAAGCAAACCTGGCATTTGTTGTTTCACTGAGTACTTGAAAAATGTCAGTGTAGCTTAATGAGGTAGCTTTTTTTCCCGATTTTTAACTCCATCAGCTGTGGAACACATGGACTTCGGCTATTCATTGAAAAAAAATTCAAACCCTTTGACCATATTGTGATCTCTTTACTTTGGAAAAGTACAGTGAAGAGCTTTCCAGGTTTAGCTTCCAGGCATAAACAAACTCAGCTGGCTGAACCTATTCAAGAGCATTTAGCATCCATTCCAAGAAAAACATTATATTGGCCCCAACAGAAGAAGTGTCTGAATACTATTTCATTGTATTGATTGCAGCCTTCCATTTTAGCATTACCTATTGAGCATTACTTAAGACCATCATTCAACCAGCTTTTGGCCTGGTAACCAGCAGCTGAAGTTGGCAGGCTGTCAGGATTACTGTTCATGAGGCAGACAATACAATCATGTACCAAGTAAGAATGCATGTGCAGTCTGGTGCTTCAGATGTACTTAGCTAAAGGCTTTTAAAACCAGTGTGACATCACTGCTTGATGGATTTTAGTTTGGACCAAAATGAGGTGGCGAGAATATGAGGTGGGCATGAATACGTTTTTTAGATTAAATATTTAACTAACAGACAGACAAAGAGGAAACTGGGACATCAAGGTCTCCCAGAGATCCCCTATGCACTGCTAAAATGCCAAAGCAGTGTTTTCAAAGTCTAAATTAGTCTTCCCACAGTGAAGCCAGCAGAAAAATTCCCAGTGTTTGCAAAGGATGTCAGGTTAGATCATTGTTCTTTAGGCCACTGAAAATCCTACCTTTAAAAAAATTATTTCTTTGTGTCCCTTATATCGCACTGGTGTTCTCTGGACATTAAACTTCAAACTTGCTTCCTGCATCCCTAAGCCTGTGTCATCACCATCCCAGCACACAGGCGGTCTCCACTTTGGTGCAGCTGGATTTTCCCAGTTGTGAGAAAAGGGATGATGTGCATTCGAGCTGTTGCCTCCATGTAGTCTGGCTGTACTCTCTGGACTGAATTCCCTGAATGTAAAATACAGATAATGGCACTTCCCTGCCTACACGGATTACGTGAATTCCTCAAGCTTTCTAGGGATAAAAGCCAAAAAGTAATGTAACAGGTGATGTCTTGCTGCATATTTTATCTACTGGCATAGAACCATTACTCCATTATTCAGAAAAATGGAGACAGAGACAAGAAAAACAAATTAAAAGCAAAGAAAAAAGCGCTATTAATAATAATGAAGAAAAATGAAATGGCATATGGCCTGATTTCTAAAAAAAGATATTCCTACAGATACACAAAGCACTACGTTAAATATGATTCTCCATATGATTAAATGAGCTTCTCTCAACTTGCCCACCTTTCTGCTTCCTTAAAGCTGCTGGCATTTTTTCTGGCCTGCACATACTTACCCAGAATATGAGAAGACGCTATTGAGAGCGTGTACTCCAGTAGTTCCCAGACAATCAAGCCACAGACTTCTAGAGCACTGAACTGTCTGAAGATGAGGCACGCAGAGCTGGAAATCAGTCGGTGATACACAAGGGGAACCACAGGGGCAAACACATAAAACACATACACGAATAAACATAATAGGAACCAGTAGACAAACATGTTGGAAAAAAAAAGGAGAGGTGCTTTTCTAAATTTGCTACTTAGCGATACAAATATTTCTTTAAAACCTGTAAATAAGTCAGGTAAAATGTAAAGTAGTATATTTGTCTCTTCTTTTGAATCACTGTTAATGCTGTGCTGTCAGATACATCAGGGTGAAGCTATTGAAGGACCATCAGGAACCACGGCACATGGGGTTTCCTCCTCCTGGAAACTTTCATCCAGTGTTGTCTTCTTCAGGCTTTTCTGTTCCTTAATGAGGAACTGAAGGAAGCATGAGAATTTTGCTGCCTGAAACAAAATCTAGCTGTTAAGAGCTACTGCAGCTCTCCATCTCTGTGTAGGGTTTCTGTCCATCAGCCATCACCATATGTCCTGTTTTCAGCTGGGATAATGGGATATTTTTTTTCCTAGTAGCTGGTACAGTGCTTGTGTTTGGATTTAGTATGAGAAAAATGTTGACAACTGATGTTTCAGTTGTTGCTAAATAGTGCTCAAGTCAAGGACTTTTCAGTGTCTCGTGCTCTGCCAGTGAGGAGGTGCACAAGAAGCTGGGAGGGAGCATGGCCAGGACAGCTGACCTGGACTGGCCAAAGAGATATCCCACACCATAGAAGGACATGCTCAGTATATAAACTGGGGGAGTCAACTGGGAGGGGCTGATCACTACTCAGGGCAGGGCTGGGCATCAGTTGGTGGGTAGTGACCAATTATATTGTGCAGCACTCATTTCTCTTGGGTTTTATTCCTTTTTCTCTTTTTGTTATCGCCATTTTCCTTACTGTGACTCCATGATGATGATAATGATGATAATGATGTTTTACTTTATTTCAATCATTAAACTGTTTTTATCTCAATCCACAGGTTTTACCTTTTTCAGGTTCTCCTCCCCGTCCCAGAGCAGGGCTGGGGAGGCAGAGTGCACAAGCAGCTGCGTGGTACTCAGTTTGCTGACTGGTTAAACCATGACACCATACTCGTCAAACACTGTATCAGATAAATTAAGTCAGCATGGGGCTCACCAATCCGTGGAGCTGATTTTATGCGTTACCCTTCCAGTCTTGCTGCAAGTGTTGCTTACGGAGCTTCCTGCACGCAGTGACTTACTTGTGGAATGGTTTGAGCAGCACAGTGAACACGAGGAACTTAACAGTTGTTGTTGTTACTCAGAGTGTGAGAAAGCTTGGCACAAAGGGCTAAATCTTCCCGGTCTTCCAGGCCAGCAGAATCTCTTGGAATCTGGCCTCTCACCTCCAAGTGCCTCAGGTTTCCCTCCACAAATGCCAGTTTCACTTTAGCTTACATGGTTTACAAGATCTGCAGGCAAAAACTTAAGCACCATGCTGGTTTGCAATACAGATGGTACCTTACTATTCACATGCAAATAGCATTTCGAACTGCTTACTGTTCTTCCAGAGCTTGACTATTGTTTCCCATCAGCGGCACAATGTTTCTTCTGGAGTGCCATTTACTGATTTTTTTCTTTAAAGTGTACCCTTTAAAATGAAATAATTTGGCTTGTGTTTTGTGATAAGGCAGACATATAAATGATATTTCAGTCAAAGTCACAGTTCCCGAAGTATTACTTACTCTAAACTTTGAGATATGCTTTTTCCTGAGGAACCCAAACTGTTATGTATTTTCTTCTTAATCTACTTAGTATTTGGATTTCATTTCCAGCTGGAATTAAATATTAGAGATTTTCATTGTAGTTATAGAGCTGAATTATTATAAGGATAATTATTATTGAATATTTAAGCATACATCCTGTACTTAATCCATTTAACACGCACTAAAGGATCTCAGATTGCAGTACCAAGAACAAGTCTGTAATTGTTTTAATCTGAAAGATGAAGAAGGTTCAAGGTAAAGAGAATTCAATTAACAAAGCCAAACCTTGATGTGAAAAGGTACAGACTTCTTTTTTTTGCTTTATAGCACCATAATAAATCACCTTCTTAGAACATACAGTTAACTGTCATTGTTTCCAGAGTGTATTGCTAGGAGAGAACGTAAACCCGCAGGCTCTTGAAAACTTTCCATCTGCTTAAGCCCTCAGGTTTGTAACCTACTTTCATGTTTGAGCCCTGTTTCTCTTCATGAACCCTCCACGGCTGCCCAGGACCACTTCCAGAGATGCGCGTGCCAATCCCGAGGAAGCGTTTGCCAAGGCTGGCTTCACGAATGCTAGCAAGCAATGCCAGTGTTCCAGGTTTTAAAAAGAGGAAGATTCCCCTCCTCATGCAGCAACCAAGCCAGTGGTGTGCAGGAGCCCATAGGACAGGTCCGGTGCAACCTGTCAGGAGCTGCACCCAGTCTCTGGCAGGGATGTTGCCATCACACCTCTAGCCAGGAGCAATTGTACTAAAAACTCAGCAGGCTGCACCATAGACATGCACAACAAGCTTCAGAAGCTACTGAACTGACCAGAGAGCTAAAATTGAGTGAGGTGAATTTCACTCTGGTATTTCAGAGCTGAAATAAGAGGAGCAGTCTGAATAGACACTGACAACTTGGTTTGTTCTGTTCTGTTTTGCTTCAAGTTGCAAAATAAATTGGATTTTTTAAAGATGTTTTATATATATATATATATTTTAAATGGCACTTTCCATGCAAAAAAAAGTTACCAGTGAAGGACATTTTAGGTTCAATTCACACATCTCTATAGGAATTCCAGCATTCTTAGAGTGTCAGCAGAGCATCAATCCTGAATTTTCAGGCCTTTAAATTGGAGAAACTATGGGAATCTTAGAGTAATCAGATTAACAGCCTGTACCATCTCAAAGTTTGTGCATGTATGCATGGAGGCATACAGTATTAGCACAGGGAAGATCAGGACATGTTCTGCTAAATTCCTCACAATATACATTTGTTTTTGGCAGAGTGCAAAATCTGGACTGTGTGACACAACCTTGAGCCAATGCTGGAACTCCTTTCTTCATTCTCCTTTCCTGCCCTTGCTTACGTCTCAGACGAATGCTCATAATCCCGTTCTCTGACAAGTTCTTCCAAGAAAGAGGTGTTTCTATTCTGGCCTTATGACTCATGCCTGTCATGCCCTTCCCAGGCCGGAAAGAAATACAGGAGCTAGTCTGTAGTCCATTGACTTCAATGGACCTTGATCCAGGGGTGTAGATCACGTGTTTCTACCTAACAATTAAAACATTAACGTGTCAGGTCAGGCTCTAACTCAATGAAACTGCCTTAGAGTGACTGACTTCTTCATCCTATATAAGAAACTCACTAAAAAAAAAAAAGGGAGATTCAGACTTCTTTAATTCTGAATGTTTTTGAGTATGAAATAGAGTGATGAACTCCCATGTAACACATGATCGAAGTAAAGTTAAGCATTGTTACTTTTTCCCTAGCCTGTTGGAAACAAGCCATATAAATCATAAAATAGACCCAGATATAGGAAATCAAATCGTGAGATAATCAGAGCTCACAGTAAAATACCCTCATTAAGACAAAAATACTTAAATGAGCTACATTGCGGCATTCAATTGCACTCCTACACTTCAATGTAACTACTTCTGCATAAATTTTAGTTCAGCAGTGCCAAACAGGAAAATTACCTTTAGGAAAGGTCTATTGTCTTCTCATTGCCCCTTCCTTTCTTTCTCATTTTCTTAATTCTACCCGTTCACTCTCTCATTTTTGGTACCTCATGCCATTCATTCTTTTGTTTCCTCACACTTTCAATGTCACTTCCAGTTTAGACAGATGAATATTCCACTGCTTTTAGCAATTGGACATTTTTTCTAGTGAGCCTGGGAATTTTTTTATGCCTCAAGCTTCATGCTCTACACTGATATGAGGCACACCCATATTTTCAGGACTCTGCAGTCATGCCATACAAAATATTAGTTCAAACTTGATAAAAGAAGACCATGGTTGTGGAATTTATTTTGTGCTAACATTGTCTTGATCAAAGGGCTGTCCTCTCAGCTGGGAGTTTGAATCAGTCAAGGCAATGCATGACCCACCCAACATTTTTGTACTCACTTACTTTGTGTTCAAATGAAAAAAGAAATAAAGCTTAAAATTTTGACCACTTTATTTATTGTGCGTTTTTTTTCCAAAACTAATTTGTGCAAATCCTTACATGGTGTGTTGGATGTGGACACTACTCATTTCATTTCAGAGTAAAACATCAATGTAAAGATCACAAGCGGTAAGATTGTTCAGACTTGTAAAAGCTATTAAACTTTACTTACTGTGTCACTGTTGTAAAATGAAGCTGTCCCTCTGCCCCACACCATTAGAGCAATGAACACATTTTCAGAATTATGCCCATATTCTAATTCAGCTTAGGAGAATCATGGTACAGAAAAGCCCTGAGGAGTCTCCTCCTGCCTCACTTCGCCACGTCCAAAGCATTCCATAAGTGAGTGTAGCTTGCACAACACTTAATTGGATCAAGTCACCGCTGTAGCAACAGTCACTGATAGGGCTGAAACTGCACCCTTAGCTAATCTTCCCATGGAAACAAAGTCTATAATGGGTAGGTAGGCAGGCTTTGTGCTGTATGTCACAAATACACAAGCACAAGTGTGGCATAAAGCTGGGTGTTTCCGTGAGAATTTCATTTGAAAGCAAAACCCCTACAGAAAGCCTGTTAGGAAGAAACCCTGAGAAAACACTTAAGAGCCACAGTATTCCCTCTGCCAAAAATGCTGTTAAGAAATACTGCCTCGAAAGCAAAAATTGTGCTGAATGAGCAAAGAAGTGGTCAAAGAAAAAAAAAAGCAGATGATGCAGGAAACATCTTCTGCCTCCCCTTGGTGTTCACACACTCAGACACACACACATATGCAGGCTGCTCCCTCTTGAAAGAGTTATGGATTCCTGGCTATAAATGTCAAGTAAGGTTCCTCGTGGTAACCCTCCCTACTCTCCATGTTGACAGACTGCACAAGTCCAAAAAGTTGTAATTTACCCCTCTTTGTACCATGATGAGCAAGCCTGTCCATTAAAACAATTATTCTTTTTACTTAGTGGATTTAAAAGCCTTGGCATAACTTCAATGTGATTTTGGTATGATTGTGTATGCAATAAAGCAAAAAACCAACAAACTAGGCCAGCTTCTGAACTCTGTGTCCCTAAAACCACTGGGAATTTTGTTTAAGCAAGGGGTTCAGAACTTGGCCCTGACGAAAACAAGCTTTAGCAGCAACGTGGGCTGGCCTCAGCGCTGCTAGTCAAACCAGTGATCTCCCATGCAGGTTCTGTTCCACTCCAGGCCACAGTTCCAGCACCACTCAAATCTGCACTGAGGGCGAGGACATTTCATGTGCATGCAGCCACCTGCAAAATAGCAACGGAATGGGTTCGGTACTTGGCAAACGCTTAGAGATGTTAATCAACAATTAAGAGCATTAAAGTCAACTTTCTTAGACATTAATTTACCAACTAAGTAAATTATTTAATAAAAGAAAAGTACAAACCTGAAGAATATTTCCCTGGGGCTTCTGAAACCCGCTACTCCTCTCTTACCGGGCTTTAATGCGCTTTTCACACTGGAGGGACTGCAGGGGTAGGAGGAAACTAAAAAAAGACTATGCTAGGGATAGGGAAAAGAGATGAGAGTCTGTGGCCTCTCAAAGCAGTCATGGAGGTATCTCCTCGAGGTTACTCTATGCTAGTCCAGCTGTGAGCCAGAAGATAAACAAAATTAAATTCTTTTTTGAATTTGGATTCCACAACTGCAAGATGTGCAAAGTTAGTACATCAGGAGATACAGACTTTGGTGGCTGACTGCTGATTATACAAAAATGACATTAGTAATTTAATTTGACCTTTTTAGTATCTGAAGCAGCCTTTTGATCATATCAATGCTTCTGGCGTGTTGGGTTTCTTACTTCTCCATACCATGACAGCAGCTTTAATTTCTCTGCTCACAACCTTGATCAAAAGTTTATTTTGTAATATATAAAACATTAACATTACAGAAATACACTTCAAATGGAAATTATGTTGCTTACCACACAAAGAGATCTCTTGTATAACTCAAACTGAGAGAAAAGCATGCAGTGTGAAGAAGTGCTGAAATGTCATCTTGGTTTGACTCCGAACGGTGATGGGAGGTACAGGGAGTGTGTGTTCCCTACTGTACGAGCTGCTACCCTTACGCCACCTCCTTTATAAATGCCACTCCAGAATGTTTCTCAGATGGCAAAAACAAACAAGAACTGGTTTGTTAAAATAGGCCTGTCTGCTTCACCTGAAGAAGAGAGAAAACTACTTGTGATAGCAAGGTCTCTTTGTCAGTTTATATCTTTGTGTAAGAAATGCAATGTGCCAGAAAGATTTTTATCTTATTGAAATGTAAACATACAAATGGCCAGCCTCCATGTTACAGTTTATTTAAAGTTTAGATCCAGTCCTCTCCTACAGTTTGTATTAAGCCGTCACCGGGTAAAACTCATCTCAGTCCTGGCGCCCTCTGTCAAACGTGTGCCCTCCCTGCTAAGCTACATAAATCATGCTCTTCTCTGCTACATGGCAGCTGAGATCAGCAGTCAAGAGTGGAGAGTGCCTCAAGCAATGTGACCTACGGCTCTGTGAGTACAGCAGTCCCCTGAGAGATGTGGATGTGTGTTTAAACTCATTTGGACTGGGGACTGAGCTGTGGGAAAGTGTTTCTCTCTTTCACTTCAGCTATTACAGGAAAGTTATTGGCATCCAGAAATTACAGAAAAGTTATTGGCATTGTCACTGTCCCTTGTAAAAGACAGTGTCCACAGAACATTTGGGGAAGGAAAGCAGAATTATTCTCCTGTGTGGAGTCAGTGTACTCCTCCCAAATGAGGACTCCTGGCAGACCTCAGGATACAGTTGTCAGTCTCTTGATAGCAGCTGTACCTAGGCAGCTCTGAAGTGCTTTTTTAAGTTTACAAATGGCAGCCTAGAAGCTGGCACATGCAGTACCCATGACCAAAGAAGGTGGCAAACACTGCACTTTTTAAGCTTCACGCTTTAATTTGCAAAATGACAGAATCACTGAGGTGGGAAGGTCCCTTTAGAGATCATCCAATCCAAAACCCACTGCTCAAAGCAGGGCAACTAAAGTAAGATGCTCAGGATTGCGTCCAGTTGCGTTTCGAATGTATCCTACAATGGAAACTCTTTCTGGGCAACAGGCTCAGTTTTCAACCACCCACACAGTAAAAGTATTTTCTTATGTTTAAATGGAATTTCTGTGTTTAGATTTGGGCATGCGGTTGTCTGTTTGTTAGTGGGCACCATGAGAAGAATTTGCCTCTGTTTCCTTCACTTCTCCCATGTTTATTTATTTACACGGTTCTTTTATCATCTTTGTAGCCCTTCACTGGAATCACAGACTCATGGAATAGGTAAGGTTGGAAGGGACCACATTGAGCCAGCTGGTCCAACCTCCCTGCTCAAGCAGGGTCATCCCAGAACACATTGCACAGGATTGTATCCAGATGGATCTTAAATATCTCCAGTGAGGGAGACTCTACAGCCTCTCTGGGGAATTTGTTNCTGCTTGGCACCACCGAGCAGAGCCTGGCTCCATCCTCTTGGCACCTCCCTTCAGGCACTCACAGACATTGATGAGGTCCCCTCTCAGTGCCCCTTCTCGAGGCTGAACAGGCCCAGCTCCCTCAGCCTTTCCTTGTAAGAGAGATGCTCCAGTGCCTTAACCATCTTTGTTACCCTCCACTGGAGCCACTCCAGGAGCTCCACGTCTCTCTTGTCCTGAGGAGCCCAGAACTGGACACAGCACTCCAGATGTGCCTCAGCAGGGCTGAGTAGAGGGGCAGGATTACCTCCCTTGACCTGCTGGCAATGCCCTTCCTAATGCACCCCAGGATCCCATTGGCCTTCTTGGCCACAAGGACACGCTGCTGGCTCACGGATGGCTTGTTGTCCACCAGGACCCCCAGGTCCCTCTCCACAGAGCTGATTTCTAGTAGCTCAGCCCCCAGCCTGTGCTGGTTCCTGGGGTTATTTTTCCCCCAGTGCAGGACTCTGCATTTGCCTTTGCTGAATTCCAGATGGTTCCTCTCTGACCATCTCTCCAACCTATCAAGGTTTTTATGAATGGCAGCACAATCAGCCAATTCCAGCGTGTTTCTAGCCTGCCACCATGGCTTTGGCATTTTGCGTTATGAGGCACTGTTCTGACTTGGGTCAGGCTAAAAGCAACAAAAGGTCTTTTCCTGCTTATTCTTCAAAATAAAAATCATAATGCCTTTATTTCCTCTTTGATTTTTACAAGCAACTTAAGCCTAAACATAAATGGGACTTGTGTGAATGGTGTCAAATAGGGATCTCCTGTTTGTGACAAATGGCAACTGTCTGTAATTTACCAGTAAAGATTTTGTAGCAGAGTCTAAGAGAAAGTAAAGGTCCTACCACTCCTTCAAGCCTAACCAGAAGGGGTTTTTTATTTGGCTGTGCACAAGCTGCTGAATATAAATAGTCATCGTTATAATTTGTCTATCTTTAATCAGATTAAAACTTCTGGTTTTTAGTCCGTTCTACAAATCTGTAAATAATTTTTTGACCTAGCCCTCTGTTATCTCTCTTCTGCTGCCCACCTTGCTCTCTGTGCTATGCCAAGTCTTGTCTCACCTTCCCACTCTTGAATTCAAGCTTTCTTCCCTTTGCTTCTTGTGCTTGAAGGTGTCTCCCACTTTCCATCTGCCAACTGCCTTCTTTACTTTCATCAAACCCCAGATTTCAGGATTTTGTCCTATTTCTTCCCCAGTAATATTTCTACAGTGTCACTGCTTGAAGTGTTCTCCCCTTGCAGTCCATAGTGCCTTATTTGGCGTTTTCAGTGTCCCATGTGAATGCCACAAAAGTGGGAATCATCCTCTAAATATTTGCATAATATTTAGGCAATCATGTTAATATATTTTTATTAATTAACATAAATACAACTGAGTCTTGGAACAGCATTAACCTATAAAGTATAGCCTATTTACCATTCCTGTTCTTCATTTTAAACATCCTAGTGCCAGCAGATTACTTTTCTTCCTACATGGTAAGCATTGATTTTTGCAACCTGTTTGTCAGGACTCATGTTGCTTCCTCTAACTTGCTCTTCTACCATGGGCATGTGGCTGAATTGGGATTAATCTCACCTAAATTCAGCCATATACTGTGCGGACATCTACAGCAGGACTAATTCTTCACACCCCGCTTTCAAGTGTGATTTTTCTGGCCTGCATCAGACATATGTTCTGCTTCATCGTGAGATGAGTTTTACCCTACAAATGTCTATTTTTCCCAGTGACAATGGAAAAATCTAGACAACTAGCTGGATATCCAGTCATATGAATGCTACATCCAATGCCTCATTTTCCCTATCTACAAAATACCCGGGCATTTTGTGAGGCTTAATTAGTGGTTTTAGAACTAAGTGATTTAGACTTAGTGTTTTCAAGATAATTTAGATGAAGTGACACAGGGAATTGTTCAAGCTTATTGTGCTCTCCTCCTCTTGGAATATTATGCATATGTACACCTGCACATTCATACATTTATACTGTAAAATGAATTTTAAAAGACACTCAAGTACAAGATATCTAATGAACTTACCATTTTTTTCGACCGGAATATTGCAGTTGGGGCATGGCTTGGTTGTCTTCTTGATTGTTTCTCTAGATGCTTCTTCCCATCGAGCTTGCATGGCTGCATGTTCATCTACTACATACCCCTGCAAAGAGAGAGAAAAGCACCTGTGGGCACATTACCGAAAGGCTGCACTGGGACATGATGTCTGCACTGAAGTGATAACCATTTACCCACAAGAAACAGACAGGAGTGACTGCAACGCCAGGTAGGCTGGACTTTGTGAGAGATGCAGAATTTCTGCTTCCAAACGCAGACTGTTTTGTCCCAGTGAGCACAGCACATGTGCTGGGTTACATCCTGAACTGCAGGATGATGGAGGTGATGGCAGCAGCTGAAGCACGTGCCATCCTGGAGGTTCTTTCTACATCCAGCAGCAGCACCAGCTGCATCCTCCCCACTGCTCCCTGTCCTGAGAGGCGGGCAGGGCTCTTGTCGGGGCATCAAGCCGTGCTGCAAATGCACGAAGACAGGTAAAGCAAAAGGGAAGGTGAAGGAGGAGTCAGCTGAATCCGGCTGACAATGACATGTTAGACACCACAGGTTTGATTCTGCTTCAGGGATTAAAGCTCTTCTTGCAAGAAAAGCAAAACCACCAAGGAAGTGCAACATTTGGTAAGGCAGGATTGGTGAGGTGCCTGGAAGGAAATAGTTTTTCATAATAAAAGTGTACTCTGTTGTATCAGAGGTCTGAGTTTCATTCCAACGTAACTCTACATCAATACAAGAGGCACAAAGAATAAACATAAAAATTTGGGGAAAAAAGTAAAAAAACCCACTCATGAGCAATGAAAGCTCCCCAGACAGAATGACGCAGATGGAAAAAGTAATCATGAAGAGTGTAAAAGGGACTCCTGTGTTTGTCCTATTTATGACTGGGACAAAATTACATAATCTACACAAGTGGCCTATTTGGCTATTTCCTACCTAAAATGATAGTACAAGGACAAAAGAGATGGCAGTGCCTTGGGTCATTTCCATCACACAAGGCTGGCAACTATGTGAATAGTAGCTATAAACAATGTACATAGGTTCCAGCCTTGAAACTCTGCTCTCTCCATTCATAATATGGTTTTATTCAAGCATGTGGGAGAATGATGAGCTTAAACAAAACTATTTAATTTATAGCAATTCCTGTTATTTCTTAGTGTATACCTTCTCAATACTTATAGGCTGTTATGTGGATAGACTTTTGTATTTATTTAAATGGATAATTTTTTAATATATTTCTTTCTAGTAAGACAGAAAAAGGAAATTGGCCCAACCTTAAAAGATGCAACAAAACCATAACTCTGCTTGAATTCTGGTCATCTAGTATTGATAAAATGTGTAAGTTGTGTCAGTGAGTAACACCTAGATTTTAGTTCTTGGCTGGAATGACGCGAGTTAAAATGGAACAACAAGGACCAACACCTGCAGAAATTTGTTTCCAGCTCATCTGGTGGCCATTGCAATATGCATTTAAAGAAAATCAAACCAAAACATAAACCAACAAAAAATAACCACTGTCTTCTTTTAATCAGGAAACCTCAAAAATATGTGTTTGATATTATTTATTTTACAACCTACATCAGTCTCCTCAGTCTGTGAATCTCCTTTGTTGCTCCTCACTTAATATTCTCCAATTTGCTTATCTTTTTGATGTAGAGGTGACAAAAGTGAATGAAGTCTTCTTATCTGTATCCTAGAAGTGACTTTTACTTTTGGCTCTCTGCTTGTGGAGAGGGAACTCGGCCCTGCACCCTGCTGGATTATTCAGCAATTTGGCAGAAAGATGACCTCTATACAACAGCACATTAGTAAGTTCTGGGAAATAGAAAAAGCTGCTCAGGCTAATAGCAAAGAACATAATCTAGTATTGATTTTTCAACACCTACATCCTCAAGGAAGGATGACTTTTGCAAGCAATCTGAGCTACCTCAGAGAGGCAGATCGGGAGAGTGGGGAACACTTGACCTGGGCCTCAGTCTTTCCTGTGACAGAAAAAAGATATCTCAGTTTAATGGGAACTCATTACTTAACATCCATACAGATGAAAATCACTACAGCAGTGACAAAACATTGCTATTCTTTTCAGAAGAGCTAAATGAGAAGACCAGAAGTATTTTTAATTTTTGTAGTCAGTCCAAAAGAGCTTCACAGTGGCTCTGTTTTCTCAAGTAGTCCAAATCCAGTGTTTTATTCTTGCAAACATACTTTTTTCTCCATCTTCATGTCTTTGTTGTGACCTAATAGCAAAGGCAAAATTTCACATACCAAATTGCTAATTTTATGAGTATAAACATGTTTGATCTTAGTTCTGAAAACAAATACAAACTTGGGAGACCTTAGAAATAACTAAAAGAAACGACTTCCAGCCACACACATGCAATTCACCAAGAACAAATTGCTGAAAACAGCAGTGAATTATTATCTTAGTATATCCCATTGCAAAAATTCTAGCATGAACTAGATGCAGCAGCATGCTATTTCAGCCCATTAGAGCTGAAACATCCCTCCTATGCCCAATCTTGCTGAATGTTAAGTTAAAAACTTCCTGCTGCACTAACCAAATGCAGAGAAATGGCTCAGTGATGGAGTCCCTCTGATTTAGTGAAGAAATCATACCATCTAGATCTATGAGCCTTCAGTGTTCATGTGCCTGATTTAGTGCTCCACGCCCAGTGATGGAAAGCACACATATATTTATCTGCATTTTTTCTTCAAACAATAAAGAAAAGGTGCATGGCAATTCTTCATTACCAGCGTCTATTTAAATCATGTTCTTACATCCTAAACTAGCAAACCTAATCTCCTTGACAATGGCCTGTGTGATACAGCAGGTCTGTCAAGCAGAGGAGTCTCTCACTTTGCTTGTTCTGCCTGGTCTTGGATAGGACACTCAGAGATGCTCCAGGTGTGCATCACATTTGCTGAGGACAGGAGACTTTGATCACTTCTGATGCTCACTCAATACGATATGCTCTAGTTCCCCAGTTAGTATAGAACATTTGTCCCAGCACTATTGAAAAGCTACTAGATTTCATCCATGCCACTTTATGAATAATTTTTTTGATTCTCAACTGTGCCGCATGTTATGACCAGGAATGAATACTCATAAATAACAGCAAGCTACAGTAAGAGCTGTTGTAAGCACTATTTAATATCCCCCCTGCAGTATTCCCTTAGTGAGACAAGAGGGAAAGTTTGTCCTACTATCTCTGGGTCACACTGAAGGACATAGATTTGCTTCTGTCTCTGTGCTGAGTCTTTTGGAAAAACTAACAGGGACAAAGAGACCGCAGAGACTGCTGAGGACCATACAACAATACAGAACCATGTACATGGAAAGCTTTCTTTGCAGTTAATCAATATCATGCAGTACTGGAAAAAGATCTACAGAGATAGAAAGCATCTTGAAATAGAAATAAAGTGTCCTTCTCAGGGCAGCATCTCATTCAGGTAATAGAGTACACATTGACCT
Source organism: Mohoua ochrocephala (assembly GCA_013398855.1). NCBI lineage: Eukaryota > Metazoa > Chordata > Aves > Passeriformes > Acanthizidae > Mohoua > Mohoua ochrocephala. Next base: position 66,076 of record VZTA01023701.1, on the reverse strand, counting down.
GTCAGTAGCACTACATCGAAGTAAATGAAGTATGTGTTCACAGACAGCAACTAAGCAGTACCATCTCGATTAAAAACACTCATGGCAAAACTTGTTGTTCAAAATACTGGAAGTCTTAGATACATAATGTTAAATTTTGACATCCACCAAATTATATACTGCCTTATGTTAGCACGCTTCATTTATGATCACACTTATTTTGCCTAGTTATAGGCAACATCTGAAAACTGAAGACCCTTAACTCAGAACAGAATATGCAGCTGTGCTTTGCTTTTGTGGATGTAATTTCTGCATTCCTGCTTGCTTGCTCTTGGTGCTTCATTCCTCTCTGATAAGCAAAACAGCTGGTCATGCATAACTTTAAAAAAAATGTATCCTAGTGCAGCTTTCTTTAAATCAGAAATACATTTTCTTTTGATCCGAAATGCTTGGTTTTAAGAGAATTTTACTTGCAAAAATAAGCTTTTTATTTAGGCTAATAGAAATATGTAAAATTATTTCACTTTATGTGAAATACAGAATTTTAAAAAGGTTTAGATGTCTCAAACCAGAAAGCACTACTCATTTTCTAACAAGAATGTGAGAAAAGCTATGTACACTTGAAAGCGTTTGAAAGGAAGACAAAGAATAATTCATTGTACACGAGCAATGTTCAGCCCACCATAATATTTAGGTTAACCCAGCCTGCTAGAGCTAGAGCTCTAAGCAAAAGCAGCCTCAGTTGTTGAAGCCTGATCTACAAGGCATGGTGACAGTCCATCTCAAATTTATTTAGTCTTATTGGCTTCAAGAGGGCTGTTTTATGAACATGATCACATGAATTAACCTACTGTCATGTTTAGTGGTGCCTTTTACTACGGTTGTGGGTGTTAAAACAGCAGATGTCTAGGGCACTAGATAGACTAGAGGGTTTTGGAAGAAAATGGATTATTTGAGCCATTTAAGAGTCAAAATCTCGCAAAGAGAGATGTGCATAGCTATGGGACTACTGCTCTAGTTCAGAGACAGATTTAGGCTAATCAAAACGCTAAAATATGGCTGAAGATAAGGGACAGAAAAGATGTTCATTCAAAGAGAATGTTTCCCGCACAGGAAAAATAGAGGTGCCAGTACTCTGGTGATCCAGTTAAATCCACATGAAGCAGCGCTGTGTGAGCCAATTTGTCTGGTGTGCCTAGGGAATTCTGACACAAAATGAAAGAGCTGCTTTGTGATGACAGCAACTAGTTAAAATCAAATTGATATACACAGGGTATTATGCTGGATATAAGATGAAAGAGTGCTCTGGTTTGGCGACACTGCACATCAAGGTTCTCACTCTGTGTGTTGCAGCCATTCATATAATGAATTAAATTCAGGTAGATGGTGAATATTGAATTTGCACTGCTCTAAAGCAGAAAATCTAATCTAATACAGTCATTCTTATATAACTGTTTTCCATGAGTGGAATAAAGAACGTGCCTTCTCTTGTAAGTGGCAACACAGCTGAAAATGACTGTCAGCTTAACCTCATAAACAAAAGCAGTCTGTCACATCTTTTTTACTTTATTGCTGCCCAAAACAGGAAAAGCTAAAATTCTCTCTATATAGTTCTCGTCTATTTCTCATTAGACAGGAAGTTAAGACCTATTCTCAGATTTCCTCTGGTGCATCTTTATTTATAACACAGAGATTAATTTTACAGGACATTTCCCAGTTACAGTTATTTTTCTTGCTCCTTTAATTAGGCACCTGTGGGTTGAAGTGTCCTGAGCTTGACATTGTGAGTATACCAAACACCATACCCCTGAGCCTCAGTTTCTTTTTCCGTTGCTTAAGATATTTTAGAAACCAAGCTAGGTGTGCCATTTTTTGTACAGCCATGTTTTATTTAACTTTTAAAATTTTACCTGATAGGAAAAAAAAAAAAAATCAATGGCCTAATAATAGATGTTCCACATTTCGTACTGTGACTCAGGACTCATTGAAAGATATTATGTGTGATGAACCTTTTCAGTAGCTTTTCCTTTCACTAAAGTGCAGGGAAATAATTAATGCTTTTTGTGGTCAGCATTTACTATTTATCATTTAGATTATCATTAGCTGCTTAGAGACCAGGCTTCACAACCCTGCATGCTTGCTGGAAATCTACAGCATGAGAGGTTAGAAGCTGTTCCACGATGGAAAAGGAAGCCTGGCAGGCAATGCCTGTACATTTCATACCCTCTACTGTCAACTCCGAGACCTGCACACAGGAGGCAATGGGAGGAAAAGATGGGCTGGAGGCCCAAGTGAGCTGGGAGCTTCTGCAGGAGCTACATTACAACAACCTTCACCAGGATGCCAGGTGCTGTGACAGGCTGTCCTGGATGTGCGTGTGCCAGCGCATGGATGTGCCTTTGTGTTGCACCTGTGCAGCAAAAGACACGTGTGGGAAGTGATCCAATGGGTCTGCTTCCAGCCGATTGTTTGCCTGAGACATCGTGCCTGAGTCAGGTTTGAGCCCAGAAACTCTGGCTAGGGTGTAGCCAGGACCCTGGAAGCACGTGCTGATGAAGAAGATCAGATTTGCCCTGACTCAGCTGAGGCACTGACTGCTCTGCTTTTGGTTAGGTCTGATGGGTTCCTGGGCCGACAGGGGTGCTGGATAAATGTTGTACTGCTGGTTGCAGAACAGCAAAGCTATTACCTACATTAGCTACCTGAGGACTGTGAGAGCTGAGTCCCAAACAAGGAACAGCTGAGGTTTGATTTGAAGGTAGTGGGTCTGGGAAGGGCTTTGGGATTTGGGTGACAAAGGCCTCCATCTCAGGGCTACAGCCAGGACAGCCAGTGTCCCACAGGTTAAGACTGGAATTGAAATTAAGTTTTACAGCACTAGCTATAAATTTACACTGGAAGAGACTGTAGATTGTAGATGAAGGTTTAGAACGTGTATCTTTGTGGCTCAAGACAAATGCTGTTGCTGTTTCTCGTAAGAGACCACAGCCTTTGTGCCAAGCCAGCACCATGAGCCTCAGGACCCATCAGGCTTTATCTGAATTTGTCTTGGCATGACTAGAGGTTTGGTTTAACATGTGACAGCAATTATTTAATGACCTGATGACTATTCCCTATTCTGCTTTTGCTTTTGTACAATTTTGGTTTTATTGCACGGTTTAACAGTTCCATGTATTTTTGCAACAGGCAGCAACGACCATTAAAGGCACTACTGGGCAGAACAAACTGTCTCTGACCCTACAATAAAATACTGTGCAGAGGAGTACAGGCATGGGATGATAGAAGAAGCCTTGAAAGCAGAGGCACAGGATGATGTGGGAGGCCCCAGCATGATAAACCACTCTCAGGTGGTCAGTTACCCAAATACAGCCTAGAAAGATAAAAACAGTCTTGAGGACAGCAAAGAGAACGAAGGCATAACTGACTTGGGTAAAACACACCAACGTTGGCTTGTACGTCAGAGAAGGGGTCTGTTAACAAACACATGAGACTGACTCCAAGCAGATTGTACAGTAAGAAGGAAAAAAATCCTTTAATATCAACATCATGCTCCTTCTGGTAAAGGATTCACCATGCCAGCCCATTCCAGACTGCAGCTATTGAGCCTAGAACCCAGAGAAGCAGTGGAACGTTAAAACAACATCAGGGAAGTGGGTGTTACCAGAAAGTTTGCATATCCTTTATTTTAACTATGTATAATTTGAACTATAAGTCCCGGTGTTATTGTAAATGGACTAAAAATACTTCACGGATTAGCTTTCTAAGACTTCGATAAAACTAGCAAGACATTTTTTATTTTGCATATGCAGTGAATATGGTCTGAAATGAACACCTTCAGCAGGTAATGAGATTTTCAATGTAATACAATGGCAGAAATTTACACAACCTAGTCTGTAACCTGTGTGCAAGAAATGGGTAACAATTTTTAGCTGCATCAGCAGCTAAAGATGAATGTTTAGTGAAGGATTTTGCTGGATTACACGGATTGCAGGGCCAGACTTGCTAGAACTAGCTGGAATTAAGGCTTGAACTAGGACTAGGTATGTTCTGACAGGATTTTTAAGGAGTTTGGGTTGGAGCTTGGAGCAGAAGAGACCACTGGGCAAACTTTTAAGAATTCAGACACCAAAGATGTTTAGTCTAGGCTTAGGTTTACAGCTGTTGCTTGCCTATCATTAATGGTAGAGTTTGTTCAAATGAGAGGACCTAGATTTTTGTCTGGGTTTTCTACAAAGACTGCCAGACCAGTTTATGGAATGATGAATTAGACATCAGATTTTCTTTTAGGTTCAAGCCTTTGAATGCAGGTTATAGGAGGTATTTGTGTACAGCTGTAACTATAGAAATCTATCAGGATGTTTAATTTATTCTCTTTACTAAATTCACAGCAACCTCTGAAAAAGCAAACTTGTTAAAAAGCAAGCTTTTTATAATTACACACTCATTGGTTTGGTAGGACAAGATAATCAGCAGCTTCTTGGAGAAAGTTTGTCCACGGAACCATCTCTGAAACATACTTTTTAATAGCACGTTTTGTCTGGTTTGTGTCATGATTTTTTTTTCCCCCAAACATTTATGACTCATTGCCCCATATTCTATTAACTTATTTACATAGGCACTACTTTTACACCACTGTCATTACTATTGCTATTACAGTTTACCTTGCTGGGGTCTTATCAACATGCCCAGCAGCAAAACCATCCTGGAAGCTACTCTAAAAACGTTCAAATCTAATATGTGGTCACATTTTATTGTCCAGTTGCTAGTGAGCAAGATGGTTCACTGCTTATCCTTGTAAAAGGAAAACCATCTAGAAAGGTTTTGTGCTAGGAAAGCTAGGCTAATTTTTAGGTGGGGACTTACAGAGGAAGCTGGTTTATGGCTAGATTCCCCACCAGCATGGACTGTCTATGTGTGAGGTTAAAAGAGGCCAGGAAGCTCGGTTTTGTGGTGTACATAGCAGGGACTATGCGGTTATTTCTAAACCTGGATCTGGCTGGAGTCACCTTTACTGTGTCATTGATTCCATCATGCACACCGTGCCTTTAAATTCATCAAATATGATCACTTCTGTCATCCCAAAGTTCAAACAGCTCCAGGAGGCTGCAATGGTTTTAAAACAAAGCTTCTCAACTGATATTGCCACAGATAAATTTTATTTTCCTTGGAATAATGTAATTTACACATTAAGATGGGAAATAATCAGTCCTGCACCAGCAAGTAAATGTTTAAGATAAGCTTCCAATGGCCTGTCTGGGCTTACAATGGACATTTCACCAGAAGAGAACATTTTATCCTTCCCAATGGGCCATGCAATATCCGTGCAGAGATCTGAAAGGTCACGATATGCCAGTAGTTAAAGCTGGGCTGCTCTCTGCACGCTTGCTGTCGAGTTTGCCTTTTCCACCCCAAGCAGCAAGTAAAGCCCTTTGGCTTCCCACCATTATAAGCTTCCAACTCCTTTACTTGGAATAGGCTTTCGAAGACCCACATGTGGCACCTGCTTTGTCCCTCCTATGCCCTGCAGTTGCGGTTGCCCTCTTCCTTCCTCCTGCCAACTGACCCCATTCCCTCTTCCGTACCCTCCTTCACAGTCCCACCACCTACACTCCCCTCTCTTTACCTCAGGCTTCCTTCTCCCTCCTTTTGACATCTGCCCAAGCACAGGCCCATTTCACCACCACCACCATTTATGTTTCCTGGACCCTCATAGCCGTGCCATGTCATCTCACGTCTCTCTTTCTTTTCCTCTTTCTGGAGCTTCCGCTCTATCTGACAGGTCATAGTCCCTCCTCTCAGCTCTTGGCTTTCATGGACACTCAAATGCCTCTACCTTCATGGACACTCTACCTCTCCTTCGCAGGGATCTCCTTCTCCAAGTCTTCCCAAATGTGTGCTGAGGGTACCATCAGACCTTGCTGTCCCAGTCCCCTGCTAATCCCTGCAGCCTGTTCATGGCTGAGGAACCCATGTCAGTGCCTGGTGACACTGCAGCAGGGCCTGTCTCCAGCTCCCCACATCCCTGCCCAGCCCAGTCACAAGTCATCTGTGGACCCGCCTTCCACCATTTTGGCTCATCCCTGTCCTCAGGCCCTGCCCTGACACATGGAAAGTCCCCAGGAAGTAGACGGCCCTTGCAGTGCCCTGGCACACATTGGGAGCACTGCATGGAGTGCCACCACAGCTCTTCCTGCTCTCTGTGCTGTCATCAACTACTGCTCACCCAATTCCTGCACAACAACTCTCCTTTTTGGTTCTTTTTTCGTCTTTTTCACACTCCTCATGCTCCACCATGTTCACCTCTGTCTCGCTGACTCAGGCCTGAACCTGTCCACAGTGTTTCCTCTCATATCGTTGAACCTCAGAGACCTGCAGACATTTGCAGACATGTGAAGGCAAGAGAAGGTCCTTTCATTACTGCAGCCACTACAGGCTAAAGTAAACCCTGCATTTTTGTTACAGGAAGTATTTCCCTGAGACCAATTGCATATCCTGCACCTGTTCTGGAGAGGAACAGTTTAGTGGAACTGTGTCTGTCCCTAAATTCGACTGGCAGGAGCTGTGACAATAAGATCTCTTTATAAAATAAATTATACGGAAGAGATCCAGACAGGAGTCAAACTGCATGAGCTGGAGACAACTCTGGAAGTGTATTATTCCTACTTTGAAACAGACCACAGTCAAAGATAAAACCTTCTCACTGCCTCACCAAGCACTCCAATCACAGCAAGTTAGGTCTGACACACAGACCTATGCACCTGGCAGGTGGTGCCAAGTGGAACAGCCAGCCTGGAAGCACAGGTGGATAAATGTTTACACTAATCTCAGTGAGAGGGATGGAAACTGTCCCAGAGGCCCTGCTCTCCACACGCCCCCTGAAAGGTTTGCGTGCCCAGTACGGCAGTGCGGTGTGCCGGGCGGCTCTGCAGGGATGCTGGGCGGGTGAAACCAGCGTCTCACCAGCACCTGAGCTTGCCTTGCTTCTGCTATCGCTGCTTCTGCTCGCCTGGCTAAGGAAAGGCAAGGAAAACATTCCTTCGGTGGCACAGCACCGCCGCGTGGAGAAGTTTAATTAGTGCAGCTCTCAGTTTCTCAGGGGAAGAGAAGGCGGACCTAAGCCAATTAACTTCAGCTTAAACTGGAGACTCAGTGAATCCTGCGTAGTCTCTGGTCTTGCCTGTGCAGGGGAACTGATTTGTAGAGGTGCAAGAGTTATTCTGGTACCATCATTTAGCTATTCTGGAACAGTTCTTTGACAGTACAGGAAATTTTTCAGGAACAGCAAGAATGTTCCCATTACACTGGAACTGCAAAAGTAGTCAACATTGCTAAGTTAACAGGTCTAACTGGCTGCAATTCATGTGCTGAGAGACTGAATCAGATGGATGAAGTGCTCCCATTGTTATAAGGAAAAGCTAAGGCAATATTCAAATATTTAAAATAAATGACTTCTTCCTATGGTGTTCTGATTCTTCCTGGCATACCTTTATCTCTGCCCTACAACATAAAAATTACATGAACTCTAGCTTTCACAGAGCCAGCATTGTTGAAATCACTTGTAACGTGCCATGACAACTTTCAGTACTCTAGGCAAAACTCTAAGCATAAATAACTTAATGAATATAGAGCTCTCTGTCCAGGTTGAAATGTATCCAAGTTCTAGCTCAGTTTAAATCAGGTAAGACATTGGTCCTTGGTCTCCTACTTTACTAGGCTGTTGGATGCTTTAAGCATCTCTCACTATCTCTGTTGAAATTGCTTTGTTTTTATATAAGTATGAATGGGAACTGGAAGACTGCTCTAAGGCTACTGCAAATAAAATTAAACTGTTCTCCATGAGGGCAGCTAAGCTGCAAATCTCCTCATTATATATACATATGGCTTCAAAAAATGGGTTGCACAAATTCATGGAAAAAAAAATTGCTGGTAGCTACTAAACATAAAATACCACGTCCGCATCACAAATCATGAAAGGCTGGGAAAGTAGATGGATTTTGGGTCTGATACAATACACGTGTTCCAGGGCAACAGAGGGAGATGCCCTGACTGACAACTAGGATAGAGACTGTTTCATTCTGTCTCGACCAGTGCTAATTCTTTTTAGAAATTAGAGGAGCTTCACAAAGAAAGGTTAAAGAGAAGCATCTCTACACAGGTCATGGCCTAGTTCAATGTCTGCAAAGTATGGCATATGAACCATCTACAGGTAGCACATGGCAAAGATTCCCAGTAGAACTTCAGCTCCCTGCCAGTCTCTGTGTTCAGTGAGTCCCCAAAAGCCAGCCTCAGAGAGAGCCTGCCTGCAGGCAGTGACAGGAGCCTGGCATGCCTCCCTGAGAGCTGGCTGGATGCAAGTCCTCATCAGCACCTGCCCACAAACCTTTATCTGCCACACTGGACTGTGTGGGGGCTCAGGGTTTGAGTTTCCTCTTAGCATCAAACCTGTGAGATATCTGAATACCAGTTTCCTGCTTCCTAGGAGTGCACCCTGGGCATCAAGCTGTGAGATATTTAGGGGGTATGTTTCCTGTTCTTTCTACTTCCCGATTTCTCCTTTTTCTAAATTTTTTTAAAAAAATTTTATTTTTAGTTGGAAAGACTGTGGTTTACATGATTTATTTATTTCAGGGAAAACTTGAATCTCAAACAAAGAGAAATGCCAGGACAGAAAAACTATTTCCTGTCCAGGCCTATAGCTACAACAGCTACAAAATTATAGAGGAGCCTAGAATAATTATCATGTAACAGCTTGCAGCCTAGACAATCTATTTTTTATTTCTGTAAGCTAAAATGTAAATTACCAATAGTATTTTCTGCATAGGCTGTATAAAAGCCCTGTTTTTCGGCCCAAAGCCACATGATTTCCTGACTGGTGCACTGAAAATAAGCTGAAAGGCAGCAAGACTATAGAAAGCATTTCAAAAGTGTTCACATTGAATAGAGACAACCCTAGAAGCCCACTGGGAAGGCCTTTTCTTTATCAACTGATGGCAGAGCCCTGTGTGTTCCTGACAGAACTCAGCTACTCTATCAATCAAACAGACCGAAATCCACAGCAAAGCCAATTCGGCAACTCCGATGGCCGGAGTAATTCAGCATGAACATAATTGCTTTTACTCAGGATTATAATTAGGACCCATTTGACAAATGTCACTCTGGCTGGGCCAGGGAAATGATCAGGAGCTGTGAGATCCATACCTTCTGGGCCATGGCTCCCTGTGGGCTGAGGAGAGAGTTGCATTCCCCTTCATGATATTCTTCTTTACATTCACGGCAGAACACGGACTGGAAAACAAACCAAAGCATGCCAGTCATAAAAACACATTAGGGACATAGACAGCAGGTTACAATCATGAAGAGTCATACAACAGATGATCCCTTGCCCTTCTCTTTCCATTAAATTCCCATAATCCTCCTAATTGTGCATCCTATTATGCACTCTGATCATTAACACAACAATTTTGCTGTTATTATTGTACATTTCATCAGTGAAGTAACGTATATGCCATTATTAAAAATGAGATTTTGCTACATGGTTCATTTAGGGATGTAAAGTCATACTAGATACTTCTGGGTGTGCTTTTCCTGCTGTGAAATCTATTTATAGAAGAAGGGTGACGGCTGAAAAAAGCAGTTCTGCTGTATAGCGTTTGCTAATGGAAATAGTCTATTCGTAGCTCTGAATCAAATGCCTTCTCTATGGAAAACGATTGCTGACTTTGCTAGGGGATGACCACTTCATAAAAGGCCATATGAAATACCATTTTCTAGGAAATTATATCCTTGCCATAGACCTTTAAGATGGTTTAAAAAAATCCATAGAAAGAACACAATGATAGGATACTTAACGCAGGGTTTAGGGATCTACCTCTAGACCTTTATTGCATTTTTAGCAATTGTTCTGGTTTCATCTTCCTTAAATAACATTGTTCTTCACATAAGGCTTCATTGGAAAGCAATGTCTTTTGCAGATAAGTGAAACAATTGCCTGTAGTTCAGCCTGACTGACTCTGCCACCTAAAATGGTTCATATGTATCAGGTTTGATGCCTTTTTTTAAACTCTAAAATGAAGATATCTATCTTGACATGTGTCAAAATCTTTGACCCATCAATGCTGTATTAAATTCTGTGTCCTTGCAGGTAAGGGGAAAAGTCAATAATGTAGAATGGGTCTCTCTTATGCTGTTTTAAAGCTCTGCTGTCTTGATGCAACTCCAGCCTCTGAAAGATCTCTCAGCGGTAAGCCATTCTGACTGGCATTATAAGCAAGACTGATAAAACAGCCTTGATTTTTAGGTACAGAGCTGCATTCTCATGTAATGAATAAAGGATATCAGGAGGACATGACACTAGAACATTTGTCTGCCAGTAATTCCAGCTTTTGTATTTTCATTTTGAACTCTTTCAAGCTGTATTTTCACTGTTCTAAGAAGCACTGAAAATCATATTTTATTGTCATGCTAAAGAAACGGCACTTAATGAAAAGAAGCATTGTGCAAGTCCAAAAGAATTGATCCTGTTATCCAGAAAGTCAGGGAAATTTGGAGCGGTGGAGTGGAGTGAGTGTTCTAACTTCCAGAGATATCAAACCTAATCATTTGTTTGCTTTCTTGTCACTCCTCTCCTCTATTTTGTCAATGACCTAAAACGTTTTGTTTTACTTCAACTAACCCTGATTTGTTAATTCGCTTGTGGTTGTTGGCAAACAGCTTCACAACAGAGGCACTTTTTTGCAGAGTATGTTGTAGGGGAGGCTGCATTGTTGTAATAGAGCATCATTTAAATACAACCACGACTTGCAGTGCATTAGTGGTCAAAAGTTTTGGGCACGTTAAGCACTGCTCAAACACATGCGGAGAGGTACTTTCCATCTGGTTACCTAAGGTCTTAAAGACTTGTTATCCCTTAACATTTAAGGTTAGGCCTGGGTTTAATTGAATTTCCTACTGTGTATCCTACTCTCTTTTTCCTTTGTGACTTTATTTCCTTATGAGCACATCTGACTGACAACATTTGTCTGATAGGGTTTTGTATACACTTGCTTTATCACTGCCTTATCACACAATGCCTCCACAAGCATAAAGCTTGCTTTCCTTACTCCAATCTCTCTTTTCCCATGCAAGCACAATTTTAAACCTTTCATAAACATTGAAAAGGGACAAATAATGAGGAAAGAGAATAAAAACAACCAGGGCATATATTTTGGAGAGACATTCTGGCTGGCTCGTTTATGTGGCACTGGTGTTTATTATAATAATAAAATTCATAAGCTCATGCAGTACTATTTAAGACGTGAAATGCATTTTCTCATTATAGAGGCCACATTTTATACTTGCCTTTGAAATAAATTATCTTCAGTTCCAATGTTACCAGTTTTTTCCCCACGGGCCTATTGGAAACATTCATGAGTGCATAACTGGGCCTTTCACTAACAATTGTATATCCTGCAAGTAAGTCTGTGAGTGAGCCTGCCACATCCTTGTAATGAAACAAAGCCTGATTTTTTTTGTGAGACAGGATACTCTTTTCACATCTTATTAGATAATGGATGAGATATAGAATCAGTTCTGTGGCAAAGAAACACCCCCGAGGCTGATCGGTTTGTCAGAATAAATAGGCATCTCCCAACAGAAATGCATTAAGCACTCCCTCTTTATGGCAAAGCATGCATCATAAAGAAAAGGCATGTCACTTACAACAAAGAGCAGCTTGTGATAGTTTTATTCATTTTTTACTTTCAGACGTGAAAAATATGATAAATTCTCAGTAACAAAATACAGTTGCAGTAAGCAACTGCAAAAATGCTGTCAGTTAACTTGTATTTTATGGCTTCATTAATATTAATAAAGTTACTTTGCCCTTGGAAAGGAAAGGATTTGATGTTCAGTCAGGATTTAATACTTTTGCATAAATTTAATATTAGTAAGTGTTTAAAATTACTATAAATAGTGTAATTACTAATAATAGGTACACTTTCTTTTCCTTCTTGTGCCAAAAAAAGACTGGCAGATTGCTGTGATAATATAAATAGCAGATAAACTTTCTCTGTCTTTATGTATTTAGCACTTGCTGTTGTTACCCTTGAAAGATTCTTTGGTTGGAAAACAACCCACAAAAAGAATAAATCCCAAAGGTTCAAACCTACCCCTGCATTAAAAAGAGGATTAGCAGAGAAATCCCCAAAGCACTTAAGGGATTTAGGCACTGGAAATTAATATAACCTGTGTGTGGGCTATTACAGGCTTTTGAATATCTGTAAAAATGTATGAGATAGGCCCAAGCAGAAATCCTAAATCCAGTGACCTCAGAATAGGGGGTATTAAAAACCTCAACAGGGATTCAGATCCTGTTTTTAAAATCCTCCTATCGTTATGATTATTCAAACAAAAGGTAAAATCAGACCAAACTCCGGTCAGTTCCAGGGAATTCAAACCCCACAGATGATGTCTGCAGTGATGCTGAATAAAAATTAGGGTGGTGAAATCAAGCTCCCATCTCAGTTATTCCTGGCTGGCCCATTTATAGTGTTTTAAGTTTGGAAGTGGGAGCAGAATGTAGCTCTTTTTTTTGGATGAAAGGAAAATGAGTTTGTCACTTGCATGCTATGCTGGTTGGTTTTTTAGAAATAAAATTTTACCATTTCCTTTTTCACAACATTTCAAAGATTTGCTTTCCCTTGGATTAAGCACCACAGCTCTCACTCTCCCTTGCCTACTGCAAATGCCTTTTCTTTGGTCTCTGATAATATCTCCCTATAGTGCTTATAAATATTACTGTTAAAATTATCTTTCTTCCAACTTCAATAAAATATTCCCATTCCCTGTACAAAGCTTCAAGTCTGAGCTCCCTTCTGTTATTTCAAAGCTACTCCTCAACTCAGATATTCCTTTTCTTTTTCACCCTTACCTCCTTCCATGTGTCTACACAGCAGAGTGCAGGGAAGTTTGCAGTGAAGCAGTCATAGACAAGGTTTAATCTGCAGCGCTGTAGGTGCACTGCTAGGAACTTCTGTGCAAGTAACAACTCAAGCACACACCCAGATTTCTTACCAGCCTTCTGCAATCCATGTTGAAATCTGAACTATCATTTCTTCCCTCCTATACAGGCCACTCTTGGCTTTGTATTGAAGACAGACTATGTTTTGGCCGAGGTGTGTCTTCCAAAACAAACATTCACATCCAGATTAAAGACATCAGACGAGGAAAGATGCACTCATACCTCTAGTACAGTGTTTTATTGGCTCTTCAAAATCACTTTTAAAATTTGTATCTAATGTCTTCTTTGATTCTTTCTAGTTTCAGCTTCCAGCCACTGCTTTCTGGTTTGCATTTCTCTGCTAAAATAAAGAGCCTTTCAGTATATCATACTTTCTTCCTGTGAAGGTACTTATGTTCTGCAATCGAGATGCCTCTGAATCTTGTTTAACCTAAACAGAGAAACTCCTAAGCTTCTCGCTGGTTAAACCATTCATCCTCCTCCTCTCCTCCAGCCCCATATTCATTGCACTTATCTGAGGATTCTCATGTTTTTGTCACTAGTTATACTTGACTAATCTGTATCATTGCTGTGCTGCATCAGCAAAGTTTTTTTATATACTTCTGAATCACTGTTGTGTGTTGAATCATGACAGGTTTGCTGACAGTCCCTGTCAAATGCTGCTACCAATACCCTGCTGTGCACAGACTCTTCACAGAAAACGCTGCTTTCTGTGACCTGCCAGTTCCTGACCCTCATGACCAAAGCATGATGAGGCATCCATACCTCATCATCTGACAGCGATGACACAACGCTGCTGCTCAGACCCTAACCACATCAGTTGGAACCCAGCCCACCAATGCCTTTTATTGATAAAATATGGTGATGAATTCCTTATCACAATATTCTGTAGTTTGAAGTATTACAAAAAGACTTGAAAAAAATTGATTTTCTGCAATCACTTTTTCTTATCAAACTTGTAATCTCATCATAGAATGAAATCAGTTTCTTCTGTTATGACCTGTTGTCACTGAGAATATACTGACCTGTAAAATCTTATAAAAATCACTTATTCTCCTGCTTTTTTCTCTTTTGATCATCCCTCATTTGGTGGTGGCTGTCTGGACCCTCCCCTACTGATGAGAATTGTGAAAATGAAAAGCTACTGAATGCAGGCAGGATCAACATCTTCAGAAGTACTGGAGCAAAACTAGTATGCAAGAAATGCAAAGGTTCCTCAAAACCATAACTATATGAACAAATGAAACCAACACAGATCTCCTCACCTTTCATTTAAAATGCAGTGCTTACAAGTTTTACTTTCCTTCTCAGGAAAACTAGTACTTCAAGACATCAACCTGCAACGCATCTACTCACTCTTTCTCCTAGAATCAAGCTCAAATCAAACCAAAAGAGTGCTACATCATAATTCATGCTGAGGCTGAAATAAAACACAGCTGACAAGTGTTAATTCTATTATTTACTGAGCTGCCAGAAAATGCTCTTTAAGTGCTCTTGTACTGTGGGAAGGCTATAGTATAGTCTAAAGAGAATCCCAGAGAAGCCATGTATAATCTAAGACACATATGGAACTAAATAGACATTTTTATGTCTTTGAAACCAGTTTGGTTATATATTACGAATCAAAGCAAAATAAGTAACAGTCTAAGATACTTGCACAGCTTTGATCACCACAGCATCAGAACATCTTGGAACTGCAAGAAAACCTCTTTCATTGTACACCAGTGAAGCAGCAGAGGATTGTTATTACTGTTTTAGTGACTGAAGCCTAATTTGTAGAAAACCTGGGCCCCAGATCTTTAAAATTTGAGGATATTAATTCAGTTGATATGTGTGCCTTAATGTCACTGAGGATCCACACTAAAGGTACTTGTCAAGATCACACAGCAGCACGTAAAGGAGAAGATTTCCAGTTTTAAACATGGGACTCCCCCACTAGTCATCTCAGATCGTTCCTCTAAGGAACCACACTCTGGTTTCATAAGGTAAAAACTTCACCCAATAGAGGTAATCAGTGAAGTATTTCCATGCTTTTCCCCCCCTCTCTTTTGTAAATGAAAATACAATGGAGGAGTGAAACTAAGTAGTCACCAATCACACAGAATGTCCTAGGAGTTCCAACCATCAAATATTTATAGGGTATAGAGAAAATGTATAGTTGTTTGTTCTTTATCAGACTAACAGGATTTTTTTCCTAGACTTTTTTAACCTGAAGAGTGTTTTTTAAAATAGTAGTACAAACAAAACACTGGATAGGTAAGAAATTAACTATCTTCACCGGACAACATCAACATCTGGTCAAAAAACTTCCTTGAAAATGTAAAATATTTTAAGGCACCAAGCTCCAATCCTAAACAAGCTTTTGTAATCCAACTATAGGCTGTTGACTGGAGCAAACATTTATAGTGAAAATATGAACATACCTTATGGGAAATCAAAGCAATCAGTAAGTGACAAATAGAATGACCCAAGTCATCTCTCTATAGTGTTTCCATTTAGAAAAACATGGCTTCCAAATGCACTTTCCAAAGTACAAATTATGTTATAGTGACCAAAAAGTACATACAGAATTTTTTATTTTTCTTCTAGAAAAGCCCCCAAACCCCAGATTTTACAGAAAAAGATTTTACCATATCGTATTTCTTTTGAGTAAGAGAGGACTTGGATCTTGGTGAGAGTTCAGACCTCCATAAACACGGACTAAGTATTTTTTACTTTGAAACTACGAACTTTGTTATATATTTCCACCCAAAGTCAATTAAAACCATCCCCTACCCTCCACAAAGGTCACAGTCCTTGTCATGCTGCTGCTGGGAACCAGACATCTCAGGTATTGGATTGACTTTGCCCCTGGCACTTTGTTATATCCAGAATCAAGTGTGAGACCATCATCCACACACCCTGTCTTTTGGTATTTCTTGTCCTTACAGCAGGGAACTTTAAAAGCAGAATATTTGCCATCTGGAGTAGCTATGTTTACTCAGAATTTGTGCATTTGCCAATTGTCAGTTACAGAAAAACCTGCAAATACTACAGTGAAGATAAATGCCACAGTAGAAGAAGCATTCATTTCTAATGACACCGGTTTTATCAGATATAAGGCAATTGCAAAGCATAGTAGTACTTGCAGAGCAATTTTGGTCTTTTTCCTTATAATAAAGTACACACATTTACTATGCATATTTCAGCTAAAATCAAACTTCTGTGAGAAGCATGACAATCTGTCAAAACATGGTTTCAAAAATACAGCTGCATTCTCTGTGCAGCTTTTGCAATCTAAGGGCAATTTGCCATCAATACTATAAGAGGCAATTTTCTATAAACATAAAAAGCTTTAAGCGTAGGACTGCACCAAGATTTCAATGTTTTCCTTTTGAATCTGAAAGTCTCCTTCCTGACTTCTGCAAAACAACCCATGGGCTCATTCCTAAGAGCTAGATGACGGCATTTGCATCTGAAGCCTCTTCAGTGAGTGCTGGCGGGTTTGTGCCTACAGCCAAACACACTGTCCTGGAGCTTGCCTGACATCAGGCAGCATTAACCTAAAAGATGGGCTGGTTAAAGTGACAGCATAAGCTCAGAAAACCTGTCCCAGACCTCCTCAAACCTAATTTGCTGATTTATGTGGATTGGCAATCTTATTTCTGCTTCCCAGCCCCCTTCTTTGTTGCCTTGTAGTCCAAGTGCTTCAAGGGATAGAAGAGAAGAGAGAAGCAGGGCGGAACCCAGGTACTTCTCTCAGAAGTGACTTCAGTCCCCTGTGGGAGAAGACAGAATGCTCTTTCCAGATTCCTCTACCCATACCTACACAATCTTGTTCTTAGCCTGTTGGCTGGGATGTGAGACTTATTAGCCCATCCCAGAAAATCAGAAGGAAAAGCCTATAAAGCAGAGTTAGTAACAAGATTATGTGATGTACTGAAAGTATGAAAACCTGTTGTTGGTTGTGCTATTATGTGCACGTAAGAGTCATGTCTTGTTATCACTGAAGGATCCTACCTGATAGCTGACTACCCAAGCAAAAATGAATTCAAACACTGCAAAATTTTCAAAGCAGACCATGGCTTTGGTTGTCAAAACAGGCATAGATGGCTCTGGCAGAGTTGCACACCTCTAACTGGAAGCAGAACAATATTGTGCCCTGAAGCACTAGGAAGGGATGCCCAGTCAGATGCCAACCAAACTACCTCTGGAAAAGGAAGCCAAACAAGCTTAAACAAAGTAAGCAGCTGCCTCCAGCAGCAGGCTGTTAAACCCTGCAAGACATCCATGTCCCTGTTACTTACCTGTGCCAGAGCTGTGGACAGCAAGCAGAGAGCAAGGCTTCTAGCTTGTCATGCTACAGGGACTCTGACAAGACCTTAGCTGCTAAACATTACTACTTTGAGGAGCTCTTCCTAGCCCCAGAAACAGCTGCTGCCACGGACTCTGACCCCTCCTTCAGGACCAGCTGTCACAGCTACTCATCCTCCTCTGCTCTTAATTCTTTTGTACCCGCTTCTCCTCTGTGCCTTCTCATTTCTGTGCGGCAGTAGCCTGGACCCTTTCCTTCTTCAGGTGGCAAAACTGAGCTTTACTTGCCGGTTGCACTGCTGAGAAGCTTTGGGCCATACTTCCCTGCTGGAAGTCTTAGGTAATCTGTAGCTAATGCAGCTGTAGTGTACTTGGGACCCGGACTGCTCTCTCTGCACGGTGCTGTGTTATGCCAGGTAGAGGTTTCAGCACAGCTTGGGGATGCAGAACTGCAGAGATCCCTTACTTCCCTCTGCAGTATAGACATGACAAAGAAATTTAATTAAGTCTTAGGTTCTTGCTGGCCCCACTGGAGAGAAGAAACAATTGTGTATTGACTTAAATCTGTTCCCATTTAAGTAACTTTAGTAAGTAGTACAGACACCTAATCACATCTATCTGGTGTATAATGTTTAGCAATTTCATGCCTGGATGACTAATAAAATGCAAAGTGGATGCAGGTTAATGTAAGATTTCTAAAAATGATTTCCATAATAAATTACAAAGTATTTATATGAGGAAACATTGAAAAAAACCCAATATCAATGCCACCTTATAATTTAATGGAATGTCTTAGAAACTAGATACAAGGGATAAGGCTATTAATTTATGAGTAAGAGGAACAATTTTAAAGCAGTTGAAGATGTAAAATACATTAAATGGGATTTTTAAAAGACTTTTTGTAATCTAGTACCCATAATTTTCTGTTTTGAGCATGTCATAAAAGAATGTAGCATCCCACCTACAACTGATGAAAAGGAAAGATACAAGAAAAATAGGAACAAATCTCTAAATATGTTATATATATAGGCATGTATTAAAACAGAAACGATGTGTCTCTCCCCCTTACAGTGGTAGAAATCCTCTGTCACTCCAGTGGAACAATACAGTATTTACCCCAGAGCAGATAAAGTCAGAGCATGAGTTACATTGTAAAGAAAATAAAGCTAGAGTGCTCTCCTCCAGCCCTCAAATGGATACAAAGAGGTAGCGAATTTTTACATGGAAGAAAGCACTATTTTTAGGAACTAGGATGCAAAGAGGGAAAATGCTAGTTTTCTTGAGATGCTTTTAGAAAGGGTGAGACAATGCATTTTATAACAAGTATAAGACAGTGGCTATTTCTTCCTGCAGAACATGCAATACTACAACTGAGATGTAAAAACTTGATTTTTTTTTTTTTCAATGAAGTGGTTGAAAGCTACATTAAAATATCACTTCTCTCGGGTTTGAAAAAGATGTTTTGTTGCTGAATGCATCTATCAGTTCATAAGGAATGTCATGAGGAATGAATTTTACTGCCTGTGGCTTTAGCTCCTGCTTTAGCAGCTTTGGAGTTCTATTAATATGCCCTCAAAAAGTACAACAAACCTATTTCCATATGATAATACTGCTGCTCTGCATGCATGCCCTGGGCATTTGAGCATCTAGCTGCACATTTATATGTGCAAACAGACCTGGAAATCTGACGGGTTCATTAATGTGGTTTTTGAAATGAACTACTGAACATGCAGGCTGGGAAGCTGATGAGAGCTAAGCAATTACCCCGTGCTTAATTCACACTGAATTGCTATAGAAGTCAGGACACTCCTTTCCTTGAATGTTTTTTAAAATATCCCTAACATGAAGGCGCACCACATACAAACTTTTATTCTGTGCCACTCAGACTGTTCTTGTAACAATGCGCAAGATGCACGCATTTTGTTCATCTCCCGGTCGCTGGAATTCATCTACATCAAAAAAAGCTCACCCAGCAATATTGAAAACTTCCCGAAGATGGCAGCAGTGACACAGGAATCGACACAAGCTGGCTTCGCTAAGCTTTTGCAGTTGAAAAAGATTCTTAAAAAATCATAGTCAACAGCTATGATCCAGTCCAGGGTTACTTACAGCTGATACATGCAAAACCAGTCCTGACAAGACAGACTCATAAAGAAGAAATGGTATTCAGATGCACTGAAACACATAAAAAGGAGCAAGGGGTGCTCCTTGTTTCAAGAGCATTGCATCTTACTTCTCTTGAATCTGGTAACAGCTGAAGCCCAGTAAAAAAAAACATCCTTCTGAATATGACCATCGAGCAAATAAAATAGCATAAATAATGTATCTGGGATAACCGTGGTGCTCTTTTAAGTGTTTTACTGGGTTCATGCTATCTCCTATTTGTAGCACTTGCTTTTTAGAACTGTAAACACACATCTACTTTATGTACTAGGGAGAGCATAAAATAATGAACAGATTTGTGTGTCTCTCTGTTCTCAGGAAATGCCTAGCTTCTTCACAAGGATCCAATGAGCATGCCTTCCCTCTTAGTGACCAGATTAAGGGCATTAGGATATTGCTCTGAGAGAAATGTTGTTTATTTGTTTTGGGGTTTGGGAATTTTTTTGGGGTGTGGGGAGGAAAGAATGACCTCAAGTCTTTATTCTGCATCTAATTTATGTTTGTCTTATGAAGAAGTGAATCTTTTAAAATTAGGGCATAACTAATCCACAATCACCAAATCCAATCCATGTTCTCTCTGAAGACCAGCACCACTCAGTTCAACAGCTGCTTGTTTCAAATGTGAGTGTGAATAGTACTTTACTGGAAATAACAAAAAAACCCCACAAAACCAAACCAACCAAAAAAAAAAATCCCTGCATAAGAGGATTCTAATTAGAGGTGTCTGTAAGTCTGAATATTGACACTGAATAACACTGAGAAACTTTGGACAAATTTCAAAGACAGATGAAGACTTCGTGTTAAGCCTCAGTCTAAAATTGGATGTAGCCAGACCTTGGAACTCCACCAACTCAAGCTCTGAAGGATGGATTTAGACCAAGGATCTACAATTCCAAGTAATCTGAAAGGGGAATAAATTAAAATAAAAATTGTTTAGAAGTGAGAAAGAAATTGCAAGAATTTTTTAAAACCATCATATTTGGTTCTCCTGAATGGAGCATCATCTTTGCAAAATGTTCTATAAACACTGCTGGAGAAAGCACTGGAATAAGAATGAAAACATCATGCTTCATCTTTCAAGGAACAAAAGCAGGTGCTTCCTGAAAAACACAGGCCTAATCAAAAAACAATGATAGCCGGACTGGTTTATGCCAGGAATACCCTGTCACAATGCAGAGCTCCCGTTAAGGATACCTCAATTTCTGTACCTTCTTTTTGGTGCAAAGCCTAGCTGTGTGGTTTCAAGAACTTTTCTTTTGAAACAGGAATGTTTTTTTAAACTTACAGAATTTGTGCTAATTGTATTCACAGTGTATATACCAAGTCAATAATGTGACTTCTTGTCTGACCTTTCAAACAAATCCTTTTCTGGTTTGTTGATCCTAGACATTTCTGTAAAGAAATGATACAAACTACCAAAAAATGATCCCTGAAATGTGAGCTTAGAACTTTACCTGGTTCACAGAAAATACAATTTGGCACTTGTCTCAGCACCGTTTTGAAGAACCACACAATAAACATTGCATTGCAAAAGAAACCCCATTCAGATTCTGAATACATACACACGTGTATAAAACCAGCAAATATTGTCCTGCATCAGCATATACTGACAGGTAGCAAGATCCCTGTCTACAAAAAATACACTCCATAAATATTTCATGTTTATCAAGATAATTTTACCACTCAGCAATTTTCTTACTTTCCTTTGGATATCTGACACCTACAAATGACCCAAGAAGCACTACATTGCTCTACTTGCCTGGGAGGCAACACAGCAAGGCACAAGCAATCTAGAAGATTTCTGGAGTGCACTGATGACAATTCCTTGACACAAAGGATGCAGAACATGGTCTGCTGCACTTCCATCAAGGAAGAACAATTTGATATGTGAAGACTGGAGGCAGCCTAGGCTCCAGTAACCCTGAATTGATGGAGTTCGGGATTGTGAGAGGAGGGAACAAAGCAAAAAGCAGGACCATAAATCTGGACTTCAGGAGAACCTACTTTGGCCTATTCAGGGCCAAAGAGTGCCATGGTAGCCAGCCCCGGAGAAAACAAGGATCATGGACAGTGGCTGATGTTCAAGGATCACCTCCTCCAGCTCAACCATGCTCCATCCTGACCATCAGGATGTCAGTTAAAAATAGTAGGAGACCTGCAAGGAAGACCAAGGAAAGTATGAGTCTGCTGATGAATTGGGCAGGGAATTTGGTGACAAAGTATGTGGAAAAAGCCAATGCAGTCCTAGGACCCGCAATTAGCATAAATTTCACTGCTATTAAACATATGATATGCAATTACACTCTGGATGGCACAACAAATAACATTAAACCAAAGTGCAGATGTTCACCCTTTCCTCAGCACAGTCAGAAAAGCAGATGCAATCCTTAAATCCCAAGGAAATGTGTATCTGCACGTGCACGAGTACAGAAGGATGACGCCAAGCTGGAACTTCTGAATAACATGGGAGTATACCAGACCTCTGTATAAAAACAGTTCATGCTTGACTAAAAATATATTAATGAAACAGTCTTTGTTCAAAAGATCCACTGCAAGAAGACAAATCTAACATAGTGCATCCGAATACCAGGGCTGGCTGAAACAAAGTTTGCCTGAAATCTAGGAAAGCGTGATCCAGTCCCTCCAAGTACCTTTAGGACATCCCTGTGCCTACCAACAGGTCTTGTCCTCAGAACTCTGAAGGGGTACATTTTTTGTAGTTTCTGGAATGAATGGCGGCAATGCAAATTATCTAGGTCTTTAGAATAAGCACGCATGGCTGAAGAACTCCTCGTTCATGTACTGCTTCTAAGAAACCAATGTGATGGGGCTTATTGCTGTTTTTAATAAGAAAGGGAGTTCACGAATTCATCTCATATGATAATTAGATTGTGGTCTGATGATCTGATTATATGTGAAATTTCTTGCTATCATGGCCAGTTCCTGGGCTTATGCAAATGGACATGTCTCCATTTTCTCCAGTGGAGCTACATTAATTTACAGCTGCTCAGGATCAGAGCCTACCTGCCTGTTTCTGACACCTAGGATATGAATTCATATGGCTGTATGGCATCAAGATTCACTAGTCAAGTACAGCACATACCTAAATATTTCCTCATTTGAGATATTCTGCTGCAGGAATGCACCTCTTCCTTGGCTTCCCCCCCTCCCCCAATTCATTCCATCTAAATTCACTTTTTCCTTGCACTTCTCTAGCTACATTTACATCTTGACTCTCTTGATTGCATTCCTGAAACAAAATTCAAGCTATTCACTATCTTTCTTTTTAATTTTTTTCCCATGCCTTTAAAAATCTTTTGTCTTAAAGCTATTGAAATTCCTCTCCTTTTTTTTTTCTCCCTCTCTCCCAGTACATTCATTTTCCTTTTGTTAATAGCTGGAAGCATTACTCTCCTCACATTGCTCCCAAAGATAGAAAGAACCTCCTAATTGCT
Organism: Mohoua ochrocephala; assembly: GCA_013398855.1. Classification (NCBI taxonomy): domain Eukaryota; kingdom Metazoa; phylum Chordata; class Aves; order Passeriformes; family Acanthizidae; genus Mohoua; species Mohoua ochrocephala. Next base: position 43,189 of record VZTA01023701.1, on the reverse strand, counting down.
GTAAGAACTTTATAAAAGCAATAATACAACTATAACAATGTTAACAATGCCACTATCCCAACAAGAAAGAACAATACTACTGCCAAACACAAGGTGCATCACCCCTTCCTCTCATCCCCTTCCCTCCTCTCAAAAGATTCGGAAGTGGCCACACCTGGAAGCCTTCCAGCCATGAAGGAACATGACTTTCGTGTATTCTTGTGATAGGAACAAAATGGTATGTGTTTGGAGACACGCACCCTTTCTACCTCCTGAGGTATATGCTTCAGGCATTCTATGCAAATGAGCCAATGGTAATTAGGGTAGCACGAGCCAAATTCTGTATTCAGGACCCACACAGAAAGCAGATAATTAATCAAGGGGGAAAAAAAAAGAAGAAACTTTGCTTTTTAAAAAATATATTATTCAGATATAACTGATCCTGAGGAAATTATTAATGTGTGTCTATCCCCACTACTTAAGCATATGTGTGACTCTATTCTGTTGCTAATCCTGGTATTTTGGTTTTTTTGGAGGGCTTTCTTTTTGCACAAATCAAAGGAGAAAGAAATACACCCATGGGTCACTCATAAATAGAAATGTATCGTTTCCCTGAAATAATTATAATCTGGTGGGAAAATGTTGTAATATTTTATCCTTCACCCTCAAAATTCAAATTCCTTTGCTATTGGGAATCTAATGCAAAGAAAAGAGAAAATGGCCACAGTTAGTGTATGACCCTGCTGTATTTTCATTCTTTGGCTTCAAAGGTAACCTACCAGCTCACACAGAAAACAAAGAAAGGTTACTTTTGCAAACTGTCTTAAAAGCACTCAACAATAATGACCCCAAATCACTGCAGCTCTCAGTTGTCTTACTGCAGTATTTGGAGGCTATTACTGTAGCTTGTTGATAAATAAGGATCAATAAGAAAACCTTGTTTGGAGTCTTCTGACGTCTTACCTTTATGTAGTCTGTTTACTTCAACTGTGTGCCACAACCGTGTGCCACAATCTCCTTGTGATTTCAATCTCATTTTTGGATACATAGGAGGCTGGAATTTTTCTATAAGCAGCAAAACACAAAGAGGCAAAGCATGCCTGCTTGTACTGAAGTGGCAAAATCACATTTGTCAAATAGAGATGGACTTTAATTTGCTCCTGTAAGTTGTGATATCTGTTATTTTCCTGCTGGAGAATCAAGTGTGCATCATTTTTCTCAGCTGCTTTATGAGAAAATTGTAGTTCACGAAAACCTGGTAGGTATTAATGGGAAAAGGATGCAATTTGACTTACAGTTCAAGTTATCTCTATTTTCCATTAACAGAGAGTGCTATGTTTTTAAATTAAAAATGGTCCAAAGCTACAAAATTCAAGGTTTGTATCAACATCTTGTTCGGTCTCATGTTCGAGGAACAAGTTGGAAATTAATCCCACACTTAGGTTCAGGTCATTTTATACAGCCTCTGCTTGTGGGCTCTAGCACTTGAGGAGTCAGTGTCCACTTTCAGGAGTTCATTAAATTCTCATCACTTGTTAAGATAAGATTCAAAAGTCAGAATTAACAACTATTTGCTCTAGCTTGTCCACCATCCTGGATGCTTGAACTATCTACCTGTCTGCTCATTACACACACACACACACACACACACCCCCCAGCAGAATTACATCACAGCACTTGTTCTTGATGAGCCACATGCAAGCTTCCAAAGGGAAACAACTTTACAAGATGCAAACCCATGATTTTCTGTATTTATATTATGTATACACCACCAAAACTATTAATATGACAATGGATTAAAAAAAAAGAATTTCCCTTGCAGTCAAGGAATAATGCACACATTTGCTGTTTTTTGAAAAGCCTTCCTCTAAAAAAAATTTCTCTGATTTTTGACAGATGCTGCTGCTGCTGTGGGATCCAATTAGATGTTTTGTCTTGCATAATGACTGCTAAAGATATATACACATAGCATTACACAAGGAATTAAGATGTATAATTGCATAATGGCTGCTAGGGATGCATACACATGGCATTGCACAAGGAATTAGGACGTATAATTCTTAATGAGAGTGATGTCTAATGCCTGAGAGTAGCAGGCTAGACATTAGGTCCCCATTAAGAACAGGCTTAATTTAAAGCATTTGAATAGTCTCACTCAGATCGATCTCAAGTATAAGCGGATGTTTAAGCAAATTTTTTCATTAGGACTTTACTCCTAATGCACAGGAAATTTATTTCATTCAGATTTTATAAGAGCTTTTATTAGAAACATATAATGCCAAGCAAGTAAAAGACATGATTACCTATATGAAGCCTTCCCAATACGTCATTTTTTTACACCTGACAATTGACAAGTCAACCTGCAGCAAGTCTTTGTAACTCTTGTTTTGTTAATGCCTTCTCTACTGAATTTCTTTCTTAAACAAGAAAATAATTTGACATATTTGGCAGTGTTCTTGGTGTTCCTGTTGGGCCATCTCAGCCCACTAGCAGCTCTGCACTCAAGATGCATCCACACTTGTAGAGGTTTCCAAAGGAAACCAGTGTTATGCCTATCCCTTTCTTGCCTGGTCTGAGTGCCTCCCCATTACACACACGCGATATACGATGGATGCGCATCTCAGCACTGAACTGTAGACAATGGAGAGCTATAAACATACTGAAGTAGCACTTCTGTTTAACACCCTGACAGTATCCTTGTCCATCAGCCACAGAAACTGTAAGGCTTAACGGGACGTGAGGTGCTGTGAGATAACACATGCCTTGTGGGCGCTGAGGCAGAGGCGAATGCTTTTAGTGACCTGCCAGCGTTATCTTGCAGCAACATACACACCTTGGAATATCTATGAAATTATAAAATAGCCCTGAACTCACAGAAAATTATTATTTTTTAAAAAATTTAACAACTAAACAAAAGAAATGAGGTGTGTAATAATTAAATGGCCAGTAAAGAGCAAATAGCTCATGAAATGTTTCATTTCTGGACTGCTGAGGAGAACAATAGACAGGGACACAGGTGAATGAAATAAAATGTCACGTACATTCTTCATGCTATTCAAGCATGGCAATTTCCCCAACAGGTCCTTCATTAAAACAAGAATGAAATAATGGAAGAGATAGTTTGGAAAGATTTTTTCTTTTTTTCATGCACCTTAATATTTCTCAAGACACACTTCTATTTATAATTCTGATTGGCATTTGAAGTGCCATAGTTACTCTACGGGATCATACCGCAGCCCTGTATAGACACAAATTTTGTAACCTGCAATTTAATTCATATATATATATCTATGTATATCTATCTATCTATCTATCTATCTATCTATCTATCTATCTGTAACTAGAAAAATTCAATGTTTCCAATTAAATAAAATTTAGCAGGTTCAAGTTTTCTAGAAAATATGGAATCTTTTTCTAAAGGATTCTTACAAACTGATAATCATCACTATTCATTTATCGAACAACAACAAGTAATGTATCAATTTGCTTGGAAATCTTGCAACCCTACATGATGCTTTAGCAAAAATCAGGGACTATTCTGGATTTACAGTGTTTTGTCTTTTGCACTTAAGGAAAAAAAAAAAAAAAGCCAGTGCAGCTATATGGCATTAAATACTAGGAGACGCTAAACCAGCAAATTCCAGTTCCCTCTTGCAGAAACCTTTCAATAATGTCCTTAACAAAGTTTCTGATTTATACTCTTTGAAAACAGAAAATGCTTCCTAATTTTGTTGGACACTCTATTACAGATAAGATAGATGGGAAACTTGTCCAGGCTATCGCAATGAACAACCAACACTCGTCCTCTTTGTCCTGTGAGTACATATTGGTTTTGTCTGGCATAATATTCCAAATATTGATTGCAAATCAACTTTTAAAAATATCTCAGCAGATGACTTGTCTTAGTGTCCTCTTGAAGCAGTGGGTTCCACACTAGTGAAGTACTTCACATTCAAGAGTGAGTTTCTCTTGTGGTTTTTTTTTTTCTTCCTATGAGTAATGGTACAGGACTAAAATATAAAGGACTAAAATACAGCTTTGATACAAAAGCAGATGAATGAATGAATACCTCAACATTCAAGCAGCATAACATCAAGACTGTACATTGTAAGAATTTCTTAAGATCTTATTGTAGCTGTAAAGATACATTATAATTCAGTTATTATTCTATACTGTATTCAGTATAAAATCACTCCAGTTGTTTCACATGATATTACTTATGTCATAAACATGACATAAATAAATATGACATATGCTGAGATGTAGTATCCTGTTCAAGGGCAAGGTCTCTGGAGACAGTTAATATCTTTTGCTGGACCAGTTGGTACAGCTAGAATATTGAGCAGGGCTGTTGGATATATACTGGCTTCTCCAGTTTGATCCAAACCCAAAAACTTCTCTATTTTAAGAGTTCCCTGGAATAAAAGAAATTAAGGAAGCTTTTCTATGAGCATTAGCAATCAAGAAGATAGTTTTGCAGACATTTGTATAATGACTTTGAGAGATGATATGGATTTTCTGATGTTCAGTCAGGCTTGAGGTTATAATGCAGCTCAGGACATTTGAAAGTTCTCTTTTTCTCTTCTATCCCACTACCTATTAATGAAATTTGTGGAAATATATCTGATAACATACAATTAAAATTGGCCCCATAGGTTACCAAGATACTAAGGGGTTGTGAAAGATCAGCAAAGACACAGAAGCAGTGCTGTTCCATGAGACTTATTTCCATACAAAAGCAGGAAAAAAAAAAGTGAGCTCATCTCACACTCTGACAGGCAAAGTCTGCTGATAAAGAGGGAACAGGAACATGGAGCAGATACATAGTGATGAAAACAGGGTAAGGACTTACAGAGTAGAGAACAGAGTGACATGTCCCATTGTTAAATCTGCTCCTCTTTGTGCTCTATATATCATTTTCTTTCGTGCTCCTGTAAGTCTCTATCCTTTTTTCTGCTGTGTGTTCTGAAAGGAAGAGAGATATCTTTTAAAGGCCCTCAATAGGTTTTTGGTAACCTATTTTATGTGATCACTTGCCTTCATTATGTTTCCATCATCTGATTTTCACATTACTTAGCTTCATTTTTTGCTCTCTCTGACTGTGAAAAAGAAATGCACCTATATCCTGGTTAGCTTTTTGTATGCTAAACCCAAACACTTTCAATAGATTACTCTAAAGGGGTTCTTTTCTTTTCTTTTTTTTTCTTCCCCATGGAAAGAAAACTTCATATTTTCCAACATTTCAGTGCTTAACTATTTGAAACTTGTCATCATTTTGGTTGTTCTGCTTTGTTCCTTTTTATCAAGAGCAATTACACCCGGAGGCACAGGACACAATAGGAGTTACAGCATTTTTCATGCAATGTAAGTGGTGTCTTATGTAACAAGACCATCCCCTCCTAGGCTTTGCTTCACTTTGTTTACCCCAGTAATACAATCCAGCATCTGATTTGCTTTCAGCGCTGCAGCTGTGTTTTAGTCCAAAGGCTTTAGGGACTTTTCTATAAACAACTCCCAAATCTCTCTCATATCAAATAATCCCCATTCTGTTCTGGGAAGGATTTTTTTTTCTGTGAGTGATGATTAACAAGGTAGCTGAGTAGAAGTTGTTTCCTTTCAACCTTCCCACCAATTCATTCATGATAAGACCCCAACACAGGGCTTGCAACACCACTGCTATTTCCAAGAGAGAGAATTTTGATGTCATGAACAAATGTGAGCTCATGGGCAGAACCTATCAAGAAAAAGCCAGAAGAAAGCTAAATATAGGCTCATTCTCATGCCATTATCAGCTAGTGATAATTCATGAATCATCTATGTCTATTTAATACTATGAGAGTTCATAACTTATGCCGATCCTCCCGCAGAGATGACAAAACAATAACATTTTAAAGGTATTTGTTTTATGGTTTCTTGATTAATGAGGCTTTGAGCCGATTCACTACTACAGTCACTGCTGCAGAGGATATTGCCAAGTGTACATGATGCAAGGGCAAACAGATTGACACGTCCAACATAACCCATTTACCACACATGTAAAATGCGTAGTACATAAATACCTAAGGACAGAGCTTTAGAACGATTTCCGTGTTACGTGCACAACAGAGGGTACAAACACGTACTCTGTTTGTAGTTGGCTCTGTAGTCACAGCAATGCCATGCTTTTGTTCAGAAAGTTCAGAGTGGAGAAGAGGAAAGCTACATTTTGCCTTGTCACGGTTGCTGCCCTCTGGGTTCCGTGCTGCACTCCCAGGGGAGCAGGGACTTGCTTGCTCCCCCAGCACACATGGATGTGAGGCAAACTCTGGGAGCGTGGAGTGGAACAGGGAGTGAGACCTGGCAGCTAGGACATGAATAGAGGGTGGGAATGTCCCAGGAGGTGCTGGGACTTGTGTGAAGAAGGGAGCAAATCCACAGCTAAGTCCTCACAGATAGCTAATGAGTTCTTAAAGATCTAGAGGGCTCTCTGGAAGTTTGTTGCAGCCTTAAAAGCCACTAACACTTGATGGGCTGGGAAGCAAAATGGAAGTAATGGCACACTTGTAATGACATGCTGAAAGATTTATCTTTTCCCAGATACATTCATTTAACGTCTTGGCCACTGACTTTTGTTATGTTTAAAATTATTGCATCATTCTAGTTCAGTATATGGGATATAAATATGTATATATAGTTCTGAGTTGTACGTGTGTGTATACATACATATAAAAAGAGTATATGTAGTATCTGGTTTGGTATGTTTTTCATAAAATCTCTCCAAAAGGGGAAAAAATTTTCCTGTTTTTTTTTTCAGCATTCTTTTCTTTTTAAGAAAAAGTGTCCCAGTTCAGCTTTTCAGCTTCTGGATAGTTGGAGGTTCAGCTGTAATATACAGTAAGAATTCATTACTGTCCAGTTAGGGTAAATACCTGTTGGGTTCAAAAGATAAGTCAATTAGGACTCTCTCCTGCAATTACTATTTTATAATGATTAATCTTCACAGTGTTTGTCCTTCAGTCTCTTTATGTGAATCATGTTTAAGTAAATAAATGAATTCTATTGAAACGAAATCTAATCACGGGGGAGAGATTTTCATATCTTCTGAACAACATGAAGCCATTTATTAATCCTGACTTAACCTCTAGGATTATGCAATCCCTTTTGATGTGTATTTGGAAAGGGGTTTGTGAAGGGAATCCTGTAGCTTAAAGTACAGCAGGCACAGCTGAGATCCACCTGCAAAAAACGGAGAGTGAGATGCCCTGCAGCAGGTCTCGCCCAGGGTCCAAAGCACGTCTAGTTCTGTCTCCCACATAAGCTTCCCCATTTCAGTGATACACGTCTTCAGAGATCCAAAGACTTACTGATGAGAGAGAAGTATGAGAGGAAGTCTGGGCAAAAGAAAGGCTGCAGCCTCCTGACTGTGCAGACATCCTCAGCCCAACATTTATCAGTCTTTCAGAAGTGTAGCTGGGTTCCCAGTAAAGGACTGTAAAAAGGTAGTACCTTCAAATGCTTTTCTAGTCTGCTTTTTTCCATACAAAGGAACAGTGTTGGTGTGTACTTCAGGCTAGATCCAGTAAAGGATGTGGGTGCACAGAAGTTAAATACTGCAGTATTTAATGTCCTAGAATGAAATACAGACACTTGCACAGGTACAGCAATCTGATTTAAGTGTTTAAGAGCAGCACGGAGAGGCCTACACAGAAACAAATAGGTGGTATTTTGCAGGCAGACACAACACAGAGGAAAAAGCCCCCAACAAACAGCCAGTTTTTGCAGTGCAAGTGTGGTGTGAGTGGAGCTCCCTGGCGATGCTTGCCAAGAGCCATTTGTCACACCCTGCCAGGAGCCGGCAGCAAGGTGAAAAAGTTTGCGAATGACAGCGCATTGTTTAGAGAGGTGGAGATGATGCTGATTGTAAAGACCTGTAGAAGAACCTTATAAGATTGGATGATAAAGCAGCAGGTTAAATTCATTGTATGTTTTTGTGGCTATGTACTCTATTTCAGTACCAGATTTAGGAGGTATCAAACAAAGACAGTAGGAGTGAAGTTCAAAGCAGCTGACTGGAAGGAAGCAGTTCCTCATGCCCTGCACAACATGTTTGTGGACCTTAGTGCCAAAGGATGTTATGCAAGCTGAAAATCTACACTCTTTCAAGAGAGTCAAGTACACAGCAGACAAATCCAAAGGAAATAATTACACATCCATCTCAGGAAGTATCCTTAGTTAACTGGAGTCTGAGAAGATGTAAAAGTATCACACTTGCTTCTTCTTATCCTACTCTTTCCTAGGGACCCTCATACGACTACTGCTGGTGACACCAGAGCTGGCCCAGCATGGCCATTCTGCCTCTGCCCAAGTGCGGAGTCCAGGCGTGTGCCAGTGCTTGGCCTGGGACAGGGACGCTGCAGGGCCGGGTGGGACTCAGTGAGGCCACACGAACTGCCCAGGGTGGCACAGGCAGGAGCACAGCAACACGGGCTGCAATTCACTGTCACACAGAGGTAGAATTGGGCACTATTGTGGCACTGGTACCACCCACCAGTGCTGCCAACAAGCTCCGGCAGTGGGAACTTGTTGGGCAGTAGAGCCAAAAATAAGGTCCTAGTGCACCATGACAGCTATACCAGGTAACTGCAGAGCTACAGGGAGCTGATCCACCCTGCAGCTTATTGTGCTGAGGGTCATGTCAATGCCAGAATCAACTCAAAATGGAAAGCGTGCCTCACTCCTTTACAACTTCATTTGCACTAAACTGCATTTTCTGTGATGCCCCTGCTGGAGGAGCAGCTCAGAAACTCATTCCTCATATATGAGATGCTGACTACATAGAAATAGATCTGGCACTACATAAAGCGATGAAAAACTCTATATGGAATGAGAATTTAAAATCAAATTTTAAATGCAGGGCTTCAAAACCAATTCTTCTCCCCAGTCTGTTATAAATTATACAGCCTTCAGTATAAGCTTAAAGAAACAGCAGTTCTTGACAGCAGTTAACCTCTTTTTTCATTACTGGGGCTCTTCCAGTTCCTTCAGATCAATAACGTTCCTATGTATCTTTATAAATTTGAGCAGCAGAAGTTGACCCCATCTTCTACTCTTCTGCTGAAAAGTAGAATCAAAAGTATTTTAATGGATATTTGAAACAGGGAGATTAAATTATCTCTTAGTTATACCATGAACAAAAGGCAAGAGAGAATGGTATATAACTTGGGACATTTTTTACCCTTGAATTTCTTCAGATCACAGTTATTTTTGTAATTTCTTTTTACATTGCTTTTTGCAATCCTGAGAGTTTTTTTAATGTGAACTGACTAGGTTAAGAGGTGCCTATATTTCATAACATATTAAAAAAAAAATACCCCTCTTTACTTTATAAAACTGACATTGCTTTTACATTTTGCCGTTTACTTTTAGAAACAGCCAGGGTAATTGAATGAGGCAACCCACATCTGCTCTCCTATCCAGTAACTTTCAAACCAAAATTTAATTCAAGATCTTTTATACCAGCACTGAACTTTTCATTCAGTGCTGTAAGGACTAATGTGGAAGTTAAAACAAACAGATTGTTCATTGATCAATGGATATTTTAAAAGAACAAAAGCACAAGGGAAAAATGTATATTGATTTTAAATTACTTTGCAGATTGATTTTACATTTATAATCTGAGTAAATTTAATCTGATAATTTTCTTTTAAAATTAAGTTATACTTTATATTAGTATTTTCTATGTAGATACTTCTCTACTGGAGGAAACCAGGCTAGTTTTGTATGTATGTCCTCATCTTTTTAAGGGTTTTGCAGAAACTTTGTCACAGTGGATAGAATTATAAAAAGCCTATTTCCCAAGATGGCTAACACCTGTATAAATCATTAACTATAAATATAAGTAAATGTACTTCAGCTGCATGTGTTAACTACTCAGATAGCTAAGTAAAAATGCAAGTTGCTACTGAATAATTTACAACATGATTACTTTTTAGATGATGACAAGAAAACAAATGCAATGCTTTCTTCTCCTTTTACTAGGAGCATCAGAAAAAATCCAGAATATATTTCCAAAGACAGTAGAGGAGATTTTGACAAGCTGCTGAAACAGTCAGACAACATATACAGATTTGCAACTAAATTTGGTTTACTAGCAGGGATTCTTTTATGTGTAGAAGCTGTTACGACTGCTACATCTATTTTTGGAGCTTTGTGTTTCCTTCTGCAAGTAACATATCCGTGGAATTATTGTTGTTATTGTTTATTATTATCACTATTATTAATTCTGTTGAAATAATAGTGCGCTAACATCAGCTGTTGATGTTACTACTTTCATAATAATCTCCAGGGTAGCTAAGAGTAGCCTGAAACACCCATATCATTGCTATGTAAGAAGTGGAAACTGCAGGAACATTGACTTCTGATTCCGGTTCTGCTTTTAACTGCTGTCTCCAGGAAGTCACAACTCCTGAATCTTATCCCTTGCATTTTTGAATGACTCTGGGAAGTGCTTCAGAAATTTCTGCAACATGCCAACTGAAATCCCTCACGTGGTGGGTCAGAGGATAGATCCCCTTAACTCCTACCCATGGCAGTGGCTCTCGCTCTCCCTTTTCCAGGAATTCCTACTGCTCTGCCTATAAGAATTTGAAAATTCTGGTGAAGGACCCATGTATGGAAGCACTTCCTATTGCACTTCCTAATGCTTGAGAGATGGAGTCGGGCACTGCAGATTTTGGGAAGCACATGTGAGCATCGGCACTCTGCTGAGAGCAGAGAGAGCAGAACCTCCCTCTGCACGGCACAGCTCGGCCGCGCTGGGGCTGCCTGAGGCCCGTCCTGGCTGAGGTGACACGGAAGGGGTGATCACTTACCAGCTTTTATAAGGAACCTGTCACTAGCAACAAAATGGAGCCAACTGTAACCTAGGAAACTGCTGCGAAATAACCACAGAGCAACTGAGCACAACTGCTGCACATCAGCACTGACATCAACATCTGGAAATTGCCCTTTAAGCTACCAAAAAACCCAGGGTTTCTCACTAATGAGCTTTAAAAGGGGATTTCTAAGAGCTAGGAGCTTGGCCCATTGCTGCTCAGCGAGAGCAGGAGGTGTTCTCTATGTAGCAGAAATCACTGGCTTCACTGTCTTCCGAAACTGGGGCTCCTCTGGAAACATGACAGCAGCTCTAATTCAGGGCCTTGGACGTATTTTCGTCTCACCTGTGAGGTTTACAGGCAGTTTTTCAAAATTTATATTGCAAGGTATGTATTCCATAAAACCCTAGAAAAAGCCCTTGACCCAGAAAAAACATGTTAAACAAAAGAGCTCTAAGAGAAAAATGGTATATGCAGGCTGCATGCAAAGGAAAGGTCTGTAATAAAGTTTGTACACCTTTAAGCAAATTTCCTCACTTTCAGATAGCTGGGATGTTTGCTTCCCCCCCTCCCTCCTCTCAAATGCAATTATTTCTGCATTTCAAAGCTTTAGGATGTTCCCAAGGTGCACACCACCCACGTCCCCCAATTTCAGACTCCCCCACCTGCTACTCATCTCAGGAGTCCTGTTAAACTTAACAGAAGCTTTAAAAAATTCAGAAGTGCTTCCCAGCACTAAAAAGGACTCGGTACCTTTTGGATAGAAATATCCCAATGCCTAATATTAGAAAACCTGTAAATTCTTCAATGTCATCAAGCAGTTCTGAACATATATACCTTCGCCACATGCAACCTCTGTTCCACAGTCAATTTGACTCCTATGTTTCCTAACCAGCAAAAGCCTTTTGTAAACACAAAAAATTCTGGCAACTTCACTTATGAATGTGATTATTTCTTCTATTCAATCATCAGGAACATATCCTGTGATTGGCTATCACACAATGATAGAGAACCAGAATCTGTATTTTCATTTGAAAGGCCACTCCTTTCACATTTTTCTCAGTCTCTTTCCCTTTCTTCCCAAAGTGAAAAATACCAGTGTCCTAACTGTGTACGTATTTATTTGAAATATATAAAACACCGAAGTCTTGAGTAACAATAACTGCAATCAGATACTGAAGACCAGAAAATCAGACACTGAAGATTTCTTACAACCCAATGAAGCATAGACTTTTATAAGACTCTCAGTAAAAGCGAGAGAAATTGAGCAAAGTTTGGACCTGGTTTTAAACTTCTGTCCATGGATTTTAATACTTAGTAATACAATAAACTGTGGAATTTCACTCTGAAGACCCATCTCTATGCTGAATATTGTCAGGAATACAAAGCACATATAAACATGGCACATTAACATTGTCAGGAACACATGGCTCTGGGACACATAGTGCATTATTTACTGTACTTGCTGAACTTGTTGAACTGTGGTAGGAAAACAGATCAAACAACAGGCAAAAGGAGTTGAGTTTTTAAGACCATTTCCTTAAACTACTTTTATAGTGTAATACAAGAGAACAGGGAATTGTTTGAATACGGATTTTTATATACATATATAGCATCCTGGGGGTTTTTTTTCAGATGAAGCTCAAGGCTGATTATGTATGAAAAGCAAATTATTCTCTCAACCAGGAGAGGATGGTCTCTGTAGATCAGAATATCAACAGAGAACTGTGGTAAAATTCTTTACTTGTCGAAGACTGCATTATACATGGGCCGTAAATGAATGGATTTCAGTTCTAAATTCAGACACTCTTTCCATTCACAGAAAATTAAACTTGTTCTGAAAAGGGGAAATATCGAGTATTCACTCTTTCTAAAATTATCTGACAGCTTCAGCGGTTAATGACATACAGCCTGTCATTCCTCCAAAAACCTGTGAAAACCACAGGTGCTGTGTCACTAATGCACCGTTCTCGTAGTTAATGAAACCATCGGGATGGACCAGGCTCTATCAGAAACAATAGCAACATACTCGAGGCCTTGTATCCTGCTCACTTATGATACATTGCCAGTGACTGTGACTAAGAAGATAACTGTACATATTAACGATGCCTGTGCAGCTGAGTCAAGGCTGTATATGCTAATACGACATTTTCTTAACTTTTGACTTCCAAGCTCTTCATCCATAATATTTTTGTAACAGATTTTGAAAAGGAAATTATTTATCTTTGGAAAAGCTGCTGTCCTTTCTGGGTCTTGGTTATGATTACTTACTCTTCTGAGGCTATACAGTGTCAAGAGTGCTTAGCTGTAAGCGTTGAGGATCACAGACAAAATAATATGTAGAGATAATCTCTAAAATGAATTTTCTTCTGCATACAAAGAAAATGGTTGTGTTTCTTAGTTTATCAAGCTGTATTTGTGACCAGAAGTACCTCATGGATTCAACACATACCTCTATTCAGTGCCATGAACCAGCTACATTTGTCATGAGTGTTTTTCAACTATAGTTTGACCAAAGGCTTTACAGAAATTCAGTACACATGTGATTCCTCTCAAAATGCCCGTGTTTTTCCACTGTTGTAGCTGGATACAAAACAAAATGCTGCTTATTGGTTCAAATGAAGCACAGAAGGATGTACGTAGAAACTTCCTGCTTTGCCTTGTAAAATTCATACATCTTTTACAATGAATACTTCAGACCGCTTGCAACTTAGATGCAAAATCTGACACGCCAGCCACAAGCCATGCAGGGAACATCTTCATCTTCCAATGCTTTAAATGTGGGTCAGCTTTCATAGGAAAATTCTATTCTATTGAATGTCAGATTATGCAAAATGCAGATTGAAGAATAAATAATAGCAGCTTATCTGAATGACAAGGAAGAGATTCTCCTTCATGACACTCATTTCTATTTCTGCTTATCAGTTTATGTCTCTGTTCTGAGCAATGCATTTGTCCCCATGCTGGACTGATTCTGAAGCACTTCCTATGCCAGTCCTGCCTGGCAGGGACACAGCAAGGTGACCCTGTCTAGACAGGGCTGTTCGGCAGAAAGGAGCTGCTGTCTTCCCGCAAGATTTGGACAAACTGCCTTACGAGACATTTAATAAGGGTGAAAGCAGACGACAAGAGCTTTTCCTTTAGCCTCTGGCTTTTCTTGGCCTAGGGCAGGCCTTGAATTTACGAGGGCACCAGCTGCTAGAAAGGCTTAAAGAGAGGCAGAGCTGAATAAAGAATCTCCCCAGAAGGTGAACTCAGCCCTGGGCACGCCGGGGAACAGAAATGTTGCTGAGCATATGTCTAGGTCACAAATTTGAAATACCAGGATGTCAGTTTCCCTTGGGGAAACTCTGGACCCAGAGGGAAAATCTCCAACTGAACTACCAGGCCCTTCTCTCCCCTTTCCACCCCAAAAAATAAACAAAACAATGCTTCCCCTGCCAAGGGCAAGAGGGAAAAAAAGAAAAATGAAGGGGATGAGGTTTGTCCCTAGCCACTTAACAGAGACAGTGTAGTCCTGCCCCCACACTCAACTAAAGACAAAGTCCAGGTATCTTTGGACGGCAAAATTTACTCTAAGAATGGCCAAATTCAAAGTCCTTCTTCACTTTTGTAGCACATTTATACCTACACACACAGGAAGACCCAACTCAAGTATGACTAAAGTAAAGAATTTAGTTCTGAAAAGGTTGTGTTGGCTCACAGGATGTCTGCCGAGGGAGCGTGCAATCTGTGTGTCTCTTTTTATACTCTTGACACCAGAGGAGAATGGAATGAGGGAAATTACATCTGAAATAGCAAATGTAGGGGTTTTGAGTCACCACCCAGAAGCGTCTTTTTATAGATGAAAACTGCAATCGTTTTGACAAGCAAAGTGTAGTTGGGTGTTCTTTGTATAATTTGACTTATCTGGGTTTTCTTTTTATAGATCCCTTTCCTGCCCTCAATGGCAATTTCCTGTTTACTGCCTTTTCCAAGAACCACATTCATTTGTTTTCATTTGTAATTAAGACATTAAAAATTACAGCAGTGTTCAGTCATAAAAGCTGAATACTGTTACATGCTCTACTAGTAGAATTGTTTTGTTCTTACGGACAATGGAGGAGAAGAGAGAGAGAGAGAAAGTAAAAATATTTATTAGTTGCATCACAGCAAGTATGTTCTCCAGAATGAAAATAACCATGAATTTCTTAATTCTGACTTTCCTGTTAAGAGGTCAATTCTATTTACAAGGGAATGGGAATTGTTATTTGTGACTCTTTATTGCTAACGAGCTTAATGTGTTCTGCAAATATTTCTGTGAACTATGACATGCAATTTATTTTTGTGAACATTAGCACAAATAAAACTTGATGGAATGATGTTTGCAATGGGAAGTGAGCAAGTCCAACCATACTTAAGATTAAACCATGTTTATTTTTAAATTGAGTAACTATTCTGGAGAAAAAGCCTTGTATAATATTACAGTTCCAATAAGAAACATCACCACTACAAAAAAAAAAATTGTCTTCCAAATTCAACAATAATTAATTAACTCAAATGTGGAATATTTTCAATACTTTTAATGCTCTTACATAACTCAGCATTCATTTAGAGAAAATAAGATAAAAGGGAAAGCAATGAGACTGTACCTGCACTGCTTTGCTAAGCTCAGTATATTGTGTCTAATACTACTGGTTATGTAAATCCAATATTTGTATTATCATTTGTGAAAACATTTGATTCACTAATTGCGCAAATTTAATAACTGTGTTTTTGAAAAGCTATAGTGTGCACGAGGTCTTCTAGTCTTAGTACAATTCAGTTTTGTTTGGCTTCAGTTTTCATACACTGGTTCTTATTAAACTCCTACATTATTAGTTTTAAAATCCTCTGATGGATTAGAAAATCCATTAGTACTGTCCCCAGAAAGGGGATCAGTCATCCCTCAGTATCTTCTGCTTACTTAAATGAATCGAGCAGTCTCAATTTTGAAGGCATTTTTTCCTGTTCTAAAATAAATTCTGTCTATCAGATCCTCAAATTTTCAGCTGTTCCCAGTCAACTGTTCCCTTAGATGTTCTCACATCCAAGATTCACCTGTTTCTGTTGCATCATTCTGGGACTGCACGGGTAGTTGCATGTCCCTTACAACCCAGAGATCTGTGTCAAGGTCACCTCTTTCTTAAATGTGATCTATTTGGGAGGTAATTGTACAGCTGTGCAGGTATATTAAAGTACATTTGGTTTGTGATCTCGGTGGCTGAGAATGACTGCATCTTTGTTTGCAGTTCCTATCAGTCTTTGTGCCATCCACCAGTTCCCTGATGGGTCATTTCCATTTTTCTCCAGATCACTGATTAAAATGTGGCTTTGTACCAATGTCTGTGAAAGCCCAATGAAATCACCCCCATCCAGGATAATTTCTCATTGGCAACAGCTTTTTGACATCTGTTCAGTACATTAGAATGTCATAAGTCACAAAGTCAGACCCCTTGCAATAAATCATAATGTAGCGTTTCTACCCAATTACATTCATCAACCAAATCTGCCATGACGTCTGAGATTTAAATCAAGTTTGTTGACAAGAGTTTCTCTTTAGAAAGTCATGCTGTCTGAAATTGATTACTTTCTTGTCCTTTGAGTCTTTATTAATTTAATTTCATTGGCACTTTCTTTTTTTTTTTTTTTTTTTGTCAGGAATAGGTGTCAGCCTAACCAGCACTTGGGACATCCTTCTTGACATTTTTAATAGGGAACAGACACTATATACTGCAACAACAGCTGGCACTTCATCACTGTTGTTATTTCATTTTACCAGAATTTACCCTGTTCCAAGATTAACTAGAAAGAGCATCAACAGACTTTAGATCTCCTTATCTAGGACTTCTGGACATGTAGTATAGAAACTACCTATTTAGAAATATTAATGCCAAGCACAACTTTCTGCAGTCCTTCCAAGTTAGTAAAAGACTGGAAAGACTGTGTGTGAAGTAAAATGCCTTATGATACTTTTGTCCAAATACAGAGCTAAAATATTTATGGTGCACTACTGATAATTTCCCTAAATCTAAAGATGAGGCTACCAAACTGAGGCTTTCTTTAACACCGGATGTACTCATCTTGGTTATTCTTATCTTTTTAATTTTTCATATCTCTAGAAACCATGCATATTTGTTTAGCTCAATCTCTGATTTCTTTTATTGATTTTCTATTCTTGACAAATTCTAATTGATATTAACAATAACTTTTTTTTCCCCATCCTATTTGTCATATACTGCTCTGTCTTGGGGTGACAAACCAGGATATGCTCTCTAGCTCTGTTTTATGTCCGCTTTAGATAAACTGTAAGTCAAAGCTGCCTTTACCTTAGTATGGTCAATAAAGAACTATGTTTCTTGAATAATGAATCATTACTATCTATTAATCCATTTAAAAAAGTTCATTCTTCATTTCAAGAACTGTTTATGTAATATTTATATTTATATTTGAAAACATGTAACACCTCCAAATTTAGCAATCATATTTTGTGAAAATATTCCTTCTTCATTGTGCTCCAGTGAACACATGATACATTTTGTACCATTTAATATTTATGTAAGCAGTCATGCTTGCAAAACCTACAGAATAAAGTGCTTTAGAAGGCAGAAACAAGCCTGATGGGTTTGGCCCATGCATTTCAATATTATGATCACTTTATGACTGCCTGCTGACATTTTGAAAATATTCATAAACTGGTTTCCCTACTAAAATCTCTAACAATTCAATTAAAATGGTTTTCTTCTGTATCTTCCTAATTCAGCCTTTTCATAACTTCCATGAAGAATTTAAGCTCTATACCACTTATTGTTGGGACAACAGGCTGAGAAATCTAGTTAATATCTTATTCCCAATTAACGAAAATATGTGGAATCTATTTAAAATGCTGAGAAGTTAAAGTTGCATATTATAGCTGCTGAGATATAGTTTAATCGATATCTCTATCTCTATAGATAAAATAATTTATAAAGGAATTTAACTGTACCTTCCCTGGAGATGGTCAATGTTTGAAACAGACCTGGATCTGGATGTGAACTGAGAATCCTGTAACACCGAGTTTGGGCTTCCTGAGATTAGACAGAGCACACAAATAAATGGGTACCTCCAGAATCGAGTTTAAAGCTAATGCTTAGCATAGGGAAATGTGGCTGCCATTTCTCCTCTGTGCTAAACCCACCCTCTGGTGAAGAGAAAAAGTGCAGCTGCATATTTCCTACTACAGCAGGGTACAGCATTTCTTACTTGGCTAGCAAATATGGATTCTGGTAAAATGGTTCTATTAATTCTATGGATGACAAAAGGACCTGATACTGAAGGATTTCCCTATTTCTGCAGATGGCTGATGGTCTTCAGTAGAATTTTTTCCTCATTGATCATCTTTCCAGCTGTCGATGACCACACAGAAATCAATGAGACAGGATTGCAACCCCTCACCAAATCCTTGCAGGTCCTTGGTGCCATTTTTCAAAAGTCTCCTTGAACAGACTACAAAGAACTACACAATAATGTAACTGCAGCTTCTGAAGCTTTTTGAACTCAGTCTGGATGAAGTACAGGGATCAGTAAGGAGCAGTCTGCACTGGCAGAAGGGTGAACTGGATGGCATTTCCCAACTCTGCCATTTCGGAGCCTCGGAAACTTATAAAAACAGTCAGTGGTTAAAAAAAAATCAATCATTGAGTGTTAGATCTCATGAGTGCTTATGCATACCTAACAGGACTCATCTAGCAAGAAAAGAAAAACTTTTTCTTGATTTTGTAAGGCATTTTGATGTGCAGGGTTTATAGTCATGCTTATCCATGAGCAAAAACCATCTATCTCAGAATCAATGCAGCTTCAGAACAATTTTGCTTACATTTTGCTGCTTGAGGTATCATGTACAGTGATAGACAGTTCATGGCAGCATATTTCAATGACGTGTCAGACCTGTTGGTCTGCGATGGGACAGCACACTATAAAGGTAACTGTTAATTATTGAATGAAAAAATGCTTGCCATGACTCTACCACGGCACCACGCACGAGGGAAGGTACTGAGAATGGCACTGTGTTGCTGAACTTCCTTAACCTATCCCATTCCTTAATCCAGACTGAAGCAAGCACTGTGGCTGATTGCTTTCCACAATCTCGGCTAATTTGTGCAGCGAGCAATTTGTGCGGCTCTCTGCCACTGCTGCTTTAGAGACGGAATGGGATCCAGCAACTCAGATTTCCTACTCCCATTGCTATGCAAGACCCACACAGCAAGCACAGAGAAGCAAGCAGGGCAGGTTATTTCTCTTTTAATCAATTAGAATGGCACAGAGGACGGACAATAATCTTTCTGCACACTGTGTTTAAAGGAAATTAAAGCTTTCTGAAGGATGAACAACATATACACTTACCATCTGAATTTCAAGGATTATAATTATCCACAGTTATATGCAAGTGAGATAAAAAAAGGAATTTTCCTTTGGTTTTAACAAGATCTAAAGGTGAAAACAAACTGATCTGCTTGGAACTGTAAAACACGTCTGAGATCAATGACAATTTGACTGGTATCAAAAACATTAAACAGGTGAAAACAAAACAAGGAACATCAAAAGAAGAAGACTTTCCTTGTGGTTTCAGTTTTGAACCACTTCAAACTAAATGGAAGTTCCCCAAAATAAGTTTCACATGCCAATCACTTTCGCGTGTGGTATCTGAGTTTCAAAATTCTCCATTTTGATCTATATTTGGATGAAATCAAATCTCCAATTAAACTAAACACACACACATTTGTCACTTTTTGAGAGAAAACAACAAAAGCCTTTAAAGGTTCTGACTGTGTACCTCAGGAAAAAACAGTCTCACACAGCCACGGTCCCCACACTAATGCAACTAGGCTTTAGTGAACTATCCATTTGTTCTCTAGGAAGAAAACAAAATTTTGAAAGCATAGGACAGATTAATGCTTTCCCCAGGTACTTGAACTACTGGATTTTGCCTACGATGCTACTTAAATTTAGCATCTTATTAAATTAAGTCTCTGAGAGATGAAGTGACAACTAGAAAGTCCATGATACATCAGAAGTAGTGGCATACGACGAACAGAGTCGACAGCACTGACGTTCTTGGCAAAATGAGAATCCTTAATTTACAGCCACTTTTCATAGTTTGGTTCAGTTTGATGCCCTCAACTAAGAAAAGATGTCCCAAAATTGCAATCTCATTTTATTTAATTCACAGTTTTCAGAGTTCACTGTCATGCTAGAATTTTCTTAAGACATTTGAACACCTGTGAGATGTATTATCTTAGCCTCGTTGTACTGCCCTGTAAACTGAGATGTCCATCCTAAAGCTGATACTATAAGAAAGCTTCTGCTTACATATGTAATACAGGTACTACTCTGTTTCCATCACAAAGAATGTGCAAATTTCCACTTCAAAATGCCCTTTACAGTTGATCAGTGTTGCTGCAGATATATAAGGTATTGGAAACAACTTTGGGAGGAGATATTACACCACAAAAACTGATATCTATCTTTTAGGTATTGCTAAAGTAACTAAAATCTCCTAAACATGAGCTGAAGCCAAGGATGTCTTTCATTTATTCTCAAAACTGGTTTTTCCCAGTTTTTTCCTCAGTCTCATTTTTGTTTTCTTTCCTAATGGAAGATACAGATAAAAGGGGAATGCAGTTTTCTCAGTTTCAGGGCCACTTAAGAATATTTTCTTTGCAAAATAACAGAGCACTAGTTTGAGGTCCCACCCTTTATTTTGGCCTTCATTAGTTGTAAGGTAAAGTTGTCCTTTTCCACTTAGCCTAGTCCAGAAATGTGTGTGGGTAGGTAAGAATGAATTCAACACTAGTTTCATATTCTTTCTCTTAGCTGTAACAGGCTTTAAGAAAGACCTCTTTGTAGTTTAAATTGATTTATTTGTATGCCTTATAGAGAGGACCTTTCTTTGAGAGTTGCTCCCACTGAGAAAGAAGAGAAGGAGAAAAAAGTTGAAGTGGGCACAGTGAAGCTGCACAACACACTAGGAATTAGAAGTCATCCAACATTTATAAGAAGAGTCTTATCCATTCAAATGTCTTCTTATTTTGTCCTCCTATGTACATGCTCCCACATGGTCAAGCTATTGGATCATTGTTTCTTACTTATTATAAAAATGGGATGAAAACTAAAGAGTTCTAGCATAAGCACTAACCTGAGCTATTTATCTACTTTTTCTAGCAAAATGAATCCACATCTGCTAGCTATTTATTTATTTTTTTCTAGCAAGATGGATCCACATCTGCCCCTTCTTCCACAGGAATGCCAGATTTGCTGATGACACCATTCTGCTATACAGGAAAGGATAACAAAAGATGTCCTGCCCAAACATGTAAAAGTTTATCACCACTCTGTTTAATTTTGCAGGTTTGTATACATTGGACTTCAGTGATTTTCATTGGGCAATACCATAAACTTTGAATTTTATAAGGCTGCAAAAACAGCTGCAATGTTTATATAAAACCTACCTACCTAAACTATCGATAAACTGAAGTCTCAAAAGGTTTTAAAGAATTTTTGATATGTTTTCTCTGTACAGCACTTCTAAGTGAAGGTGACAAACAAATTAACTCTCAATTGAGTTTGGGATTTTTGATAGTAGATTTCCTGTTTCATAGAGGCTTTACAGGTCCCAACAAGTAGCGATACTAATACATCATTCTAAAGGGTCGCTGCTGGAAGCTCCCAATTCTTCTCTTTCAAATTCATTGTCTTGACATGGGCTAAAACCATGAGTAATGCTTTGCAATCATTGCAGTCTTGCTTGGTTGAATCAGGCAGCACTTCCTAAGTGTCCTGAACTTTGGTCCCAGGACGATAGAGAATGGACTTCTCCTTCTCTCTCATTTCTAATCAAATATCTTATAAGCAACTAAGACTTTCTCAAAGCAATCTATTGTTTTCTTCCCAAATAGCGCACTAAGTTTTTAGCATCTGACAAAGTCAAGAATGTGAAAAACATAAAACCCTGACACTTTCCCCAGCATATCTAAGAAAAGCAGGCAGAAAATATAGCTGGAGGGTTTGGGTGGAGCAGACGTACTCTGTGTGACTCTGTCTGACTTCAGTATCTAACAGATGGGGCTCAATATCACAATTCTGTGGTTCAGCGTTGATTCTGAAAGTATGTGCTTCTTACTGTAGGCTTGAAGGTTTAATTTGCTGTAGTTTTTTAAATGTGTTGAACTCTAACTCCACTAGATTGTGTATGGGTATTTTTCCATAGGTCTGAAGGGCTGTCTTTTAATTTCCAACAGTTATTTTTCTAGCCACAAGCTCAGCATGCACTATAATAAATGGTATTAGTAGTAATAATAGTAACAATAATAATAATAATAGTTCTCTGAAGATGTACTGGAACACTCAGCTCTGTTTCTAAGACTAAAAACCACCATAAAATTACTGCTCATGCTACATTCAGTCATCAAAGCCTCCTACCACAAACAGAGTCCTTAAAAGGTGAAAAACAGAAAGGGATCCATTCTATGGGTCTGGTATTTACAATTTAAAGAGATCTTTTCCAAAATTCAAGACTCTTGCTTCCTCTAAACTTGGTTTAAGATATCCAGTCTTGCAGAGATAAAGGAGGCTTCTGGTTTTCCATACAAGTGTTTTCCATGTCCCCAAAGATTGGTGTGGAGTAGTGTTCTTCATGCCTAACACTGCATATTATAACGTGCAAAAGGCTACTCCTGTTAATATCGACCTGTAATCTGATAACAAACATGTAAAAAGTGATTTAGCTCCGATCCACAAGGACACATGTCTGTGGATATCTGGGTTCTCAGATTATTGCAACAGTTGCATATTTTGCCTTGAAAAATGTCAGAATATTTCCATTCAGAAATATCTGTTGTATCTGCATTAACATATATGTGATTATTGCATCCTGGAAACATAAAAATAATTTTTCACCCCAAACTGTGTGAAAGCAACAGTAAAGTTGGATTATTCCACAAGGCTAAAAAAAAAATGTATTTTTTAATAGCATGATTCTTCCAAGGCACAATGTTGAAAAATTATACTCCTTCGTCTCAGTCATATTGCTCCAAACATTCTCTTAAACATACAGATCTCTTTTTAATGTTTGACTCCTTATCCCAGAGATAATTATTTAGCTATTCAGACTGGTCCTCTGATGGACTAAAACAAAGCAACACCCCTATTACTACTACTAGAAGAAAAATAAATACAAGACTGATTTTTCTCTGGGTGGTTTATCACGCTCTTTTTCATGCTAGTGAGATCCTTTAAAAACCCCAGACTAATCCATTAGTGCTAAAAAGATTTTGTTCCGTGATCTTCACCAATTGTATGCAGAATAACAGAAGCCACTGTTAAGTCCCCAGCTGGATAATGAACTGAGCGCCTCATTTCTTCCCACCAGAATCAACCTTCCTGACTCTATTCTTTTTCTGAGGTACAGTGGGTGACAAAAGGATATTAACATTCCAGTAGTCTTCTTTCTCAAAAGAATAATATGTGTTTTCATCCACCAAAGAACCTTTTCTCCTAGAAAGGCTGATGGAAATGGTTTCAGTAGAACTCTTGTATGTTAAAAGACCAACTCATCAAGTCATTCTCCGTGTTTCCTTACTAAAAATTTAATGGGTATGTGAACACTGCAAGTGCTACTAGGAGGAGTTGCAGCTTACCCTAAAGATACCACCTGCTCATTTAAAAACTGCGTGCCTTATAGTTTCAAAACCATATCTATAAATTCATACATATGCTGAGCTGAAACCTGCAAAGAGGAGTAAGAATTTCCTAAGCTACAAAACATCTCGTCTTCTGCAGCTCCCTTTTTAGAGTTTCCTTAGTGGGAAAGTCTGCATTCCTATAGTCATGGAAATAGGCTTGTGAGGTCAGTGACTGCCACTGTTGCCAGATTAACTGAGAAATAATGAATTTCTACTGTATCATAAGATGCTTAAAAAGGCATTTCGAGCTTAAATTGACCCAATTAAATAGACTTACTTATTTTATACATATAGTCTTCCACATAACTTATTTTAAAGCATCATGTTTGAGTTATGTATCTGTTTAACTTAGATTACATTTTTTAATCCAACCTCTTTGTGGCACTGCAAGCTCAACCTAAAACACCCTGAGTGTTTTCTGAGTTGCTCAAAATACCTAAGTAGGAAAGGGTTTTCTTTGTCTCTTTATCACTATAACATCTTTAAACAATTATGACATCTCTACATATCTTAGCAAAATAAGTACTTGGCAGGGGTAGCAGGGACTCAGTTGTTATTTCCAGCTAATGCTTCCTCCTGATACAATTCCACCATTTTGAAAGGAACGATATTATTCTATCTAGAATAACCTATTGTGCCTGCTGCATTACAGCCAAGAAATTAAACTTTTTCTTCTGCTGGAATCTAAACAGATGAGATATAGCTTGTCTAGGTATTTCACACAGAAATAAAACACTTAGTATTGTACAACAGCCCATTACAGAGATAAAATGTTGCAATCCTGATAAAGATATAGAAAAGGAAAAGAAACATTATTTCATTGTGAGAGTGTTTTGTGGATAACAAGCAATAAAGCAACATTTATTTTATGTGCTATAATTACTGGACAGTGCAGACTGCAGTTTCATATTTTTTAGGTCTTTGCCATCTCTAACTGTCCTTTGCGTGATTTTTGTTTGGTTGCTGTTTTTTTTTTTTCTCTGCAAGCTCCTTTCTTGAGATTCTCTTTTATAACCAAATTTGGCTTCCAGTGTTTGGCCTCTACTTTTCTTTGGGAACCTCTACTGTGATCAGCTCAAAAAGCCTTTTTACTAAGGTAACGCTAAAAATGCTTACACTGTGCAATCGTACATCTAGTCGCACTTCGAACTATCCACACATATTTAAAAATAATATGACTTGGAAAGGCGCCCTTTGAGAAGCTGTAAAAAAATGAGGAGCAAAGAGGGCTGGGAAGAGAAAGAAAGTTCTAGGAGATCAGTAAATGTGAAGACATGGAAAAAGACAGAGCTCAAGGCTAAACTTCACCTGTGTGAATGGCATTGATGATGAATGACAGGTGTGGTTCTTTTTTGTGGTTTTTTTTGCTTGTTTTTAGAGGCCAGCACATGGGGAATGTCTAGGAAAATGTAATGCTTCATGGATTTTTGATAACTTCAATGCTTTAGACTCATTTAAGGATACAATTTAAAAATGCCTTTAAAAATGTGTATTTTGAAGTATTATTTCAAAGATTTAGTAAACAGATGTGAATATGTACACTTCCCTCTTTTGTTTCTCTTGACCAGCTTGTGAGACAGATTGAATGAGACAGATTTATACGTTCCAGTCTGAAAATAAATTCCCTACTGCAGGAGAAAACCCAAATGTCTGGGATACCTTAGGAGCTTCAGGTGAACACAAACAAGACAATCAGATGAAAATAAATCACATACATAGAGCTTTGAATATTTAATCTGGAGAGAATGTGCCCCAGGATTGGAAGGAAAATATTTGAGAGTGTGGGGTTCAAATGGGAAATGTGCAGCACTGGCCACTGCTGAGGATCTGCATAATCCTGAGCTCACAGCTGAAGACTCCACAATCATGGACAGTGATGACAACCTAGGGCATTCTTATCTGAACTAATAACAGCAGCAACAGCTTTTTTTGTTCTCGATTACTCATCTACGAGAAGAAAGTGGAGATGACACCTTAGGTACAAAACCTCTTAAACTCACTGTATTGGACAAGTAACAAACAATTGCTGATACTTCAATATTTTCATCAGAATATCCTGCTAATATGGCAAATCACTAAAACATACATATCTTTCCTAACATAAATCGTTGACTACTTCTTATTCCTTATTCTTATTCCTACTTGCTACTCATTTCAAACATGTGGCACTAGTTGATTGTAATACCTGTGTGGCATTGCAATCTGAATCTCATCACACCACATTTCCTCACTCTTAGTCACCCTGCAGGTAATCCACTAAGCCAGCTTTCTCTACTCATACCACGACTGAAATTTTAAACCCCATTTTGTATCTATCAATACAATCAGATGTGTTTTTAATAAACCTCTGTCATATATTTAAGGCAATAAGAAGACTGTTGATTCGAAGACTGAACTTTTTTTTCTTTCCAGGCCAGACTATGCCCTAAACTCATCTTACTGATACTTAACTTGGGCAGCACGGTTTATAACCAGACTGTACTTTTTGCAATAGTGACTCACCACGGCAGAGAATGATTTCTAAACATTCAGAAGTTATCTAAGAATTATGGTATTAATTTCTTGATATTTCTTTTTCACAGATCCAGAGCTACTTTCCAGTAAGGTTTTAACATCAGGTAGTTCTTTCATAATTCATGGCATAAACAGGTAGCATTTAAAATAAGTAAGATTAAGGCATTTGAAAATAATTTTGATGATACCTCATACATGTCTTTAAAGAATGTAATGTGTAAAGATAATAAGAAAAAAAACTTCTTGAAAAACT
Source organism: Mohoua ochrocephala (assembly GCA_013398855.1). Classification (NCBI taxonomy): domain Eukaryota; kingdom Metazoa; phylum Chordata; class Aves; order Passeriformes; family Acanthizidae; genus Mohoua; species Mohoua ochrocephala. The sequence goes on along the minus strand of VZTA01023701.1, from coordinate 16,853 downwards.
TCATAGTCTTTACAGGCATTTTAAGCTCTGCTTTAAGACAGATAAAATGAGGTATAGGTTACCTAAGGCTAAATATTTAAACGTGGGCACCTGACACTGAGCACCTGTTTCCACATTTAAATTTCAGGGCTATGTGAATTAATATTTCTCAAAAGAAGATGTTCTTGCAATTAAATCACTCTCGGGGATATTAAATAGCTTATTTTTGTTTCCATTTCTCTTGGAGAATTTTTTTGCTATGCCACAGTTCCCAGTGGCACTGTTTTACCACACAGGTTGGGGACAAGCCATCTAATGTGAAAAATGCCTCTGCAAGCCAAAGTATACAAATACCACCAAGAAGCTATTGTTAAATACCTACTTATTACAATAGTGAATAACATCCTATCGTTTCATTGTGCCACCATTTGGATTTTAGTGACTATTTTAGATAGGTGAAAATATGTCCCTTAGCAACTTGTCAGTCTTATATGTTAACTGCAGTAGTAGCATAATCCAAAAACTTTATATCAGGGCCTTTGTCTTGAAAACTAAATCCTACTTACTCTTCACCATTTTCCTCTTTTGATGAAAAAATTCAAGATACAAAAGTATTAAAGAAGCACAGAAGAAAAGAACTCATATGAACTCTTGATTCTAAACTAATTAATGATTCAGTTAACTACAGTAATAATCTGAACCTATCGATGGCTTAGATAATGTAACAGTATTCATGCATTCTGAAGGAATACAACGGGTATGCAATTTTCTTCTTTTTCTGGTGTCACTATCAAAAAGGACAAAAAACGTATAGCTATATTCATTCTACCCCCAGGCAGCGCTAACTGTGGTATGAAAAAGAAATCACGTATGGTAATAAGTATGAAACAAATGGTACCATAAAAGCCTATCCATTTATATTAAAATCCTTTTTGTGATCTGAAAGAAAGTAATGAAAACCCCAGCAAATACAGTTAACAAGTCTGTGTGAGGCTTGAGAACATTTGTCACATAAGCTCAGACTCATCTATCATTAGAAGTCAGCAGCGAAAACGAAAACAGATTCCCAGAAGCCCCAAAGAAAAATGTTCTTGAAACAGCAAGGTCATACAGCAGTGTGCACTCGAGAAACACTAAGGTCTATCACATCAAACAAGGGCAATGTGTGTGCCACTGAAATCTGAAAGATGGTGGTGGTTAGCCTCAGCATGGAGTGCTGAACTTTTTCTGTCTAGATACATCTTGACAGCATTCTCCTTTGGTCACTCATGCTAAGGCCAAATCTAATTCCTTTCCTAGTTTGGCCAGCTCAGTTTTATCCTCACAGGAGGCAGCATAATTCCAGTGGCAAAACAATTTGTCCAGTAATGCAAAAGAAACATGTATTATGAAACGCAAAAAACCCCCCCATGAAATGACAACATCTGCTAATTATGGAGAGTCCAGCAAAAGGTCTTTGTACCACTTAAATACTCCTTAAATCTTCGTGCTAGACCTCCTACTCAGAAGTGAGTTACATGGAACGTTTTGAGCAAAAGCATGAGAAAGCAACTGTGTAACTCAGACAGAACACCACAGAAATGCTGAAATGTATCTCTTTATTATTCATGATAGTTCAGCATGACTAAGGTTAATGGTGGGTTTATCTTTGTGTGCTTAATCAAAGGCCTGATTCAGCTTCCTTCACTGAGAGCTGCTGAGCTGCTGTACAGGCATGGCCATGGCCTTGCTGCCTCAGGTCGCGGCTCCTGCGCTTAGGCCGACGTGTTCGCCCCTACAGAGCGAAATCATTTCACTGAAGCACTGAGGCTCCTGGTTTACAGTTCAGCTCTGTAACAAATGAGCAGAGACTTTGTGGAAAGTACTAACTCAGTTACTTTTTATTAAATACGTGACGTGCAAAAAAGCCTACAGATACTTGATAAGAAGAAATTCTTTCGGTGCAATGGTATTTGCTCTTGCATCCCCTTCTTTTAAAGCTGAATGATTCACCTGCGATGAAATTGCGAGGACTTCCTCTGCCTCAATAGGATCCTAAAACACATCATCTCTATTTCCACTGAAGAAAATGGTCAGAGGCATAGAACTGTCTGTGCTTTTATAACCTTTCACTTTTATGTGGCATAGACTCCTGATCCACTTTGACAGGTTAATACAAATCACTTATAGGCAACGTCACCCCTGCTAAGCTAACTGTCTTGCACAGAAGCCAACCTATTGCCCTGAATCAATTCTTTTCAGGGACAGAAGACCTGATATTGAAGACTCATTCTCGTCAATCCTGTGCCCCATGCTTCCTGAGGCTCTCATCCCAGACAATTAAAACAGAAAAAAAAAGAAAAAAAAAAGAAAGTAAAAATGCTCTCAGGTTCACATGAAAGAAAGAATCCTTTGCATCAGTCAGAACTCAGAAACTGATTGTAAAGAGATTATCCAAGTGATCACCCTTGCTACGAACCATGAATTTTGGACTTTCTGTTCTTGCTTTTTGGATGTGTAAATTCCAAAATAAAGGTCTAAACTTTTTTGTGAGATTTCAGCCACCATCAGCCTCTTAATGATAATTTGCTATTCCATATTGTCATCAAATATTCCTTTTCACTTTTCCTCTATGTTACATATTTCTACTGGTACTTGATTTACAGCTACTTAATACTATCGCTTTTCCATGTCAAACTGCCTTATTTTGGTGACTAAGCGGGGTCAGGCGGTTTGACTCTCTTAGATAACCATCAATAATGTAAAATAAAGTATGTGATAGACATAAGTGAAACTTGATCTGAATATATTGACGTATGCATTAAGTGCTTGGCATCAGTATTAGCGTGGCAGTACACAAAGCATGACACAGTTATATTACCATAAGTAGCAAAGAAGATTAATGTGTTTTATCTCTTTATGTCATCATGCAGAAAATCACATCTTAATCCTGCTTTCTACGTGGGGCAAGAATATACTGTCAATTACTAATGCTTCTATTCTATTTCTTACACATTTGCTGGATTGCTATCAGTAGTAATACTGTAATGCCTTATTTAAGATTTTCTCCCATAGAAAAACTGCTCATTCAAGCTTCTCTCATTATAATAAATGCGCTGTGTTTTCCCCCACCTTTCACCATCATAAAACTCCTTTCTCTTCCCCTGGTAAACCTAGGCATTTCTCAGATGCTGTCCTCTTCCGAGCCTTCATTAAATCTTCACCCTAGTCTTCTTCTTGACTGCTGCCATACTCATTCTCCTCCCTCTTTCCATTTTCATTCCCTTTGGCCTGTGTGGGATTTAGATTTCGCTCACTCTTCTCTAATCTGCTTGCATTTCTTTGTTTCCACATCCGTCCTCTCCATGCTCTCTAGAAAAGCTCAAGTTACTCCTTCAGCTTAAGTGACTTCTGACCCTTTTTTACTGTTTTTGGGTGTAGCAGTTCTTTATTTCCTTCTCTTTGTATAATATATTTTGGGGCGATTCAATCTGTAGATGTATATTTAACCTAAAAATAGCTCTCCTTCTCTACTACATACTTGCCTTTTCCATCCACACTAAATTTTTTGTGTCTCTCCAGTCTTCTCATAGATTCTTAGCTATGCCATAAAGAAAAATATGTTTAAATTAGAACTCTTTATTTTTCTCCCTACTGTATCTTTTGATTTCCATGGGCAAGAGAAATATATTTAGATGTGTAACTTGGCACTCATTGTTCATTTTTACCCCTTTCACTTCTTTGTGATCCTTTGAAGCGTTTTTCCTATTCATACACACATCTGGAAACATTTGATGAGAGCTGTCCTGGCTTGTGTTCTGGTTAATAAAATATCCCCTTTTCTTGCTTGCATTCAGATTGCTATTGCAGAGATCATCTACCTAAGCTGGGGTGTAGCATATGTCCCTCTCCGTCTGCATCCTCCTTCATCTTTTTTTTTTTCTTTACATATTTAAGCAAAAGCTATCTGTCATCTTTGAAAGACCTTTCACAGACTATTGTTTCTTTACATACCATCTGTCATTCACCAACACAAAATATTGATTCCCATCCTTATCAGTCCACTGTGATAATGTCAGCCTCAAACATCTTACTGTATTATTGCTTTCTACCTCAGTGCACTTCCAGCTCAGAAAAGCTCCCTATAAATAGCTGCATAGAATTTCTTTCTCCAGCTTCACATCCTCCACAGTGAAGCATCTGCTTGCTTTAATGTCTACCTACAAAAATACTTGAGAACAATTAGGACACTCATCTGCTGAGACTCCTGTTTGCTGTCCTGTCATATCACTGCCCACCTACCTTTGTTTCTTTGTCTCTATCTGTTCTCTTGTGTCTTATCTTTTTATTGTTCTTACCATCTTTTTTTTGTTTTTGACATGTTTCATAGTGGGATTTGTTCCTTGGCTATTCCAAATAAATTGCACAGCAAAAAAAACCTCTGTGTGTCTGAATACAGGTATGAGTTGGTAGCAACACCATATTTAAGGTCAGAGGGAGAACAGAATTAGATTAATGAAGTTAAGAGTTTCAAACTCAGTATTACACTTATGTTTTTCTTAATGCTACTTAATCTTTAAAGCTCCTTTGAAAACAGTGTAAAACTGCAACCACTCCTGAAAGATGGATTTATTATAAAATGCACAGAAATAAACTTTTACATTAAGATGTAAACTACATTCAAAAAATTAATGTTCAGTTTTAAGAGAGACAGACATACTTAGGTTATGGGGTAAAAAAAAAACCAACAAAAAAATTCTCTGTTCCCTTTCCCATCCATTCTTGCAAAACCCTACTGAAGATACAAAGTAGTTATCAGCAATTTTCATAAAAAGGTTATTCCAATACTAGTGTCTTGGCAATTGTCTATCACTATCCTTAGTAAACCTATAGAAGACATTGTTTAAAATCTATAGCTGTATTCTTAGAAAAATCAAAAACTTTCAAAAGCATCTTGACACACACCGGTTCTTCGCCCTGAATGACCACGCCAAGATGCCCAAGATACTTTCCAAACAGACAACAGAACAAAAAGCACACAGATCTATAATTAGGTATAAATCCTTTGGCCGAATGAAAGGCTATTATTGAGCCTGAAAATGGAGTTTGGAAATCCAGAGTGCTGTATGTGCAATGCTACACATTATAACCAAAAACATTAGGGAGTCTATTATACAGTGGCAACCACACGCCCACACAATAAAAGCAGTGTGCTCGTGTTGTCTTCCCTTTGTAAAGCTTTTTGGAAAAAATGATAATAATAAAAACATATAGAGCAATTTTGAGCCAGGAATTCAAAGGCTGCAAAATCATTATCTGACACAGGGAGAACTACTGTATGGAAAATTACTACCTTTAGGATTACCTTAAATGCTTGAAATGCTTTATAGAAAAATGAGAAACATTTTTTTCTTATTACTAAGCTTTCAAAAAAAATTTTGTATCTGCAGTACCATTCTACTAGAAAGAGGTGCACTTAGCTTTACGGTGTGCCAAGCACTCAGATGTTGAGATGACAAACAGTATGAGCCATTCACAAAAGTCCTGGGAGTCTGGCTTGCTGTTGGAAACTTCTGATATTTTCTTCAGAATTTAGAAATGGCCATTCATTTTCACTATCTTTGTGAAAAAGGAAGACTGAAATTTTAATTAGCAGAGTAAAAAGAAATGTAAAACAACTTTTCCACACTAATCCACCAGTCAGCAAGACATTATCTAGCTGTGCTTCCTACAGTCTTTGTGATCCTGTCATGTTACCAGGGTGATATAACTGAAGTACCACAAAACAGTAGCCTTCCTATTCACACCCACAGCATCTTCTTAAACATATGTTAAGTTGCCCTAGCACTTCACAAAGGCTAAATCAGAAGAAATTATTTATTTTATTCTCCTCAATTCGACTTAAATCACATTGACTAGACTTAGTGACAGGAAACACAAGGAACAGGACTATCATGGCCCCACAGTGTAACTGGGGACTTTGCCCCTTTTAAATTTAAGTCACAGTTTCTCAGCAGTACAACAAAATTGTCTCTACAAAACATTGTGACAAGGCCATGCTGTCATTTCAGCAGTGGGCCACATGTTTTGAAGTTTTTCGAGGCACTCTCTACAAGTCACTTTTGAGCCGTGAAGACTGAATAAGCATCAGAAAAGGAATGGGGGGAAAAAAGTCAGACCCATTTCAGTTCTAAAATTTGTTTTAGCGACAGAGAAAGGTCTATATGAGTTTATACTTCCTTTGTTTCCAGCCCATAACCTTTAGGAATTATTTCTAGTTCAGCTTTCTCTTTTAGCTCTAAGGCAGCAACTACAGGACAGGTAGAATAAGAATCTCTCTCCATTAAGAGATCCAGATTACATTTTAACTGACAATTCACAGATGAAACTATAAAATGAGGATCTTTGACTAGTTATTTAAGTATATCTCTCAGATATGCCAATTAACAGGTTAGCAAAAAAAAAAAAAAGCATAGAAGAGCTGGATATTTGGATTCACAAACTATTACTGGCTTTAGGTTAATCAAATTCATGTACCATGTTTTTCTTGTAGTGGCGGTGTGCCACTTCTGAGTGAGTGAAAGGAAGCGGGTAGAGTGGTAGGAGCAAAGGAGTGTTTGGTACACTGCAGCAGGAGATACTATCTTTTTCTGTAACACACTCTTCCATCCCTTTATGGTATCTTGAGGGTTCAGCCTTCAGTTGGTATTGAGTTCTCAGAGGCACAAGGCTCTGAGATTTTACTTCAGAAACCAAGGAACTTTCTGTGTTGTTTTTTTGTTTGTTGGGGTTTTAATTTGTTTTTGTTTTAAATATTAAATACTTAGAATATTTTAATATGGGGAGCTGCATGTTGCCCAGCAGGTCTGAAATCTCAATGCTGTCCGGCGTTTCTGGAGCCAGATCTTCAGCTACTATAAACTGATATAGATGTTCTGTTTTCAGTGAAGCAAAGCCAATTTACATCAACTGGGAGTTGAAACTACATCTGGTAAAGCATTCTTGGATCTTGGATACGTAATAAAAATTAATATTCATTCAACAAATAGTTACTGTAGATAATTAATAACTGAAACACTAAATTTTCATCTGTCAAGTGGAGAAGAATCTATTTCAGTTCTATATCAAATAAGCAACCAGTTTCAAACAAAAAGTACTTCTCCTTGAATAAATTCTTCATTTATTTTTGCTAAGACTTCAAAAAATTGTTTGAAAATGCTCTACTAAACAAGATCTAGGAGGGTAAATGGAAGTACTAAGTGGTGGATAATTTTTAATATAGTTTTCCTTCTTTTTGCTCATGTGTACTCCTCTGTGATCATATGGCTGACATTTTTCATGAAACATGCTGACGCTAGGCTGAGTGCAGCTTTATGAAATTAAATAGAAAGATTGCATGCTACCACTTTCTCATTCAGTCCACAGGAAATCCCAAGTTGCATAGCAAGCAATGGTAAAAGACAGAGCACTAAATCTGATCAGATTCACAGGCACCTTCAGAACGGAAAGACGGGTTTGAACTCATGAGCAAGATGCAAATGTACACATTATTTAATTCACAGCATTCAAAGTAAAAAGAAGGACAGTCCCTGTGGCTGGGCAATGTGTAAGGTACTGTGAAAAGTGCATTCTTGCTGAATGGATCAAATCATCGGCAAGACTGAACATCTCCCACAATTAATTATACATATATGAACCAAATGGAGAGGTACACAGTTTTGCTTTATCACAGATGCTGCAGCTTCACATATACAGGATACAGAATTCTTTTTAGGACTAGGCGATTATTTATTTATTTATTTATTTTGCATTTCCAATGGTAGACTATAGAATTTCTTACCTGATTTTGCATGTACTGCATGGATAATATGGCATATGCTTTCCTATTAGGGAATGTTTAATGACTTTATGAATTAGTCTGAAGGCCTAAGGCAAGGAGAGGATGGGTAGTACATTTGACCAGTCATTAAAGTGTCTTTTGCTGCAAAGAAAACCCTCTAAGCCAAAATGTTTCCTGGGTCTCACATTAGCAGGCTATATGACCCCTACACCAAAGTTTTTATGCAATAAGCAGCTTTTGAATATTTTTGTTAAAATTGGAGAAGGAGGTTGGAAATCCTCTTTTCACCTTGTTGCAAGCAGGTGACATATCCTGAAATCTGAACTGTACGCTAAGCACTGCTGCAAGGATGTTTCCAGTAAAAAAAGGAGGTAGCCCTATTTTCTGTAGATAAACTTTACATTTACTAAAAAAATATTTTAAATTACCATTTTAATTCAACAGGATAAGCTCCAAATCATAGCACTTTTCACTTTTTTTCTGTTCATTCATAGCAGACTTCTTCAGTGGTGCAATCTAACAGATTTGAAAAATTCAGCAGTTGGTATGGCAGACACAATGTCCACACTATTAATGTTTCAGGAGCTTTATTTCAGACAAGCTTTAGTCTGTCTTGTGGACTGAGTGCTCATTAGCAGCAGGAATGCATGATATAAGCTCCTGGACCTCATCCTTCAGTTTAATTTCTTCAGGACAAAAGGCCAGTTGATGTGCCCCGAGACCACACTATGATGTGAATCAAAGTGCAATGAGTGGGAAAAATCAAGAAATTTGCTTAAAATTGACTCTTCTGAGATGAGAACACTAAGGCCAACACACATTACGATATTCTGAGATCTTATTACTTTTAAACAATATTATTCCTACTCTGAAGTTTGTAACTCTTTAAAATAAGGATGTTCCCTCCGCTGCTCCTTTCCACCATTATTCATCCTGACACTTTGTGAAGAGTTTAAAACTGACCAAATAGTTAACTAAATGAAAGAAATAAAGAAAATTTATTTTTGTATTACTGTGATATTCTAAACATCACCTTTTAAAATCTTTCTGACATGAAAAAATTAGATGAGGGCACAGAAAATTATGAAAACTGTTTGCATGAAGCACCCCAAAATCTGAAAGGAAAACAGTCTAATTCTTATATTTTGATTATGGATTAAATCTGTTTGTTCAAATAGTTTGTCGTCTACACGAGCCAGGAGACCAACATTATAGAGGTAGGGTTCAGCCTGGCTTTGAGCCACTAAGCGCTGCTCAGAACACCGGAGAGCTGTGAAGGATTAGCTGGTAGTACATAAACCACCTGCAATTTAGAATTTGAACCCACTGATAAATAATTTTCTCACTACTTACTACACCATAATCAATGACAAAACAGGAAATGATGCATATATTCTAATGAGCTCAAGCTTCATTTAGTGTCATAACTCAGATGCCTAAATTCTACCTAACTTTGGTGCTTGGAGCTTCCAATTAGCTAATTCCAGGTCCATTGATTTAGACTAGATTTAGATAGAGATCCCAGTAGATTTAGGTAATGATAATCCTTATCAGTTGTGTTCAATTTATTGTCTACTTTGTTTCGCAGTCATATGAGACAACGGTATGTCCATTGTCCTACCCAAATGAGAAAACTGCAAAGGAACCCAAACTGTTGAGCAGATTTGTGAAATGTCTCACCTAGGAACTGTGCAAGGAGGTGTCCAGTTACGGCCAATATCAGTTGCTTCTTAAGAGAGAAGAGACTTCCCATAATTCATTTTCCTGTGGCTCTGACTTATCCTAGCAATTTCTTTTTTGGCTTCTGATTCCATCTTTTAATCTCAGAAATGTTTTCAGAGCAACCACAGATCAAACTTCCCTGATGCTAGCATTCTTCCTCAAAGAAAAAGTGAAATCTTTCTGGAAGACACAGTTGTATCTTCTCATATATCTGTGTATATGTTCACCACTCAGCTAGTCTAATTTCCTTTCCTCTCCCACTGCTTTCTAAAGCATTAGGGTGCTGCCTGGTCTATGCTGGCAGTTTCATTGAAGTCCACGCAGCTCTGCTAACTTTCACCTTCTCAGAATCAGCCACATGACAAGTCCTTAAATTCAGGACAAAGAGAAGAGCTCTGGGTTGCACAGCAAGGGCAACTCACCCATGTGTATTAAAAGCTTTCCTTTCTCAAGGATAAGTGTGAATGCTGTGAGCACGAATTTTACTACTGAAACGTTGATCTCCTTGATTGTGTACCAGAGATGCCTAAAACACCTTTGGACTTTGCTATTCAAACCCGTAAAACTACCTCACATATTTCATATTCTCACTAATTGCTTTGACAGATAACAATGGGGATGTTTCCAGCAGAATTACTCTATGTCACTTGTTCTAGAACAGAAGGACAGGGATGATTCTGCTTCCTCAGCTGTCTGAAAATGAAAAGGTGTCAAAACTGATTCTTTCTCTGGACTCATCACAGCACCAGGTCTGCACTGCAGGGTCAAGGTATCTACATCTACAGAGGGGCTATACTGTGAAAAGCAATTCAAGCAAAAAATAGATTATCAATCACATAGCATTTTAGCTCTCAGTATGTGATACAGGAACAGACAGCTGTTTGGAAACTCCTTTTTGGCTTGAAAGCCTGTTATCTACAGCACCACTTGATGCTCCTAGATGAATGATCTCTTGGCTGACTCTGACTCTGGGTGGAGCTGTGCCATCTGAACACATGTGCCATCTAAATTACTTGGACAGTATCGCTAGAGGTTCAGTGCCAAGTGACTGTAGGTTTAGACAGGCAGCATACCTAATATTGTAAGTGCTGGCTCCTTTGTAAGAAGTCCCATTCTCTCTGACAATGATGAAAAATTGGCTTTACTTTCCATCCAATATGTGATTGCACCTGTTGGTGCTTAACAGAGATCCTCCCCTTCCAGCCAAATCCTTGTAGCAATAAATGACCATTCAAATGGTGTTAAGCAAGGAGGTTCCTCATCAGCCTAGGAAATTAAAACCCCCTTTATTTAGATATTAGAAAATGAAGTAGGTGTGTTCAGAACCAAGACGTCTCTATGGACTCCTCAATACAATCACAAATTCTCTTTTGGTATGTCTGACCTGATTGTGACAAGTCCAATTAAATTAAACACTTTTTTAAAAAACACTGTGGAGTTTGGTATCAGGACACCATTTAAGGAGCCACACCTAACATGCTGCCTACCTGTGTTTGTATCCATACTTACCCATAAAATCTGGACAACTACCCAAATTATGTTTCATTTGTACATAAGCTGCCCAGAAGAGATGAAAAATTGCCAACAATTCAGACAATGTTTGACTGCACAGAATGCTGATGGGAAGAAATACTGGCCAAATTGCTTATGCAGGCACAGTTCTGGGAATTTTCTGCTCTACAAAATAATTAGCTTATTAAATCAGTTACTGGAACGCAATCAAATACCAAACCCTATCTTCCAGTGAGGACCCAACAAAGCTAAATAGTGTGGTTACTATCACTTTGTTACCAAGGTTGTATATGTTGTGGCTGTATTTAGCTGCAGATTTGCAGGAAGAAAATCTTACGATATAAAAAAGAACTGCACTGCTAGAAAACCTTTCCTTTAACCTCTCCATCAAAGTTACAGATGTATCCATCCTTGGATGGTTTACAAACTCAGTCGACTAATGGAGTCTTTGAGTTAGTCCTGCTTGGATGTGGAACAGAAGTCCCTAATTAATGATCAATAAGATGAATATCTGAGGGACTTATTCAGGAAAAGAACAACTCCATATTGATGATTATGGTACAAAACCAACCTCTTCAGACAACAGATTTTTTCTTTTTCCTAGGAAAGTTGCTGGATTATTAAAAGTGAAATTGCTAAAGACAAATCTCTCCTACTTTTCACTACTGAAGGATGCAGTTTAAAATGAATGCAAAAAGAGACAAAAACGATCCTGTGTGTGAAACTGCTGCGGTCCCTTGTAGGACTCACTGAGCGCTGCCGCTGCCATCGCACAGGGATCAATTGTGAGTGCCAGGGACAAACCGCAGCCACCGCCACTTCACCACACTTGGTCCTGACTCCTAGAGGGACGTGCCACAAGAACAGTGGAACGAACTCCCGCCTCATGGCTGTGTATCACCACCCATCACACACAGGAGAGCCAAAAAGACAAAACCCAGATGTCAGCTTACAAGTTATCAACTGAAAAACTACTGGGTGAGCTAAGGTGAACTTCAATTCAATACAAACTGGCATACATTACCCTAATTAAACAGTGGGACTCTCAAGGAAGCAAGGAGGTTTTTTAATTAACTTAGATGATGCTTTTCCTGAGGAAAAGCCAAAAGCACTTAATATTCCAACGCAGTGAATTTACAGAAAGAAGTATTCTTTCTCTTTTCAAAAATATCAAGTGCGATTTTTAACCGATTACAGAAGAATAGCAGTTCTGTTTTTGTTTGGGAGGATTTTAAGTCATACTTGTTGATTTAAACAACGTTGTTTACATCCAGACACACAAAGGCAGTTAAAGGACTGATCATGAGATATCCCATTATCCACTAAAAATTCACTAGAAGTTTATTTGCTGCCTGTTGGTGGAATTTAAATATTACTACAATTAAATATAATTTTTTTCAATGCATAACAATACAATTTCAAGCAATTCTGTTTCACTTTGCTATGCTTTTATTCACTGCTCAACAACAGTGCCTTTCAGGAATTCGAGGCACAATGCAGCTAATGTTTTGTACCTATTTGTTTTCCTGGGGTATCTCCACAGGGAACTGGGTACATGGTATTGTTCCAGTAGGAATTTCTGTTTTGCTGTTTAGATTAACAGAAATTTATATATATGCCAGGGGAAACAAGGTCAGAGAACTGTCCCTCTGGAGGAATGGTAAGCAGTATGGTAGTTGCTTATTCTTTCTAAAATGAGCATCAGCAAAGGAAAATTTTTAGAAGCGATGAAGAGAAAAATATCTTAATCTGTTTACACACAGAAACAGACACACAGACTCACATTTTGTGTATGAAAAATTGCTACCTTTGAAACAGCCACAGTAGAATCATTTCCCAAGACGAGGATACTTCAAACATCTTCAGCTTATCACCTCAACACTGTAAATTTCTATTATGGTCTACAGAAAGGAATCTTGTCAGTCAAGTAAAGAATCTGCGATGCTTCTTCCTTAACTCCATTTTGCCCCTAATCAAATAATAATCACCAGAAAGACAAACCACCTAGACCACCTAGAAAGAGATAATATGTCCTGGGATGGAAACTTCTGTAGCACCAAAGTAATTTAGGAACACAAGACACATTGAGATTCAGAAAGATACGTGCTTTCAAATCTCTTTGATGCTTTTAAAAATGCCCTGCTGTTTTGGTTTTATTGTCTCAGAGCTACCCAGGCAATTCCATTCACTGCAATGGAATTATTTGTGATTCACAGTGGAGTACATAAGAAGAATATGATACCCTTCATCTCTACATGACAAAAGAACTTCCTCTTTTTCCAGGGGAGAGTTTTTAATTTAAATGGTTGGACTCAGAAACGGGAGTATGGAACCCCTGAGGCTTTGAACAAGTTTCTTAATCTTGCAATTCCAGGCCCTCCATCTATAAAACCTGGAGTAATACTTTCTCTCACAGTAACAAATAGACATTAATGAGAGTGCCTGCTGCCTCCTGCCATGGGACAGGTGTCTTACTGACAGGGCCAAGAAAAGAAAAGGGATTTCCCACCAAAGCATTTGCTCATCATGCCTACAACAAATGCTGTAATTCAAATAGGTAATGTATTCAAAAAGTGGGTTGAATAGAAATACTGTTTTGGGGTGTAAAACCACCGCATTACCTGGCATTCTATTTTAATCTCATTTTCCAGTTCTTAGGGGACATGCATCTTTTCATATTTTTACATGAAGAGTTATATTCTTACTGAGACATACCTGGCCTCCACCAGTGGGAAGTGTATTTAGCAGCTCCTAACCCAAAGCAGATTCTCGTGTTACTTCAAGTTTGAGATGCTGAAGTAATGTGATAGGTCTCACAGTTCATCTCCTACACCAGGTTCAGCAAAAACTGCCTTGGCACTATGCCCTGGTGGGCGCATTGGGCTGGCTTTTGACCTGCTTGCATTGCAGCATGTATCCCTCCCTAGCATTGTCTCACTGACGCATCCCCGAGAGGGATTTCTACTCAGACATCATAAACAATGTATAACCTAGAGATGCGAAGCATCACCTCTGTGAAAAGAGCCCCGTTAGCTCAGTAGTTACTGTCAAGCAGCTGGTGTTCGGATCAGCTCTCTTCAGTCCTCTTTTTCTTCCAGAGTGGTGTGGTAAACACAGCTCATTGCCTCTGACAAGGAAGATACTTTCCTGCATGTCTAGCAACACCACAGAAGCAGAAGCTTTAAGTACTGTCCCTCCCAGAGGCAGTAGAAACTGCAGGGTAAATACAGCAGCCTTCTAGTATAAAAGGAGTACAGCATGGCACAACAATACTGAATTAAATTCTTTAGCAAAGCAAACTGATAACCATTAGAACTTTATATCTTGACTATTCAAAAACTTTTTCAGACTTCCTATCAAGATTCAAGATGACAGAATGGAAGATATTTTGAAACACAGACGTTTAAAACATCTTATACTCCTGAATTCAAAATTTTAAAACCGGGGAAAAAAGCTTCATGTTTGGGTGCAAATGAAGCCATGAAGTAGGAGCAGAAATAACAGCAGCAAATCAGTCTACCAGTAGAAGCTGGATCCTTTCTTTGGGAACTCTTCTAGTTAATCTTGTAATTCAATAACTTTCACCTACATCAGTGAATCATCATTCTGCTATTTATTAAATTCTTCTGTAGTCACAAAATCCTATCAAGGTTCTCTTTTCATTTTAAATCTGTCAGGCTTCATTCCTAGTCCCCATAGACCATTTATATGATGATAATACTGAGAAGTCTACATTAAGCGAGATAGAAAGAAAATGGAGAAATCCTCGAAATCAAGCAGAGTTCATCTTTCTTAAACTACTGCAATAACCTACTGTACACTTCAGCTGAATATTGTTTGTAATATCTTCCCTTGAGTACCACAGTAGTGTTGGAAACCAGTACTTTAGCAAATTGAGCAGAAAATGTAGTACTTCTTTTGGCTCTACCTTCTACTGATATAATGCAGTCTTGTTTGTCTTTTTAATTTGGCTTTTTAAAAAGAAACACCACACAAGGAATATTTGCTGCACTGCCAAATCCAGTATATAGCTACAGATTGTGACACAGAAATTGCACCTAGCTGCTCTGGAACTAACTTAAAAATGCAGCTCCTCCTCTCTTAGAATATAATAGTGGTGGAGTAATGGTGGTCTCTCTGACAGATCTAGGGCAAGGAACAAGAACGCTCACAAAAATGGTTTTGTTGGAGGGATGAAGACGTGTCACAACACACTTTATGCCCTGTTAAGAAAAAATATTTTCCAGTCTTTGTTAATGAAGTGGAACAGCTGTTAAAAAGCACCTTCCTACTGTCCAGCCTAAGTCCTCAAAATTCCTAAACATTGCATCTGACCACCCTTCTTTCCTAACTCTTCCCTTCCTTTCCAACAGTCCAACCCCAGGGCCAGCATTGCGCTCTGCTGTTCATGGGAAAGGGAAGGTGGGCCATGGTCATACTTGTCACCACTTTTCCAGATGATCTTGCTAACTCTAGCAAGTCCTTCATGTCTAGCCTTGTGCATGTTCCTATGATTAATAATAATCTGAAAATAAAGGGAATATTGACCAAAATAGATAAAATATAAATATGTGCAGGGACAGACAGTGGATTTTTTGTTTTCTTGGTAATATGGATTTCCATACTTTTTTGAAAGCAAAATTTTGAACTATACCTTGTTTATCAAAGAAACTATAAAATCAAACTGAACTGATTCCTGACCAAACTAAATCTTCCAAGAAAATATGATGAAACCCCTGAATGACCTCTTTATGGTTCAACTAATAAAACTAGATTTTTCCAAGGGTTTTTGTGTACTTCAAAGACACTGTAGAAGAGACTAATGCCTGTTGTCATCCTTGCACCACAATGTGGTAAATAATGGTCAAAAACATTTTTTCTGTAGGCTGAGGTACAGGCAAGGGAGAAAATGTCATACTTCATTAATCCCCTGGGGAGCTGCAGTAGGTTCTAATGGGAATTTAAATACAAAACCAAAGAGATGAACCTTGAAAAAATATGCATGACTGTTAAACAATATAAACAAAATGGGATGTCTTGAATGCCTAATGCTGAAAGAAGTCTGTTTACTTGATAGAGCCAAGACATTTTTCAAGATAATTTCATCCTTGTGTAATTCTTCACTGTTTATGACTGCTAAAAATTACTGCTTTGACTAGAACAGACAACTTTTCAGGGAAAAAGCGAAATACTTTGCATTCATGGATTAGAAGCTTTCACTCTTTCAAGCTGTCCCATCACTGTAATCACCCGTTTTATGGCGTGCAAATTACCAGACTTGATGAACCCTTGTTGGATTCCCTTTGCATATGACAATTTGGTGTAAATATTTCAAATAAGTTATATAAAAAATACTGAGTCATTCAAAACCATTGCCCAACATGTTTGCAGTGTATTTATAGATCAATGACTCCAAGAGCAAGAGTTCTTTGCACAGAAGAAAGCTCAGCTTTAGTATATGCTACAGTTTGACAAGGAATAAACAGACACACAAACGAATTCTTGACACTGAACTCTTGAAGCTTCTGTACTAAGGAATCCACAGACAAATCTGAATGTATAAAAGAATATAAACACATGAATTGGAGGAAAAAAAATCAAGGATGCATCAACATGAGCACTGGAATTTGGAGCAAAAATGCACTTTCAAAGCAGAACTCCTAGCCACCTTCACCCACCACGCATTGGTTCACATTTTGATTTTCTTACTACACTGAACTGACAGATGTACTCCAAGAGGTCACTTAATGCCATATGCTGCTAGTGGACATCACCTGAAGCAGAACTCCTACTGATGACATGATGATTTTTTTGCCTTTTT
>VZTA01023700.1:97246-144390 GCA_013398855.1 Mohoua ochrocephala | reverse complement strand
GGGCATGTCTATGTTGTTATTCTGTACCACTTACATCATTGCCAGGGGACTGAGATAAGTGATTCTCACTTCTGAGAAGAAGGTGGGCCTGGCCTCAGATGGAGGAAACAGATAGCACGTGGCGGGTCCCCTGCCATTTTGTCAGTTTTCCAGGGAAGCAAGCAGCGAATGGAGTGGTGGGGTTACACTGATCCCAGCCTCGGGGAATTTCCACCATTGTTTTCCATTGTCTTGGGCTTAGGGAAAAAAATGTGTGTGCAGAGGGTACAGGGGCCATTTTGTTCTTTGTCTTGGGGAGCCAAGTGGCACTGGGTTGGGTTGATCAGTCAGTGAGCATTTTTTTGTATGCAAATCACCCTCTTTTTTATACCTTTGTTATTAACATTGTTGCTGTTACTATTCATTTTCTTATCTCATTCCTGTTTCCAGTAAATAGTTCTTATCTCAGCCTGGGATCTCTGCCTTTTTATCTCTCACCAGAGGGGCTGGGAGGAGGCGAGCAGCTGGGTGGGGCTTCACTTCCAGCTGGGTTTAAACCATGATACAAGGCCAAGTGCAAAGGGCTGCACCTGGGTCAGGATAATCCCTAGTGTCAATCAATACAGGCTAGGCAGAGACTGGATTCTCCTCTCCCTGAGGAGAAGCACTTGAAGATGTTGGTTGACAAGAAGCTCAACATGTGAACTCACTCACATTTCGTGGGCTGTGTCAAAAGCAGCTTGGCCAGCAGGTGGAGGGAGGTGATTATCCCACTTCACCCTCATGAGACCCTACCTGGAGTACTGCACCTGGCTCCAGCACAGGAAGGACATAGATGTGTTGGAGCAAGCCCAGAGGAGGACCACAAAAAATTTTAGAGAGGTGGAGCACTTCTGTGGAAAGGCTGAAAGAACTGGGATTGTTCAACCTGGAGAAGAGAAGGCTCTGAGAAGGCCTTATAGCAGCCTTTCAGTACCTAAAGGAGCCTACGGGATTGCTGGAGAGGGACTTTTTACAAATGCATGTAGTGATAGGACAAGGAGTAATAGCTTTAAACTGAAAGAGGGTGGAGGGTAGGTTTAGATTAGCTATTAGGAAGAAATTCTTTACTGGGAGGATGGTGAGGCCCTGGAGGATGGAGGTTGCCCAGAGAACTTGTGGATGCCTCACCTCTGGAAGTGTTCAAGGCCAGGCTGGATGGGGCTTTGAGCAAACTGATCTGGTGGAAGGTAGCCCTGTCCAAAGCAGAGGAGCTGGGACCAAGTAATCTTTAAGGTTCCTTCTAATTAAACTCTTTCTATGATTCTATACATGTGCAGCTGTGTGTCACTAATATGCCCAAGATAAAGGTTGCTATGGAACTCCTTACTAGTTGCCTCACATGCACCTCTTTTCCCATAATAACAATTTAGAAGACCAATTAAATTAATTCATCATCTATATATTCTACTGAGGATGACTGTCATACTGTAAAATATTTGAACTGTGTAATATTAGCAAGTCCAGTAAAGAAACAAAACAATAGCTCCTCTGTCTCCAAACTCTCTCCTGTCCCCAAACTCTCTTCTGTCCTTGCCAGTTTCAGGAAATGATGGAGCAAGAAACAGATAGATCATGCAGATGAACACCTGGCTTTGTGACTGGTGTTACCAGCAGAATTTGGGGGGCTTTGGTCATTGATCACTGAGCCTGCTGGCAACAAATGGGGTCCACCTGTCTCAAAGGGGGAAAAGGAGCACAGCTCTGGAGTTAGCAGGGCTCACTGAGAAAGCTTTAAAGTACATTTGAAGGAAGCTGGGGACACAGCCAGGCTTGACAGAGCCTGGTATGGAGAGGACTATAGTGACCACCCAAGAAGTGAAAGGAGGCTTAAGAGGGAATACATTGATCAAGCACAAGCAGCCAAAGACATAACCACAAGACAAGAGCATCCCTGTGCACCCCTACTGGGGTATAATCAAATACTTCTATGAAGTGCCTGTACACCAGCGCATGGAATATGGGGAACAGGATGAACTACAGATCTGTGGGTAGTCACAGCGCTTTGACCTTATTACAGTGATTCTAAGCAGATGAACATGTCTGTCTTTCTATTTTTCCTTTTTCTATTCTCAAGCTTTCACAAAATCCTTGCACAAGTGCCAGAAGAAGAGTAGGAAGCTCATATGGATCAGAATTTTCCATGAAATGGCAAAACCTTCACATCCTAGCACAGATAGAAAGCAATGTGTGCTTATGAGGAAATTACTGTGTAATTTCATTATCTCTCTCAGACTGTTGCCCACACCTTCTCAGCCTTTCCAGTACAGTTCTAGGCAAGAGTAAAAAAGTCCTAATTGAACTGTTGTGTTTGTAGCTCCAAAAAAGGCAAAAGAATAAGTGCATTTCCTTCTACATATCTCAGTTAAATAATGCTTTTGTGGTTTGTACTTCAACTTTTTATTTTGATGCTTATTTTCTTTGAAAGCTCAGGGTTCATGTTTTCTGTAACAATTTTCTCTAGCTTTTATTAGTTAGAATAAGTTGTGAAAAATGTCTCTTCAGATAGAAATAAATTTTGGGCCCTCCATATATATATTAGATGTAAAAATATGCTTACAAGTAAGCTTCCCACCTATTCAAGAATAGGATTTGGGGTATCTAAATGTTTTAGACACTAAATTATCACATCCATTTTTCTATCTGGCATCCTGTATAATTTTTTCTATAATCAAGAAGTTGGGTGAAATACATATATATATATATAAAAACCAGTGTAAGAGGGCTGTTGTTGGGAATCAGAACTGGTTCCAGTGCAAGATGATATGGCCAGTGTAAACTTACAGGACAGGATGCAATTAGGCTGGAAATCTATTTGTAGCCAGGAAGCTACTGTTAAAATAAACATCTTTAGTTACAATTACATGAAAAAAGGAAGTATGTAATCATATTGTTTAGACCAGGGCTATCTCTATAATTCTTAGTCAAATAAGTTCTTTCTTCAGTGGGTAGTTCTAGTAATTTAAACAGGACGGTTAATATGAGTAGTATTTGCAGTACAAAAATTTCAAAGAATTTGACATAACACGATTAAACAGCTACAGATGGAAAATTTTTCTCTGTGTCCTTAACTTTCACTGTAATGTTTGGGCTGAGCTTTTACCGTGAACAAACAGGAGAGCAAAGAGATGGTTTTTTATTGCTGCACAATTGAAAATGCTTTGACTGAAATAATATTGGGGTAACCTATAACATCCCTATGCCAGCATTTGAGAAAAACTTACTGAAATGTTGTAGCAAATGATGAAAAGATATTAATATGATTTGAGGTTTGAAAAAAGTACTAGCTTAAGAAGAAAGACTTGAAAAATATAATCTGGAGAAGACACAGTGACAGGATTAAATTCCTGCATTCAAGGGTACAGTCAAGCTAATAGTAACTGAAGTACAAAGTTAAAATGAGGGATCATTTCTGGACACTTCCAGATCAAGTTTGAGTGAGTGGAAGAAGGAAGCATGTAAAGTCCTTCCTGTAAAATAACACTCTCCACAAAGGAAGCAGTAATGTTAGGAAATGAATTTGTTGAAGAAAGGTTTTTAAGAAGATCACTGTGTGAACTTGGCCACCTTGTCTCCAAGACACCAGTTCTGTTTCCATGGGGAGATGTCATTACCAAAGGCCTCTTGGATCTGTCAGGAAAAGGAACCTGAAGGTTTACAAATTCAAAAGGAAAGATAGCATATATATTTTTTTTAGCAATGGTAGTCTTTAGTCAGAAGAAGAAATGTTGAAAGAATTGATGGATTCTCTGCCATTTGATATACTCAGATGGAGACTGGCCACCTTTCTTTTATAGGCATGAAGCTCCTGGGTTTAGTGTAGTGGGAACAGGTTGAAAATGGCCTGACATTAATTCACCAGATGGGGTGAACTGTTTAAAAATTTATCAGATCTGGACAAATAACTCAAACTTTCAGTACGGGCTATTTCAGCTGGAAGAGCTAGTGCATCATTATTTAACAGAACTACTGTAAAATATAATTCAATTATGTCTATAAGATACATGGACTCTTTCCCATGGAGAGTACTCCAGAAACAGAAGAGATAATTAGCAGCAGATGACTGCACAAATTGGTGCTTGAGAACACGTCTCCCTTAGTGTTTCCTCATAAGAAAAATGCTGCATAAGCATAATTTGGATGATGAGCAAATGATACAGAGGAATTCTTGTTCGTGTCTTCAATAAGACATAGATATTTATGGAGATTGGAAGCTGTTCAGTGACTTTTGTTTTACCTTTTCAACCAATTCGTATGTCCATGCCAAGGCAATGAGGCACATTTGGAATCTCATGCTTAAGAAAAAGTGTGTGATTGATACAGCACCTATTCTGATATCTGTATTCTGCTTAGGGAAAATGAATCTTGACTGGGATGGTTTAAAAATTGTATTTTGCATAAAATTATAAAGGACATGCTGGCTTTCATATAGGATTGCCATCTTTCCCTCTTTTAGTGAAGAATATTTTTTCCTCTCCTCATCACTAACCACAGAAGTGTATGACCTCTGACTTGAGATCACACTACCTTTTGCCCCTATTTTTGGGGTAAAATCTATCTCTGCGCTCATTCCTACTAACATACTGAAAAGTAGATTATTTGGTGATGTGAATGTCTGGAGATCCTCTCTGTCCAAGATGAAAGAAATACATCCACACATTATCTTCCATCCTCATTCAGTCATTGTTCTTCTTAAAATTCTGTTCCTTCCTTTCTATATGTAGATCAGAGGATAAATTGTTCAGGCCAATTGTTTCTGGTTTCCGATGCTCCCTTTGTCTACAACGACAAAAGTTGGTACTGACATTATTCAAGTAAAAAAACTCAACTCTTTTCTGCTTCAAAACTAAGACAGTGATCTTTTATAACCACCACATTGAAAAAAGAAAGGGAAAAGTGACATGTTCGATGTCCTTTTACCTTTCAGTGTGCCAGCTCCATGGCAAACCAGTGTGTCAATATCCAGTTAAGTAAAATATTATAAGTGTCTTATTTCATACATACTGTAAAGTTACCCTTGCTGGATGTAGCTTGAGATGGCCTGGCACATACCTGGAATAAAGAGTTAGTTTTTATCAAGGCTTCTGCTGAGTGCTTTTAAAGGTGCTTTCTTGAAAAGGTATTAGAGGCCTTACTAGTACAAATATTTCACAGCATGAGGCAAGGCCATTGGTGTTCATGGTAATGTCTATTCTTTGTGTGACGTTAAATTACAAAGCCAAAAAAAGGAAATATGAACTTTAACGAACACTCTTTTCTGGAGGCTCCAAGAGAGAAATCAGAGTGCAAGGAGAGTGTGAAAGTTAAGGGAGAAAAAAAAAAAAAGAGGAGCTATCTGGCTTTCGCATAGCCTACCTCTGCATTAGACCCCTTTCAAAAGGAAAGCAGTGATCCACATTGCAGCATTAGTGCAGACATCAAAACGGCAGAAACAGAGAAGCTGAGGGAGTTGCACATTAAAGGCATCAAAGTAAGTAGCTGTTTCCCCATTTTATTTTAGGAGCATTTAAAAAATGCTTCAAACAATTTATCCAGCCAACTACTGGGACAGATATAGTGTATGAGTTCAGGAAGACTGTTTGTGTGTAGGTCTCAGGTACCTATACTGCTTTCTCTGAACAGTCAGGTCTCTCCATCCAAACTGCTGCAGCCTTAGGTGTAGAGGGAGGATTGGACTTCTCATGTAGCGTGCATGTCAAAGTCCTTTGGCAGGAATACAGGACAGCTTGCTGCCTGTACTGTATTTTATACTTGTCTCTAGTCCTCTACTCTACAAGGCACTGCAGCCTGGACAACAGAAGAGGCAGCTGTGAAGCAGCCTTTTGTTGGGTTCCCAATGGCCACTTTGGTATGTCCTTTTTTGGGGGTGTTCGGATAGAAGGTACCATTCCTCTAGGCATCTGTTCTTGAAAAAAACATATGCTACCCATTCCAAATCCATTTTTGTTTATCCCTGCTGTACTTCCCTGTAAGAAGGAGGCTCAGTCTTCTCTTTTAATAATTTAGGGCAAAGAGCTAGCAGAGAGCTCCAGAACTGCAGGAGAAATGTCCTTGAACTTATATGGCTGGATAAAAATAGGCCTTTAATACAGTAAGGCAGTCATCTGAAATGTGCTTTCTGACTGCCACTTCATCAAACAACCTTTAAAATTGCTGCCATTGTCTCTCAGCCTCCTGCAAGTGGGAGATGAGGGATGTCTTCTATGTCCTCCTGCCAGGGGCAGCACCAAGGCCAGCAGCACCCTGTGCAGAGGTGCCATGCCTGTCTTCATTTGATGCCGAATGGCGTCATTTCCTTCTCCCCCAAACTGTACTCTCATGATTTTTAATCCCCAGGTTAAATCACCTCTGGGTAACCCAGGTTAAGATCCAAAAAAAGCAGAATGCTAACCTCGTTTGTTCAAAGCCATGCAGACACACACAAAGGTAGAAGCTGTGAATAGATTCCAGGCCTTCTTACTTGTATTCCCATGTCTGCTGCACCAGAGCTTGTTGCTTATGTTCCAAAAACAAAAGACTTTCTTTTGGAAGATTCCTCACTCCAGTCTTATTTCTACTCCTCTCTCTTCCCCTATCTTCTCCAGATGTTGGAAAAACAAAACTCCTGTACAAACTGTCCCTGCATGTATGAAATGGTGAAGAGCATGGTCCTACATGAGTGGGATGCTGTCTGATCTGCTGGCAGTGTGGACATCTTTTCCTGTCTTCTGCCGAAGTTCAAACGGATTACCTTGGCCAACACAAAGGGTCTTCCATGACCCGATTTCCCCTCCTAAGGAATATGACGGGATTTTTTTGATGTTTAATCCAGTGACATTTGTGTGATAGCTTGTTATTAGTGGAAGTTAAGGTATGAAAAAAAATTAATCAGTTCTCATGCAGCTGTCTTGCTGGCACAATATTAAAGCAGCTGATTATGGGTACTTAAATGAAGGAAATGAGAATTATGATCAGTTAGCACAGAAGCAAATATGTGATCCACAGCCTGATGAGAATGTAACTCAACAATTCTCTGCTGCGAAAAGAATACTAAGCCATGACATGGACTTTTAATGTGATATGAAGATGCTTGTGAGGTTCTGCAATGCATGTCCTGCCCTGCAGAAAGAACTTGAGCTGCAAGTACAAGTGCTGGGCTCACCAGAGGGTGATGAGAGACAGACAGAATGAAACTGCTCATGTTTGAACAAGAATAATTGCTCTTGCCTTCATGCCTTGGTACGCTCCTCACAACCTGATCCCCATCAGTGATCTTTACAGGTAGTGAAATGGTCTATTCCACATTTTGTTTTAAAGAATTTGATCTAAAACCTCCTTTCCTTTGGTGGTTTCTATCCCCTTGATTGTTTTCTGTGTCTAAGAGACTAAAAGAGAAATCTCTAGCAGAGAAGCAAGTCAGTGTTTTAGTCTTGTTTCTGCATATAGCTGGAGAGTGCTCCAGAGCAACATTTGTCACTATATAAACACTGTATTTTGCACTGTTGCTTACTGGGGTCTTAGCATGACTTTGTCTAGTACGGCAAAGATGTAACCAAAGTGTGGCTAGAAGTCTGGGAGCTGAAAGACGCCATTCCACAGCCGCAGCTTGCAGACTGGGAGTTTGACATCCCTCCCCTAAGTGAATCCCTGGGAATAACTAAGAAAGCACTTTGTTTTTCCTTAAACTGCTAGTGAACCACATCTTTAAAGAGCATAAGAAGTTGTCTTTGAGGATGAAAGGAGGAGATAAAGTTATAGATTGGGGTTTTTTCACATCCCTTTTATCAAGTAGGTATGGGGAGTGATGGTTTGCAGATTGGGTCTGCTAACTCAATATAGAGAGCATGAAAGCACTGCATTAGCATTTTTCTTCTTGTTGGTAGACTCTCCTGCCCCTGTGTCTGTTATTTTCCTTCCTGCTCTCCTTCATCCCTTTTGTTGCACAAGGCTGTTTCATTGCCCTCCCTTCCTCATGCTTCTCTAAACAATAAGCAATGTTGCAGAGCAAGGGCTACTTTAATAGACTCCATGCTATATGTTTGCTCATAACTAGTTTAATCCCAGAAAACTTTATGACATCTTCCATTCCAGTTGCGTGGAATGCCAAAGACTGCAATCAATAAGGCTTGTATGATACTCAGGGGAAGGCTTGCCACCCTCCTGTCCCTTTTTCTCCCAGATCATGCGGACGCATGCAGGGCACTATCCTGTGGGGAGGGTCAGATGCCATTTTTCTTTTGTCTCCCTAATGTGGTCGCCTGTGGTGGGCACCATCTTGGAAAGGGTATTTGTGCCATTTTGGGTATCTCTTTGTTCTCAAGGGGTTTGTGAGATTTAGCAATTTTGTATCTAGTGATTATTTGCTGTTGTTTTGTTTTTTTTCCTGTTGCTGTTTCACTTGTCAAAAAACTTATTTTTTCACTCGTATCTACTAGTATTTTATTTCTCCTTATTGGTGGAAAGGGATTGCTTAAAACTAAGGGCAGGTAACTCATTTTAGAGTGTCCACTTTTTTAAACTGTCTTAAACCCAGACAGTGAGAAAAGACCTTTCTTACGTTCCGTAGTTCTTTTTTTCAGGTATGCATACCAAAGGAATACATACTTGAAAACTCTGAAAGCAACACAGTGAGGTACTGGTAAATCAGAGGCCTGATAGTTCTCCAATTGAGTATGATAATCTCTGCTTTTCTTCTGGAAGTTACAACCCTAAGTCCAGGGAGATGCAGAAGAACAGAGGCTTTGATATTGTGGTCGCAGAGCTGTGCAGTAGGTGACATGCACAGCTTGGAATCCCTTCCATTTAATCGGTATGTATGACTGTAAAAGATGGAGATGGATTAAATTCTCATTCCAGAAAGAGCAACTATTTAGAGGGAAGCTTCTGAGGGTCAGTATTTCTTGGGCCTCGTTCCAGCTAAATAAATCCATCTTGCTCAGTGTTCTTTGATTTAAGCTCTACAAGGACATCTTAGTACTAACAATAAAATTATATTTTGACTTGCTTAAAGGTGTTCTGTGGGCAAAATACACTTGAAAATAACTCAGACTCAGCCTTATCTCTTGAATATCTTGATTTGTTTATATCAGTTGGATTTTCACTTAAGCTTGAGAACTTTTTGGGTGAGTAATAAGTACCTACTGGAAGATAAATGCATACAAAGATGCGTCCTAATTCTGTCCAATTTGTTCAGGCTGCTGAGTACAGAGTGGTACTTGAAACAAATAAAGCTTCCTGAACTTAATCAAATGCCACAGCTTGGCACAGGGGTAGGTAGAAATCTGCCCCTCTCACTGCAACTGTTCAGTTTTGAGGTTGATTCTGTACTTCATAAGAGCCTGGTGAGATAGCAGAAAGATTTTGTTCAGGCTCAGATGAGCAAACTGGGCTACTTCCAAATCTAATTGTTTATTTTCTTCAGAAAGCTGTGCTTCCTTTAGAAAGCTGTGGGAGTTGATTCCTCATTCACAGGAGATTTTTGGCCTTCTGTTCCTCAAGTCTAGGCAGAAATGCTGATAAAATAGAGATTCCAAATCTAACTATCAAACAGAAAACATGACCATAGGTTGAAAAATCTACTAGTTTTCATTGCCTCTCTAAAAATTTGCATGTGAAGTTGATGCATGTGCATAAATCTTGCTAGGAAAAACAGCTTGAAAAAAGCTGTCTTATAACTGTTACTGAAGAAAGATCTTTTTTTCATTTGTCTTGCAAGTAAACCTCATGTACTACTGATCACCATTTGGGACAGCTCAAATTTGAAAGCAGCATTCTGCTGAAATGCCTGAATATCCGTGGACATATTCCATCACAGCATCTGAACTTTCTACACAGGGCGCATTTTGAGTTGGTGGGTTTGTGGAAAATCAAGAGAACAGACAGAAAACAGTAATTTCCAGTGTCATTTACCAGTTGTTCAAAAGGAAATGAACGAAAATAAGGAAGGGAGTAACTATTGCAGTTGATACATTTTTACCAGTACAATGTGTGAGTGGTGGGACAAATGAGGACTATAGAACCACTGAGGAGGCAAAGTAATCTTCTCTGTCTGGGGGAAGGGCAGGTTGCCCTTGTGAGGCAGTGAACTGCTCTACATCTCCCAGTCCTAGAGCCCGTATCCCAGCGCCCTAGGGTCTGCCAATCATGAAACACTGGAGGCGGTGCTCCACTCTCCCCTAACCCAGCTTCTGAGTGGCCAAATGACTGGAAGTCTCACCTGGGGGAAGGGCCTAGGAAGGCTGAGAGGTCGAACACAAGGATGTCACGTTAGTCTAGACTCTACTTTCCTCTTAGACTTTGTATCTGAACGCTGCTGGAACCCAAGAGTTGGTAGCTATGTGTATGCTTTGCTATATCTTTTCTGTCTTTCTCTCTTTCTCCTTCTTCTTGGAATACTTTGAGTAACTTAACATCCAATGCGTTTAAAGTTTGCTAAGTTGAATGGGCCAAGTTAATGCTGTGAGAAGTGTTTTATGTTGATTGGATGTTGTACTAAACCTTTTGCCAAACTCCTCTGATTTTTCTAGTTTCCCAGTATACTTTTGTGTTGTTTTGACCTCTTGAGAATATCTTGACAGTATTTTTCCTCTGCGTCGAACTCAGAGTACATGAACCATTGTAAGCCCTTTTCAAAGTCTCGTTGAACAAGTTGATTGGGGACTGACACATGACTGCATTTTGCTAAAAGGGAATCTGGATCTCCCTGAGACCACTCTGAAAATTGCTTCTTTAGTGGCAGAGTTGGTGTTATGTACACTTTTGTATAGTGAAAACACGTTGACTAGGTTTGTTGAAAATAAGCTGAGCATTTAAGTACAGTACACATGCATAACTTTCTCTCCTAACCCATACCTCTCCTGTCAGATTATAACTAGAAGTAAGCTATGTAGAATAGGGATTGTCATTTTGTATAGTTCCTAACTGTGGTTAGGTGTCTATTCTTGATTTAATAATACTAGTCCCTGAATACTATTTTTAAAAAATTATTCAGAAATATTGTTATTTCTTGGCCCGTTGTCATGAATTGAGTGAGGCTTATTCCCTTCTCCCTCTGAAGCACTCATAGACACTGTGATTTTTCTTCTTTCCTCTTCATATTCGTTTTTTGGTTTTGTGTATGTGCCACTTCATTAGGCCTTTGAGTTTCCTCCTCTGGAATTCTTCACTTCTTATACATCTTCCTTAAAAATGTGTTTTCCCAAAGTAGATGTTATTTTAGCTGAAATAGGCCAGAAATATCTCAGTCGTAAAACTGAGGTTTATATTCCCAGTGTCTGGAAGGAAACTTGGTGAAAATCTAAGAGTGTTAATTCATGTTGGACTTCCGTTCCACTGTAAACCCTGTCTGCTTTTTTTGGCAAAACTACTCCCTAGCCTCATCCTGTATTTATATAGCTGGAGATTCACAGTAACCACAAGTTACGATAATACTGAGAAAGTGAAGAGCTTAAATATTGCATAATTTCAATTAAAAAGACTAATGAACTGTTACAAACTTTATTCTAAACAAGGATATCCGCTGTGTATTTTGCATTGCAAATGTGTCATGTGTCAGTGGTAGAGTAGAATTTAGTAGGAAATAAAATTTTGACAATTCTCTGTGAGCAGCAAGCAGTATAGTGTGCAAGCAGGGAGAGTGAGGGAAAAAGTGGGTTCAGTAGATCTTTCAGCCACTCTCAGCTCATGATAAGTAAAAATTTAAAAGTTTATTTTATTAAGCTTCCAGCATGACCTAAAATTCATATCCCCATTCTGAAGAAGTAATGATTAGGCTATAATGTTCATGAGTTACTTAGAATAAAAGCCTGGTCCAGATGGTCTTTCAAGGTACTAGGCTCAAAACTAACCTGGAATTTTCTAGTCTGGGCTGTTCTGTTGTTCTGTGTTTTTTATGCAAATAGAGAAAAAAAAGAAGAAAATTATTCTTTCAATTATATTGGTCAGAAAGAAAGGGAAGAGGGAAGATCAAGATATTCATTGTGCTCTTCAGCCATATATAACCTTGTTTGTTTGTTTGTTTTAACCACAAAGTTTTCTGGTTGTATCAGGTTATGCACAATAGGGGAAAATAGAAAATGGCCCACTGGATTTGCTGAGCAAAGGTACTGGTGTACTGACAAATGCAGAGAGGTTAACCACTTCACCCAGCTGCAAGTAACTAGTGGCATGCAGGTCAAGCACTAATAGGACCCAGAAACTTAATCTCATCCACCATGCAAGTAATTCATATAAAGGCATCCAGCACTAAAGAAATAAAAAAAACTTGCATACCTCTGAAAAATGTCTCAGACTGCACATTCGCTGTATGTCTCAAGACAAAACAGTACTTACTGCTGGGCTCCCAAATGTCCTGGTTTGTCTGCCAGCACTGAAAGACTGTCTGCAGCCTAATAATGTACTAACTCAGGTATTTTGCTTTGTACCTTCACAACACAGTGTTTTTGTTTGGGAGGAGGAGGAAAACAAGAGAGGAGGGAAACAAGATGTATGCTTCTGGAAACACACTGGTCTGGAGTTGTAATGACTGAGTATCTGAGTGTCTGTGGCAGCTTCTGAAACAACATCACAGACATTGTCTCCACTGCAACTTAGCACAAAATATAAACTGAACAAAAATCTCCTTCCCCACACAGTGTTACCAACAAAGTTAAGGCAGCGAATCCCAGTATGACCTTTCTACCTTTGTGGGCTGTGGCATGATGTATTTATAGGGAAAGGAAAAGCCAAAGAGGTATTTCAAGGTTGAATTTTTCAGTTGTATGACATTTCAGCAGTAACTGTGATCTGCTTCAATGAAGAGGAAATAAGAGGACATACTTCCTCTCTGTTTGGAGATCCATTACAGCTTAGCTAATTTGATTTATATTTTCTGTTTGTTTTGATTATTTTTCTTTCTCTCTTTATTTCTCCTATTCTAGTGAAAGAGCCAGCTGAGATATAAGTATTATTCTAGAAGATAGTTTCTGATGTCTTATTATGGTATTATGGAGTGTAGCAGGTTGGTGTTGGTTATGCACCAAGCACCAACAAACTATTCATTTATTTACCTCTGCTGTGAGTGAGCAGAGAAGGGGAAACTAAAAATTCACTTTTTGTGAGGTGAAATAAGGATTACTGAGGAAAAAAACCCAGAACTTCAAGGCAAAACAGGCTCAGACTTAACAGTATAAAGAGGATTTATTACTAACAGAAATAAAAGTGAAAAAAAAGAAATTATTGCAGAATTAAAGCAAGCTTCCAGAACAAACCCTTATTCTCAGTACCTCCCTCTTTCCAACCCACCAATCTGCACAAGGGAAACAGAACATGAGGTTTGGTCAGTGTATTCATTTCTTAAGAGTCTTTCTTTAAGGAAAAGAATTTCTTCTGGTGTGCTGTGGGACTCTCCCCACAGAAGATAGTCCTCGGTGAACTTCTCCAGTGTGGTTCTGAACCTTCACAAGCAACAGCCCCGCCTGAATCTGTTGCATTGGAAGAATATCTCTCCCATGAATTTTCACAGTTTCCCATATTGCCTTTCACGGGTCAAAAGCAGTCATGGGGTTTTAGTCTTTTTTAAGGATGAGTTCTCCCAGCCTGAAAGTAAAAAATTTCTCTTCTTCAACTTCTATGAGCCTCTCACAACATCTGTAAGCTCTGGCACTTTGTCTTGGGCGACTTCTCAGACTGGAACACCTTTTCACGGGCTGCACGTGAACTTCCTACATCCCCCCATGCACTTTAACGAATTATAGAGAAAAACAGTTTGTTACAGTCTTTGCCAGGGCTTACATGAAGAATTTCAGATCTGGTGCTGGGAAAACAGCGCCTCCTCTCCTTCCCTTCCCTTCCCCACTGACCTCGGTGTCGCCGCCATGTTGGCTCCTTCACATGGTCTCACTTTCTTTCTTTTCTAACTTGGAAGGAAGTTGGTATCTGCAAAGTTGCAGCAGAGGAAATGATGTTATCTGGGTTTTGTATCAGGAAAATACTTGCCATCTCCTTCGTTTGCCGGCTGTGTGGTGTTTTCTCCCTGCAACGTGAACTGGGCCGGCTGCGGTGAAGGCCCTGCCGGCCCCGCACCTCAGATGACTCTCAACCACTCCTCCAGCTCAGTGCGGGGGGGTTTTCAGCTTCCATGGCTGCTTGCAGCTTTGGGGTTTTTTTGGGTTTTTTTTTCTCTGCCAGGGCCGCACCTCCGCCGCCAGGGGAAGGCCGGGCCCGGGCCCGCTCCAGGACAGAGCTCGAGGGCCCCCCTCCTCCCCGCAGGGAAGCAGGAAGTGAGAATCAAAACTCCCGCACTTGAGTATCGTTAAATATGCGCATTGCAGAGGCGGTACCAGCTTTCTCATTGGTTTAACAACCTGTCCATCTAACCAAGTTTTAAACTCATAACATGGAGCTAGTTCTATGGTAGGAGACATAGGGAGATTTTTCCTTCAAGATCTTGACTGAAGCCTGCCGGTATATTTTTATGGCTTGCTGGTAAATTGTCTCTGGGAACAGAAGAGATGCAGACAGGGTGTCCAGCCGATGGATTGCTTTGACCCTTAGTGACAGTGGTGAGAATGCTGGCCATTTGTCATGCCTAATGTCCCTCTTCAGAACCTTGCAAAATCCATCTAGTCATGTAAATTGCTACCGAACCGTCCAGCTTGCCAAGCATTCAAGGAAATAAGGTGAATGAGAAACAGAGCAGGCCCAGATCATTGCCTAAACCTGAAATTTTCCAAGTTCAGCTTTTCTTGAGTAATGGCATAAAAATTTCCAGGTCGGGTCTTCACACTTATTTTTCTAGTGCCCATATTTCAGAAATAGCTTGTGAGACTGCTCACAGACATAATTAGTATGCCTTAGTATGCCTTTTTTTTGCTGGAAAACATGCATGAGGATTCTGAGGCCTGAATGAGAATTAGAAGAGGTTAAGAATACTGGAAAGAATTAGGAACTCAATTCAAAATAATAAGAAAGATACTTGCAACAGACACAAGATTTTTTTTTTTAATCAAGCTACTCTTTGAGTAAATTTTCATTTTTATTAATTTGTATACTATATCTCTCATATCAGAACCTTTGTATTCCACAAAACCTTTTTAGATGGTAAGGGATGAAAGTGTGCAGTAGATGCAAACTGAAGTAGACGAATTCTGAACAAACTCCCATGCTCCCATAACCTTACTGACTATTGTTTGTTTCCAATAGGACCAATGAATCAGAAGACCAATCTCCAAAATGTAATGCTAACTTAAACTAATTGATGATACTTAATGTGAACACAAGGATTTTTGCTCCTATGAAGATAATTGCATAATTGTAATAATACATGTAATTATACTTAAGTATCAGAATCTGGACATTCCTTTTCTATTCCTTTCCTGACTTCTGTTGTCTCCGCAGCTTTTCCACTTCCTGCCCTGAGAAAAGGATAAGTCCCACTATAGAACTGCTAGTAAAACATTGCTTCACTGTATGCAAATCAGCAATGATTCTTGGATGCTCACAGTAAAGAACAAGACATTTAAACTGCAATTCTGCTGTTACAGCATATAAGTGTACTTTCAAAAAAAGTCTGTAGTCATCCAAAATTAGCTAAGTCCTCCTTTGCGTAGGAGACTGCTTGAAAATGGGTATTTTCCCCTACCCTTTACTTAGATTGTTGAGGGCTCTGCCAGCACTAAAAACATTCTCTGGTCTCTGTCATTCGGTTCGAATTGGTTGTTCTGCAGGTTCTCAGGTAGCAGTAGCAGATCAGCTGGTATTGCTGGTGACTGATTGTCTGATAATCCTGGAAGCTGAATTGGTGTCTGATATGGAACACCCATTTTGTGTACATGTGTCTGTACGAAGAACAAAGCAGTTGATCCCCATGATGAACTCAAGAAAGAAAACCAGCATGGAAGGATAGGCTGGGATGCTTGGGAGAGGATGCCAGCCAGCACATTGAAGCCTCTCACTAACACCAGTCATTGTGGCATTCAGTCCATGAAGGTGGCATGGATGAAGAGCTGCACAGCCCACACCAGAGCTTGTGGCTATATCTCACCATCAGGAGAAGCAGGATTGGACTGAGGCTTGAATAGTCGTAGATTTGAAGGAAGGAAGCAAAGACTACTTGACATGTGCTTGCGTATAAGAAAGCTGAAAGAAATATTTACAGGTATTGCCAGCCTGGAGAATGTCAATAATAAAATTGTACTCAAATCAATGATTTCTTTTTTTCTACTATTGTTGCTTATTTGATTGCCATTTCCCTACTTCAATTTGAAGAGCATTTAGGGCAGGTTTGCAAATTTCCTTTGACACTACAAAGGCTAGATTTTTTTTTGTTGTTGAATAAACCCTAATGTAAAGATTTTTATGCAGTCACTGAACTCCAGGAACTGTAGCTTTAAGAAAGATTTATAGCACACTGGCTAGAAAAACTTAAAAGGGGGAATAAGCAATTTTTTTGTCTTTTTGTTTCCTCTCTTTTCATGGCAGGTAGTCCAAACTGAAAGGCAAATCCTTACAGCTCTGGAATTAGTAATATACAGATAACACTATAATCCTGTCAACAGTTTTATCTTTTGCACAATTTCCTGGATCAGCCGGCAAGTGCTGTTTTAAATTTTCTCCACAACATCTTTTATTATCGGGTGGAACAGAGAAGGCGATGCAGAGGAATAAGCAAGGGAGCTTTGCCTTTCATAAATGTGTTCCATTTGACATCTACATAGCGTAGTGTAAGCAATGTCATAGAAATTAAGTGCTTTTAAAGAAAATCTTTTTCTTCCGTCTTTAATTTCTGTGACTGTGGGTTGAGGTAGAACATTCATGTTACAAGTAAAATCAGAGTTGAATTTACAGTATTTGGTCTAGATCTCAATTTTATCACACCTAGGAACTAAAGAAGGAACACGCAGGGAAAAAGAATATTCTCGTTGCTTTTTTTCTGGCATCTTTTCCAAGATTATGCAGTAAGCGTGCTGGGCTATGCAATAAAGTAGCTGATCTCCATATTTTGTTGTTTTGTTTCAATTCAGTAGGTAACCAGTGTCACAGACACTTATACTATAAGAGAATCCGTAAACAGAAAGGTTGCTGCAAGCAACAGTGAGTTGTGACCCAGCTCCTGTTGCTTTCTGTTACAGACAATATGACAGACTTTTCTCTCTATAAAAAAATCAAGAGCTGGGTTTTGGAGAAGGCAACCAGAAAACACCTACTGTGAACTTTTCTATGTATGGATATTTTCTTTTGATTCTGTACTATCGGTAGTTGAGTAAATTCAGAAAAAATTTAAAAATAAGGAACAACTGCCTTCAGGGAACACACTGTGCTCTTACACATATGGTAGCAGCATGCCCTTAAGGTGCAAGAAAACACAAGGAGCGTGTTTACAGACTGGACAGTGAAGTTAGCACTATGCAAAACTTTCGTGCTGTGCTGCAACCTATTGCACTTTAGTCAGTGTTAACAAATGTGTTTTTCTTGAGCTCAGCCCCCTCTTGTCAAAGGTTGACTGAGAGGGATGGAGAGTTTGTACTAGTTATGTCAGCGCACCCCTTTCAGAGCACTGTGTCAGGAAATGCAGCATTTTAGTTTAGATAAGAGGCGGACTACGAATAACCTACCAAAAATACGAAGCAAGTAGGGAGCAGATTGGAGGCAGAGGGGAAGAAAGTATAATTGGCAGGACTGAGTGTACAGGCATAAACAGCTCATAATTATTTGGGGGTTTAGGGGTATTTGATGTGTTATCAGCAATGGACATTTCTTTAGCAGCCTTGGTCCAGTGATGAAGAAAACAGACATCTCTTTGAAATGAGCAGGATGATGTATTTTTGGCCTGTAATGATGACATGCATTGTTCTGATGATTTTGTAGTTCTAGAAGATACAAAATGCCTATCCAAGGTGGGCATTTGAGAATGATGCGTAACTTATGCCTCAGATTTTCATGCAAGTTGTAGCCTCTTCAGGAAATACTTTAATACTTCTATAAATCTTAAATTAATTGGTGAATTCTGGAAGACTGGAAAAGAGCTACTGCTGTGATTATGCTTAAAAAGGGCAGAAGAATGATACAATTAATTAACGCTTGTCAACAATTCAGGCAAAATTTGAAAAGCAGATATGGGAGTAATTTGATGAAGAATTAAGGGCTCAGACTGTAGCTGAAAACAGCAACATAATTTTATGGAACACAGGTGTCCTCAAAGAAACCTCACTTCATTCTTACAACATTCTTACCTTAATAAAGGTATCTACAGGCAAACTTTAATAAACATTTGAATGATAAATTCAGAACACAGTGCTGACTTTGAGTACTTCTAGAAGTACTAATGGAGCTTGTGCACCTAAAAAGATGCACATGATATGTGAGTTTCTTCTCTCTTTTGTGTATTCTTTGATGTCTACTAAAATGTGGGCTCATATGATGCCAGGATGATTTTTGCCTTTTTATATACCCCTTTTATATATCCCTTTATATAGCTTTTTATATAGCTTTTATATATCCTTAGTGATTTTAGCCCACACACTTGTAATTCCCTAAGTCTGATACCCCATGTTCCGTTAAGCCAGGAGACCAAACATCCTGGAAGCCTCGCGTCTAAGGGTCAGAAAGCCCCAGACACCAAGGTCCTCTCTGGAACACATTCTGTAAACCAAGGCCCATCCAGGGGGAAGATTCCTCAGAATGGGGGGATTCATTCAAGTCTCTCATTGGGGAATCTTTGATAGATATGCTAATTTGCAAGGCCTATAAGTTGTATACACGATCTATTGGGCGTGCGCGCATTCCGGTGGTCATTCCTGTGGGGGCATCCCGGGGTGTGCATTCCGGTATCCACTTCGTCGCACTCCACTTGGACGGTGTGGTGCACCAAGGATCCTAAATAAATACTGAGGTAAAAACCCCTTTCCCTTTAACCGTGTCTGGCTCTCAATTTTAAGACCAGGAAAAGGCAACAAAATTGAGGATTTTTTCTCTCAATCAAACATTTTAAACAAATGGGGTTTTTTTACACTGGGAGCCTTTTTCCTCAAAGCTACAGAGTTAATAGAGTTAGAGCCTTTTACCCCAGAGAGCATTAAAAATGGTTGAATGTTCCAAAATTACTACAGGTTGTGCACACACAGGCAGATGAAAAACAGAGTAGTGATACAGAAACCTTGTTCTCAAAGCCATGTTAGAAGATTAATATTAGATAAACCTACTGACAAACTAAAAAACAGGACAAATGAAAATACCAAATGGTACCCATACCTGAATGAGATGCAGGATAGCAAATGGAATGGTTATAGTGGTATCCAGCTATAATCTTTGTAAGCTAGTGATAACTTTTGTCCTCTTTGGCTACCATTTTCAGATCTATTTCTATGCCTTACATGGTGGACTACTTCTGGTACTACTAATAGGTGCACTGAAGATCCAACAGGCACATGCATGCATTCGTGCGTGTGATACTGCTATTCAAGTTGTGTCCAGGGCTTGACTGATGAGACTTCAGTTGCCAATCAGGTGAAGGTCGCAAAGTCACATGAAGTTTGTCACAGTTTAATATTTGAAAGTGCTGATGTCGTGATTGCTCATGCACACTGACTACAAGAATAGGAGGGATTTTTGGTTCTTTCACCTTCAGCTATAAGTCTGATTACTATATGACAGAGGAACATCTTTACACCACTGTAGTTCTTCCTGAGGTTTACACCATCAGATTCACCCAAAAAAGAAAAGGCACTGATGTAGTAATATGGTTTGGTACTGAAAAAGAATAAAATAAAGCAAAAAAAAGAGAAAGCTTTTAAGAAGAATAATGTCATTGAAACTACTTCAAGCCCCTGTGAAACAAACAAAGGTTTTGATACATATACAATATGTGCATGTCTTTGTTGTTTGTCAATCTGTTTTTCAGGTCTATGCCATCATTCTGCATTATGCTGTCAAATAAGAGCATCTGTGACATGCTCTGTGCATGTGACAGAAGGTCAGTGTAGGTTTGTGTACAGTAACAAGAGGATCACATCTGACTCTGAAGGCTCCTGTTTTCTGTTTTGAATCGTCATAGTGTTTTCTATAAATTGAAAGAAATACAGGGTTCTAATTTACGTAGGAATATCAGTTCAAACTTATTCTGGTATCCACAAATAGCTGGGATTCAAAGTTTATGCTGTCTTTACCTGCTAAACTGCCCATGCTGCATGGCACAGAGTACAGCACAGAACAGGGTTTATTCCTGCTGTTTAGGGAACTTTCTTCTGTTAATCAAATGTAGTTAGGAAAACCAAGTTTATGCCCTTTTTTTTTTTTTTTTTAATTTCAGCTTTAAAGCAGATGAATCAGAGAGAAACAGGTAGCATTTGGTCCACTGTTTCCTGGAATTCTCCATAATCTGTGTTTTCATAGGTATATTTTATTTTCCTAGGTATATTTTGTTAGCAGACAATACTGCTCTGTAGAACCCAAATGTAGCCAGCCTGTGAAATGCTGCTGCTAATCAGGGGTTAATGTATTAGTGTTGGCAGGGTCCCATTGGATTTCGTCATGTGAGTCACTAGTGACAGTCATCCCCGCACCAAACAGACATGTTGGAATGCATTATGCAGGTGCCAATCACTGAAAAGATGCTTTGCATATAATGAACCCAGTTTTCCAGGCCAGAAGCTGACAGAAAGTTATTTATTATTCAAAAGAAGACGTATTTTAGTGATATGTTAACTCTTTTGACTGTGCTGTGCAAAAAAGGAAGAGAAGTACTTAATACTATGTTAGACCAAATTTCCCTTCTTAAATTCTCTTCCTCTCTCCATAACCTTTTTATTTTAGTGTTTTCTGAGTGAATAGATATTGCCAATGTCTGCTTGGCTTGTGCTGTCACAGTGGATTAGTGATGTCGATGAACTAGACTGGTTGGTTTTTTCCTTCTACTGAAATATATGCTGAATACAAGGATGCAGGAATTGTCTCCTGGGGGAATGGGTGGGATGTGGAGGAGCTGAATTTTGCTTGATGATTTTGCGTGTTGGCCTGAACCAGGTTCAACTCCAAACTGAGTAAAATTATATGTAGTTTCTCCAAATTTTGAGCACTAAAGAAGGAATTTGAATAGTGGGGAGTCAGCTGAGGTGCAGTGGAGAGTCTGCTTTTAAAGATGGGGGAATAGATGGAAAGGGAAACTTTGCCAATAAGGGACAGTTCTGAGGAAAGTTTCAGCAACGCAGAAGATATCTGGGTTTTTATTCTGGCCAATATCTACAGCTTCTATTCAGCTTCTGCATGACTAGCAAAACATCTCACAAATTTGAACAGCCTATACCTAAAAGGAAACCTCAGGTCTAAACTTTCTCAGACCTTCCCTTCAACTTCTTTTCCTCCCTTTCCCAAACTGAGAGTCAGGCTTTCACTGTTTTGATACTTTGTCCTAACCACACTTTCACTTTGAATCATCCTTATCCTTGGGTTTTAGTCTGTTGTTTTTGGGTAACTGTCCTTTTCACCACTGTTAATCTGTAAGTGAAATGCTTTCCTTACTTCTTACTTTTTCAAATTTTTTTCCTAACTCTCCAAAGACAGTAATGAGAAAGATTGGGATTTCCTATTCTGTCACATGCATCACTTTTCACTGGATCTCACTGAGGAATACTGCTGTTTTCATGGCTCTTGTCAGAAGACAAAACATTCTTCATACTCGGAAACATTGCTCCACATTTTCTCTGTGATAGACTGTTATGTTAAGTACCACGTATCTAAAGAAATAAGGATGATACGGTATCTTGACTAGGAAATTAGATTAAGACCTTTCCTAGTATTTTGATTTATTGTCAAAGTCAGGTTTTTTCCCAAGAGAAAAATACCGCCCTTGCCATAAGGATCAGTCTACTAAACTCATTCCAAGCATATCAAGTGTGAACAAAGTGTTTCTGATGCTTAAACAGAGTGTAACCAAGCTGAGCTCTTCCAGGAAAAAAGATATCCGACTGCTGACAAATCTGCTTCCTTCGTGTTTCCAATATTCTCAAATGCATACTCTTGATGATGCATACTCTTATGAGAATTATGTACTCTTGACAACGAGATGCAACCTAGATTTGATGAGTTGCATCCCAGAGTCCTGAGGGAATTGGCTGATGTAGTTGCCAAGCCACTCTCCATGGTATTTGAAAAGTTGTGTCAGTCAAGTGAAGTCCCAGATGACTGGAAAAAGGGGAAACATTGTACCCGTCTTTAAAAAGGGTAGAGAAGACGACCCTGGGAACTACTGGCCTGCCAACCTCAACCTCTGTGCCCGGAAACATGACGGAAGAGCTCCTCCTAGAAGCCATGCTAAGGCACATGGAAAACGATCAGGCAATTCAGGACAGACAGCACTTCACCATGGGCAAGTTCTGCCTGACCAAACTAGTGGCCTTCTATGATGGAGTGACTAGATCAGTAGACAAGGGAAGAGTGTGATTGTTTTACAATGAGGAAAAGGCCAAGGTGGCATGAATCCCTCCCTCCTTCCCTCCCTCACAGCAGTGGAGGGAAACAAAAAAGAACAAAAACAAAACTATGAGAGATAAAAAAAAGTTGGGGCACAATTTTACTGAAAAATAAAAATAAATTAGCGATAAACACAGCAATTAAAAGAAAAATGTAAGAAAGAGGGAATGGTTTAACCAACACAAGCAAGTTATCATGTTGTCCCCCTGGAACAAAAGACGAGATGGCTGCCACCCCCGGTCAGCCCATGTGGCCTCCCTGGAACAAAAAGGGGATGTCAGGGGCTTACGGGATGATTCCGATGGCAGATGGGGGGTGCCAGCGCTGCCATGAGCAGCTGCTTGCCTGTGGTGGTGGTTTTCCTGCTCCCTCTCTGTGGTAGCAGTGGTGACGGTGGTGATGGGTGTGTCTCTACCTGAGGAATTCGATGCCACCCTGGTGAACTGTTTTTCGACTCAGCTGGTTAGTATTGGCACTGTTGCTCCAGATCCTTGCTACACTGCGGTGTGGGGAAATGGTCCGACTGGGAACTGTAAAACTGCGCCCCCAGCCCCATTGGTCTTGGCTGCCTCTTAGAGCTTCAGCATCACACCCTGGCAGCAGCCTCACTGCTTCTTCTCAGCCCCTTGTCCTGCAAAAACATCTTAGAGGGATGGAAAACAATGACTAGACATGCGGTATCATGTCCACAGATCCCTTCGCTGAAGCGAGCCAGAAAAAATGGCCTCACTTCCGTTTCTGAGCATGGCATTTCCCCTGTTGAAACCATTCCCATGGCTATGATATAAAATGGAATTGTATAAACATCACTGAAAACTCCAGCCCCTTTTCTCTGTACCCAGGACAAAAGGCTACAGGTGTCATTTATCTGGACTTTCGTAAAGCTTTTGACACAGTCCCCCACAACATCCTTCTCTCTGAACGGGAGACAGACAGATTTGATGAGTAGACTGTTAGATGGATAAGAAATTTTTTGGATGGACACATCCAGAGGGTAGTGGTCAGAGTCTCAATGGACATCAGTGACAAATGGTGCCCCTCTGGGGCCCTGTGTTGGTTTCGCAC
Organism: Mohoua ochrocephala; assembly: GCA_013398855.1. Lineage (NCBI taxonomy): Eukaryota > Metazoa > Chordata > Aves > Passeriformes > Acanthizidae > Mohoua > Mohoua ochrocephala. Next base: position 120,885 of record VZTA01023700.1, on the reverse strand, counting down.
GGCCTGGTTTTTGGTAGCAGGGGGGCCACAGAGGTGGCTTCTGTGAGAAGCTGCTAGAAACTTCCACTATGTCCAGCAGAGCCAATCCCTGATGGCTCTGAAGATGGACATGCCGCTGGCCAGGCCTGGGCCAATTAGAGAGGTTGGTAACGCCTCTGTGGTAACATATTTAAGAAGAAAATCAAAACAAACTGTGGGCACAGTTTTTTTCTAGTTGGAGAAGAGGAGGAGGTGATTACATGTGAGGGAAACAACATGGAGACACCGAGGTCAGTGAAGAAGGAGCTGGAGGAGGCGCCGGAGCCGAGATTCCTCTGCAGGCCATGGTGATGACCATGGTGAGGAAGGCTGTCCCCCTGCAGCCCATGGAGATCCAGAGGGGATGCAGAGATCCACCCACAGTCTGTGGCGGAGGTGCCTACGCCAGAGTGGGTGGATGCCTGGAGGAGGCTGTGATCCAGTGGAAGACCTGGTGGAGGGAGGGGGCCCCTGCTTCCAGGCTGGAGCAGCCTGCCCTTGAAGGACTTCACCCCGTGGAACAGTGACCCATGCCACAGCAGTTTTGGGAGGACTGTGTGCCCATGAGAGGGACTCACATTGCAGCCGTTTTGGGAGGACTGCTGCTTTTGAGGGTGGAACCATGCTAGAGAAGTTCTTGGAGAACTGTCTCCTATGGGAGGGACCCCACAGTCTCACAGGGGAAGGACTCCTCTCCCTGAGCAGCAGCACAAGATGTCAGGTGATGAACTGACCAAAACCCCCATGCACTGTCTCTCTGTGCTGTTGGTGGAAAGGAGGGAGGGGTTGGGGGAAGAAAAGGGGCTTTTAAGGGCTTATTTCACTTCTCATTATCNCTCATTATCCTCCTCTGACTTTGTTAGTAATAAAATAATTTTGTACCTTTAAGTTGAGCCTGTTTTGCCCTTGGAGGGTTTTCTCCTGGTCCTTATCTCAACTCATGAACCCTTCATTAATTTTTTTCTCTCCTCTGCCCAGCTGGGGTGGGGAGGGTGAGTGAGTGACTTTTGTGCCTGGCATTGGCCAGTGTCAGAGCACAACAGGCCTGTATTTGGACCAATGTTATTTAATACCTTCATTGATGATATAGACAAAGGAATCGAGTGCACCTTCAGCAAGTTTGAAGATGACACCAAGCTGAGTAGTGCAGTTGTCACACCTGAAGGACGCGATGCCATCTAGAGAGACCTGGACAAGTTTTAGAAGTGGGCCCATGGGAATTTAATGAAGTTTAACAAGATCAAGTGCATAGTGTTGCACCTGGGTTGGGGAAACTCCTGCTATCAGCACAGGCTAGGGGATGAGGAGATCAAGAGCAGCCCTGCTGAGATGGACTGGGGAGTGCTGGTGGATGAAATATTGAATATAAGCTGGCAACATACACTTGCAGCACAGAAAGCCAAATGTGTCCTGGGGTACATCAAAAGCAGTGTGGGCACAGGGTGAGGGAGGTGATTCACCTGCTCTGCTCTGGTGAGATCCCTTCTGCAGTGCTGCATCCAGGAGTGGGGACCCCAGCACAGGAAGGACATTAACCTGTTGGAGTGAGTCCAGAGGAGGACCACCAGGATGATTAGAGGGAGGAAGAACCTCTTCTGAGGGAAGACTGAGAGAACTGAGATTGTTCAGTCTGCAGAAGAGAGGGCTTCGGGTTGACCTAATTGAGGCCTTGCAATACCTGAAGGGAACCTGCAAGAAAGATGGAGTATTGTGCCTGCGCAGGTTCTGTGGTGCTGGGTGAGAGCAGCTGCTGCGTGTTCCACAGGATCCCTTCAATGAGGGGTCCCGGGCAGGGCCAGACCCCTGCTAGCCAGCTGTTTCCCACCCATGGCGTCGGTAGCCAGCAACTATCCTGCGCATTGTTGGCTCTGGTGCCCCCAGAGGTGGAGAGGTGGCTCTTGGTAGGTTTTATTGGGCAGGACCCCAGGGAAAGGAAAGGTCCCACATTGGAGTCCCAGGAACCAAGAGGCCAAACTTCCGTTCGGCTGGGGATTATAAGGGGGTCCTGAAGAGGGCGGGGTAATACAAAACAGCCAGTGGGGAGAGAGGGGCAGGAATGGGGGCTTTGGTTACATCTTGCAGGGGTACATGAATATTCATAAGAGTCAATGGGAGAAGCTCTTACAAAAAACCCGGAGGGGGCGTTCTTGGACCCAACCATGGTCCCTTGGTCTTTCAGGCCCCCTCGCTACCACCCATTGCAACAATGGAGAGAGACTGTTTGCAAGAGCATGTAGTGACAGGACAAGGCAGAATGGCTTCAAAATGAGAGTAGATTCTGATTAGATGTTAGGAGGAAATTCTTCCCTGGTGAATTTGGTGGGGCACTGCAACTACAAGTTGCCAAGAGAATTTGTCCGTGTCCCATCCCTGGAAGCGTTCAAGGCCACATTGGATGGAGCTCTGATCAACCTGGTTTAGTGAAAGGTGTCCCTGCTCATGGTAGGGGGGTTGGAACTAGATGATCTTTAAGGTCTCTTCCACCTCAAGCCATTCTATGATTCTATGACTCCTGACCATGTCTGTGGTTGAGTTAAACAGAGTTACCGTAGCTTCCACTCTAGTACCTCTGACCGTAGTAGACACTGGACCAAATTCTTCTTATGTTGATTTCTGTTGTCTCCAATTGAAATGCTAACTATATGGTCGATAGCAGCATACCATTTGTTACAGTTATCATTTCAGTCTAGGTTCATCTCTCCACTATGTCAGTGAAGACAAGCTCTGTAGCCTTGATGTTGCAAGTCATGATATTGTACTCATCAGGAAATATGAAGTTATAATGCTCCTGGGCAAATCAAAATCAAACGGACACATACTATCCCTTCTTCCCAGGGAAACAACTCCCAATACAACCCCCTCTCAACTGCACCTGTGCTATGAAGAATAAAGCCCAAGGTCAAAGAGATTTTACAGTGCCTTTGATTCTGCAGAATGTGATGACTGCTGCTAATCAATGTTTGGGAAAATAGCATCTGTTCTATTAGCCAACATGAGGCAATTTGTTTATGTCCTTAGAAATAAAGCAAGCATGTAGCCTTATGTCTAGAACAAAATAAAATTGCAAACAAATGGGGACATTTACAAAATACCCACTAATAATAGTGAGGATAAGTATTCTAACAGAATTCTGTCCTTGGATCATAATGGAGAACAAACAGCAATATAGATGGACGTATTAGAGAGAAAAAGATATCGAAGGAGTTGTTTGAGAAAAGTTAAAGAAACACTTTTAGTCAAGAGATATTGGAGCAAGTAGGAAAGCTCTGGAAAGTTAGAGGTAAGTAAGATAAGGAAGAAACTGATTGGAAAATTCACCTTCACGACCAGAAAACTTTCTCACCTGTGGTTACTCAGACTGATTCCAACATGTGGATGCCTGAGCTTGAATTGCTTAGTAGTAATTCTTTTCAAAGATTTACATTAGCAACCCTGTAACCTGAGCAAACTTTGTCCTTACTTGTCTACGGACACCCCCGGCCAGCCTGTCCACAGACTCTTTGTATTTACAGCTGTGTGTACACAAGAAGAGAATAGCATAGGCATAGCCTATAGATAAGGCTTTAGGTACAGCCCACCTGAGAAATGATCCAGACTCTGAACACAGAAGGATTTTAACCTCATAAGGATAAAGAGAAAATCAGTGGTGCAGTTGCAACTCCCACTCTTTTTTATTTATACAAACTGCACTGTCTCTCAAAGTCATGAAATTTCCCAAAGGAACTTCATATGTCTCACCACTTCAAGGCATAGGAAATGAAATGTTCTTCGGCTTGAATGAGGCTGAAAGACAAGGAAGCACTGTGATTCTGCTGTGGAAGGAAAACATCAGTTGCCATCAGAAAACTGAACTTTGACCTTGTTACCTTGTGATTTTCTGATTATCCTTTTCAGAGGTGAGCTGTAGGATATTTTCTTGGTCTCTTCCAACCTGGTGCTCAACTCTGCATCATCAGATGAATTGCTGTAGCTCCATCTCATTAGGGACACCATCAACACTTGTAGCTATGTTAGTAGTCAATTAATCGAACCCTTTGCAGAGTCTTCTGTTGTTGCTTCAGTCTACTGTGGAACAGGATGTGTGTCTCTGCTCCAACAAGATCGGTCTGGCAAAATGGGAACTTTGTTAAGATTCAGAACTTGCAGTTTTCATTAGTGAAAAGGAAGAGCGAAACAAAAATTGCAGTTTTGACATCCAAATTTGGACTATGCTAATTCAGCTCTTTCCTGATGTCACTGACTTATTTTAAAGGTCCATTTTTAAGATAAACTATTAAAATTATAGAGATCATAACATTCTGAGTAAGATTCCCTTTTATTGATTCACTTTAGAACTATGTGCCAAATTTTTAATGTGGATATGTGCCAGCCAGTGAAAATGTTAGTGAGTCAAAATGACCACTGACTAGTAATTTTTTTCTGTATATGCTGTAACCCTGCGAAATGCAGCTTAAGAAGTTCTTTTCAGTTACGTGGGCAAGTTAGTGTATTGATTTTCTTCTGGCAACAAAGCTTGCTTCTGATTGTAATGTTACTTCTTTGTCAGACAGACTTAGATTTAACGCATTTGAGATTCAGGTTTAATGAAGTCTCATTTGTCCAGTTTACTACACGTTATCATATCAGCCAATTAAGTCCTCTTTTTCTGGTTTGGCCCTAGCGTCTCAGGGGAAGTTCCTAAGAAGATTGTGGGTTGATGTGGGTAATCCAAAATGATATTGTTTTCCATATCGATGTATGCCCAAAATTGTTACTGTCTCTTGGGACCCTGTAGCTGGAAAACAGGGCAGGCGAGGGGTTACCACAGTCCCTTTAAAAGATGGAAGCACCAGAACTGAACTTTCTGTCTTGCCTGGTGGTCTTCGCTCAAGGGAGAGACTCCACTTCAGGTTTTTTTCCCTTTTTTGTTCTTCCCTTGTGTTTTGGTGTGCTTTGGGGTGAATTCCGCAGTGCCTGCCTTCAGGGACTGCCGCATCAGGGAGGATTGAGTGGCCCTGCTCCAGTCCAAGTCACTCCATTCCACAAACACATCCTGGCCAAAGCGTGAAAAGCACTGAGTCTGAGAGCTCCAGCCAACTGCTTCCATTGCCTCCTGCCCGCCCTTTGATCTGGACAATACCAGTGCTCAGTCAGAGCTCCAGTTGCCTGAGAGATAAGTGTGGGGGGAAGAAAGCAGACGCCATCTTTCCCTTGGTCTTTTGAGCCACGCGCTAGGCTGCAGAGCACCATCTTGTGTGGGGAAGGGATTATCTCACCATTTTGAGTCTCTTTATTCCCCTGAGGTTTGTGCAATTAGCAATTTTGTTTACTGCAACTAGCAATTGTTTACTGCTATGTTTGCCTGTTGCTCTTTCGCTTGTCAGTAAACTTATTTTTTCACTTATATCTACTCGAATTTGTTTCTTATTGGTGGAAAGGGATTGGTTAATACCATAGGGGCAGGCAACCCATTCCAGGGTGTCTACCTTTTAAATTGTCTCAAACCAAGACATGGGTGCAAAATGTCATCTTCGGAAGGGGGGTCTCCTTGTCTTCAGCAAGACCGGCACAACATTCCAGTTGTTGAACTCTGAGCAGACAAACCTTCAAAGCACCACCGAAAGTAAACAGCTGTGAGCAGAGGAAAGAAGACTTCATTCATCAATGCACCAACCAATGTGTGTAGTACGGGGAATGAAAGGAACATGGAAGAAAAGACATGTTTGGGGATTGCTGAGCAATGCTGATCTTAAAAAGCATCATAAATAGAAGAGAAAAGAAGTTTTAGAGAGGAATACATGTGGATCTCTTTGTTGTCTTTGCCAGCAGACATGTATGTGAAAACTGTCAATCTTTTATATTCTGATAAGTTCATAAAAACAATCCAACCAATATGTCAGCTCTTAATAATTTGATACATCTAATTATAGATAAAATAATAGAGTAATGAGATCTGTGCCAAAGGAAAAAAACCTGCTGTTTTAAAGACAGGCTGCTTTGTTGTCTGAAGTTTTTTATGTGAGATTAATAGGGGCTGACACATCTCTCTGATAATTTTCATGTAATGTATGCACATTCAAAAAATGAAGCAAAACCATCTCTTTATTGCTGGTAATGAATGTTAGTGAGTGCATTTTAAGAACTGTCATCATATCAAACAAGTGTCCAAAGAGCAATGAACTCTAATTTTTCCTTCCTTTCACTGAATAGCTTGTAGTACATTTATGAAAGCAGACAGTAAAAGTGGCATAAATCATGTTGCACATTATTATACATGTCTGTGACCCATCCCAGCATAGATCTATACCCCTTTCTCTGTATTGCCCTACCTATAAACATAGTTTTTAGATCAGTGCTTCTGGTAAAGGTATGGGTGCCTATGAATTAGTAGAAACAGGAAGCATTTTTGGATACCGGGAAAGTGACATTGAACTAGATATGCAAGCTGAGATAATGGGCTGAGTGGTTTTTGTGGCAGTCTGAAAATGCACAGTTTTTATATTGAAGGACTGCAGAGAAAGATCAGGCAGTGGCCCACCACTACATGTGAAATCACAGATGAATTTTAAAAATCATTTTCCTGTATCTAAAACCTAAATTGAAGTAAATTACTTCCTTGGTATAAATTAAATAAAGGTTTTCCCTATGTAAGGTGACTTGGAGGAGAGGATTGTAAGATTTCTTTTATTCACAGGTTTTCCAGCGCTTAACAGGTGCTAATGGAAAAGCCATTGCTCTTCCCAGGGTTTTAGTTTACCCATATTAGGAGATTTGTTTACCTTTCAGAACACTGGATTCTTAAAAGCATGATAGATATTTTTCAGTTTGTTCTTGTCTTCTTAAGCTGAGTTTCTAAGCAATAAAGTGCAAATCATTGCAATTATAAGAATACATCATAAGAAGTTCTTCAAACAGAAGAATAGAGAGCAAAGTAATGGTATTGAGAGTGTTTTAAAAAAACTGATGCACTGGTTTTAGTTCCTTGTAGTTCTGTTTCTTCAGTACATGAAAAAGACCATAGTCTCTATGTCTTTCCTCATTCACATAGCAGTTGACCACAATGAGACCAGACTTGAGTGGATGATTTTATTCAGTGTGTTTATGGCAAACCTCACTCTTATTTAGTAATTCTAGCTTATGGTTTTCATTAATTTTACCGTGTTTACTTGACTCTAAACAGTATAGACATGGAAAAAAGGAAGGCAGGTTATTTGAAATCCCTTTTTCTTCCTTTTTTTTTTTTTTTTTTATAAAACCAATGATTTAACAGAGTATTCCTTTAGACATTTACTAGCTGTTGCAAACTGATAAGGGGCAACTTAAGGAGGAAATAGTGTTGGAACATTTAGACAGCATTATTTAAAGTACATTGAAGTATGTATGACCTAAGTTTACTCTAACCACTTGCTCACATCTCTATATTCTGGCTTTTCATTATATGTGACAAGATTTATAGACCCTGTCTGCTGCCACTAGGCTCTGGAGCATTGTTTTACCACCTATAACACAAACAGCATATTGATGATTTTTATCTTTGGGTTTTTTTCCTTTATAGTCTGTTATTTTGTAGTTCAAAATCCTACAAAGAAAAGTAAAATTCATATCGCTAGAGCCTCGCTCAGCAACCAGCACCTCAAATCCAGGGAAAACTCAATGCAGTTCATTGTGATTTATATCTGCTAATTTCCATCTCTTACACTTTTTCCTCAAAAGAAATGCCTTTCTGAAACACAGGTGCCTCAGATAATATGCAGTAAAGTAATTTTTTGCTTTACTAGTTGGGAGACTCATATTCCTTTATCACAGATTTAGCTTGTTTTCTTCTTCTAGCACATATGGCCAAACATTTTTGTTATTCATGACGCCCTTCCTGGTTGTTTTCTGTGTTTGCTACCTTTGCAGTTCCAGTGTTTCCTACTCTTTCAAAGTTCAAACCCAGTATTTTTTTAAAGGTATAACGCACACTTTCACACATGAAATATCAGCAGGTAGTATTTTTTTCTATAACTATGCTGTCATCATGGCTACAATATAGATGATACCTAGGAGGGGGAAGGAAGAAAAAACATCAGTATGCACCAGCTATATTAGCCACCATTACCAAGGGATGATTGGGCAAATCAAGGAGATTTTGAAAGTGAAAATGTCTCTGCTTCTGTCTGCAGGTGAACTTTGAGCCCTGAGTATTCTGCTTGTCTTTTTCTTGAGTCATTGAGATGAGGTGGAAGAGTCAAGCTGTTTAAAAGTTGGACAAAAAAACTTTATTATGAGGTGAGAGTACTGTATCAACAGGAAAAGTAATTCAATCTGAGGAGATGACTCAGCTCTTTGGCTTTGACCAAGTTACCCCCTGTAACATAGTGAAGTCAGTTCTAAATGTGAAGGTAATAGAGCAACTAAAAGCTAGGGGTTTTTTTCAATGGGGCTGTGAAAAGAAAGCCCAAAATATGTTTGCTGAGACAACAAACAAGTTTCTGTGTCTGATGGGTGATGATTGTGTGGAGATTTGTGTTTTTTCTGAAGAAATCTTTGCTTATGTCCTTATAAGAAATGCAAAAACTATATTTGGGTATTCGACACATAATGCATGTTTTTCTCCTTGCTTCTTCAAATTCCACAATCTAGTGACCACCAGTCACTCCTGAGTGCTGCTTACCATCTAGCTGAAGTCTACTTTAGTTAAAAGATGTAATTAAAATACTTTCAGTGATGGGGCTGTCTGCTTTGGGAATAAGTTTGACTCCAAGTATGTATACAAATGCTTTCAAAAGTTAGAGTGTTTGTCCTTGGAGTTTCATCTACCAGCCATTAGCACACTGCACAAATAGGATCCTCCAGTATATATATATAAATATATATATANTCTGAAAGTCTGTAGTGCCCGGTCTTTGATTCTTGTTCCATGGCTTCATACCTATTTTACAGAACTGTTTTTCTTGAAATCTCTTTGTTTTCAGCAGAACTTTTTTCTGCTTTCAATTTCAAACCAATTTTTAATCCCAGCTGAGAATGTATTTTCCAATGGTTTCAAGTTAACTGTGATTTTCATATCTTTCAAAACTACTCAGTCTTTGTATATAATTTCTTCCCTAATTCTGAAACCTTTTGGTTCAATTCCTGATGTGCATCCTTCTGATGTTCTGAATTTACTTGAGAAGGTATTGGCCTGCCAACTTCTTTCGATCTTTCTACAGATCTTTCTAAACTCCTGAAAACATTTCTAAAGAAATCTTCCTGTTCTTCCTGACTTCTTTACAGTTTCATGGAAATTCGAGTTTTGCTTAAATTGTGCATGTTTTATGCCTTGAAAGTTGTCCACCTGTATTTTAGGCTGTGTTGGTTGCTGGTTTGCTTAATATTACAGATGTTGAGAAGTTTTTTCATTATTTCTTAGCAAGCCATTTGTTGCTGAAAGGATGAGGACCTTTTTGTTCTCTCTAAAGATAATTTGACCTTTGCAAGTACATTCTTCTGCATCAAATGACGGAAGAACAAACATAAACCTCAGAGATGGGGATTTATGTGCAGTTGAAAATGAAAAATTCAGTGCATTCTTTTCTGACATATGTGTTAGCACAACTATTTCTGTCCATGCGGTTATGACAATAACACTGGCAGTCTCTCAGTTCAAAAGCTACGGAAATGTTGATCTCAAATAAGGCTTTGTGTACCAGTTGTGTCAACGGAGAAGAACCTTTCTCAAGGTAGTACTGATAAACTGGAAATAGAAAAAGGTGAATAGATGAGGGTTAGAGTAGAAGACATATGCAATTTTAACATATATTGCGAATAAATCTTTGCTGAAGGGAAAGGTTGGTCTTGGTGAGAACTGAGCAGTGACAGAAAGAGGTTAAATCAGACCACTTTTAAAAGTCCTGTTATTCAATTTTGCTTATGTAGACTTTAAAGTCTTTGATGGAGGATCCACCATACTGCTTAAGTACTAAGTGCAGTGTTGGTGCTACATACATTGCTACACTTCTTTCTTTACGTTTATGGGCCATTCACTGTTAGGTGGAAAGTAGTGCTTTTAGATGAGATGTAACCTTACCCAGTGCAATAAGCAGGAAAGCTATATGTAACCACTAACTCGGTATCTTTTTGAACTGTGATATAGCTATTTCACCAATTAGTACTTCTGATGAATCAAGACTGGATGGCTTCACAACGAGTGCTTAGTCGTCGTATGTGCAGTCTTCTAGGATGCTACTCGTTACCAAGCAGAAGTACAAAAGGTGAAAATGTGTGGTTAAATAGACTGAAAATAAGATTAAATTTGGGATTTTAAAAAAGACTGTATAAACATTCTTATGGTAGACATTTTTTACAATGAGAGTTGTGAAACACAGGAACTGGTGTCCTCAAGAGTTGGTAGATGTCCTATCCCTTGAAACGATAGGTTGGGTGGGGCTGTGAGCAGCCTCATCTAGCAGAAGATGTCTCTGCTCACTGCAGAGGGAGCATTGGACTAATGACCTTTAAAGGCCTCTTCCAACCCAAACCCTTTTTTAATTCTATGGTTCTATGGTATTAATTTTGGTATTATTAAAGTACAAGTAATTTATCTTAAAGATGAATATCTGCAATAATGCCATAGTTTAATGGCAACATTTTTTGCATGAGTAAACAACATTCTACATGATTTTTGCCAAGACTAAAAAAATCATTATTGCTACATTTCAGACTTCACATCATTCTTATGAAGCTATGACTCTTTTTATCCTTTACATTTCATCAGTTCTGGATGTAGACACTAAGAAGCAAAGGAATTCCACCATTTCATCACTTTGAACTAGTTGCTTATTGTTATGAGCCCTTTGTGTACTTTATGTGGGTGACAGTTGCAATGTCTTAACATGCATTGTGGAAAGGAATAAATGCTTTTACCTGCCTTTAAAAATCTACAAATGAACCTGCAAATAGATTAGTGTAAGCAACAAAATAGCCAGGTGGGAGTTTAATGGGCCATTAAAATAAACCTTTCGGTCCCAAACCCAGCTACAAGAAACAGATGCAAGCTCCAGTGATTCACAAATGATAAGCACGATACCATTTACCAACCACATTAAATATACATAAGGTTGTTCCTCTGGCAAAAGCTCCCAACAGACTATTCTAGTTTTTTATGGGAGACAGCAATTATACCAAAGCAGAAGGTAGAAAAAGGGCTTTGTTCCCTTTATTGACACGCTACATCCTCGTGAATAAAATGTGTTTTTCTGTTCCTGTCCAAGGCTATGGAGTTAAGTGAGCAATAAATGGAGACGTCTAAAAAGGCAACCAAAAGACTTCTCAACTTCTTTTTTCTAGACTCAGGCAAAATTAAATTTTATGATGAATCTAGCCACGTGGACTTTATAAACACAAGAAAACTGGAAGAGCAAAGGACAAATAGAAAAGGGCAAGTGCTTTTGGAGCAGTCTACTAGTTTCTATATATGTTTTATATTTCCCTCCACACAATTCTGCCATGGTTCAGAATCCCAGTTATGCCTGTTGTTCTCACCTTTGGATACAGGATACCGAGTTTGATATTGTCTGTACTTATTAGAATCATCAGCTGGAACATACAATCAAGAAGTCATAAAATAGTTAGGATTAGAAGGGACTTTCAAAGATAATATACCCCCCTGCCATGGGCAGGGACGTATTCAGCTAGATCAGGTTGATCAAAGCCACATCCAAGACCGCGCCTTGATTGCAGTCTCCTGGGACTGTATGAATCCTCACATAAATTGTGTCTATACTGTGTCAGAAGAATGTGTTCCACACTGCAGGTGACTAAACTGATCTAGTTAAATTATGTTTAGAAGGCAGAGAAGAAAAAAGTAGCAGGTATTTATTCTAATGATCTTTAAACCTGAGTTTAACCTGCTAACTTCAAAGTAAAGCCCAAGAGTCTCATGTCCACTTCTATTTTAACAAAGTTTATTGAGATGAAGATCACATAGCTTTTCCCTTTTTTTAATGACTCTACTATAATACTCCTAGCCTACACTGTAGGTGTGCTAGCTTTTAAATATTTATGAAAATAATACCAGCTGATCTGGTTTGTATTATGACAGGCATAATAGCTTGTACTCATTACCATAAATATATGCACAAAACTCCTTTGGTTAAAAAAAGTTCTTCTGGATGATAACTAGGTTTTTCAAATCTGTTCAAAAGCCACACAGATCCATTTCAAATACCAAAATTTTAGATGGGCATTTCATCTACTGTGTATAATGGAAATAATATAAAAGGTGAAAAGAGTCTGTGAAAATTTTTACTGAAATCATAGGAACACAGTAATATGAGGTAAAAACAAGGATGCTACTGAAACAAAAAAAATAATTCAGACATGGTGAGGGAATATATCTAATGTTGTTGGCATTTCATTTCTTTTATTTGTTTTGTTAATTTAATCATGGAGATGAATAAAGATAGGGGGAGAAAAAATACTGAAAAACTACAAGTGCCATATATCACAATACATTTAAAAGAGAAATAATACTCACTTCTGTGTAAAATGCAAAGGCTACGAGATCATTACACATTAAAACTTTTGAAAGCTGTGCCATGGAATAATTTCCAGGCAGGATATTTCAAAATTTGTTAAGGTTAGCTTGGTAGTGCTCAGTTCGATTATTTCTCTGCTCATGAACACAAATTTTCACACTCTAGGTCAGATCCCATGAGCGATTTGGCAACAGAATTAACCTAAAAACAAGTTACGATCCTCAAATCTTCCATTCAACTGATGCGTGAACTTGGAGTGCTAAAATAATATTTCCATACCTCTTTTGACATATTTCTAGGGACCTGGGGTTTTCACCTGTTTTCTTGGAACTACCAGTTCTGAGAAAACCAGTTTTGACAGAGTTGAGGATTTTTCTGTCGCTGAAGCTATGGATATGCATGGCTAGCACCTTTAAAGTAATTGGTTCTTTAATTGTTCTTTAATCTCATGAGAAGCTTGTAATACAGATAACCCTGCAGGATCAGGTGTATTAGAAAATGCAGCTGTACTTCTGTATTTTGCAATCATTAGTTATGTTTTTTAGGGCAGATCATGCATTGTCAAGTCTGCTTTTCTTTGACAGATGGACTGATTTTAATTTTTCTTTTTAACATGATGTAGAAAATGTAGGAGAAGCTTCTTGCACATCCTAATAGCCTACCACTTAAATGAGGCTGCACCAGAGTGATTAACAGTCCCTTCCCCACATATATCACAGAATTGCAGCATCACAGAAGATTGAGATTGAAAAGGAATTCTGAAGGTCATATAGTCCAACCTGCTTGTCAAGCTATGTCCACATGGCTTTTGAATATCTCAAAGGATAGAGATGTCACCATCTCCCTGGGCATTATGTGCCAATGGTCAGTCAAACAGCAAAAAAAGCATTTCCTGATGTTCAGAGGGAACCTGCTGTGTTTCAGTTTGTATCCATTGACTCTAGTCCTGTCAGTGGGCACCACCGGAAGAGCCTGGCTCCCTCTTCTTTGCACCTCCCTTCAGGTATTTATAGACATTGATAAGATGCTCCTGGAGCCTTCTCTTCTCAAGGCTGAACAGTCCTAGGTCTCTCAGCCTTTCCTCACAGTCCCTTAACCATCTGTGTGGCCCTTCACTGGACTGTCTTCCATACATTCATGTCTTTCTTGTACTGTGGAGCCCAGAACTGGACACAGGTGTCCAAATGAGACCTCACCAGTGCTGAGAAGAGGGAAAGGATGACCTCCGTTGAACTGCTGACAGAAGGTTTTCTAGTGCATTTCAGGATACTGTCAGCCACCTTTGCCACAAGGCCGTATCACTGGCTTATGGACAACTTGGTGTCCAACAGGACTCTCAGGTCCATTTCTGCCAAGCTGATTTCCAGCAGGGGAGTCCCCATCATATACAGTTTGTGAGATGGTGCATGAAAGCTCTGTACCGTCAGGGATGGTACTTGAGTTCTCTACATCCTCAGCAAGTGCTATCATCACTTTTTGGATTATTGCTTCTACTTCTCCTCATCAGGTCCTTGGAAAAATTCCCCTGGTGCTCTTGCAGAAAAAAACTCCAAAATCTACAGGTGAGAATTTTGCTTAGTCAGTAGGACATTTCTCTTCAATGTTTCCTTGTCGGGTAGATCTGTCTTTGGACACAGACCTCTGCAAGCACCTTGCTAAGTGCAGGGGCAAATCTCAACGAAGAAGTCAGTCACAAATATACCTTGAATGCAAAGGCCCAAAACTTACAAGCTAGGCATAAAACCCTGTAGAGCTTTTTCCATAGAGCTGGTGGAAAATATCCAGTCAGCTTCCTTAGCCTCTGGATTCAGCCTTGTAGGATAAGTTACCACTGAAATCAGGGGAATTTTTCTTATGCGGTGCAATGAGGAGAGCTGGCCACCATGAGGCCGTTCATCACTGGGCACCGAGGAGAAGCACCTGGGGCTAAAGGAAGTGGAAGTTTCCCATCAGCTTTCAGCTTTGGTGAGTTTGGTGCAAGGCCAAGAGAGTATATCAGTGCTGGGAAAAAAACCCGTAAAATGTACTTGCAAAAATAAACACAAGTTTTATCACTGCAATGGTAGTTGGAAATTTGTAGAGATTTTTTATTTTAATGTTAGTATTGACTTGCCTTCCCTAAAATCCTTTGGAAACCCTTTAGGAAATCCTTTGGAAAACTGCATTTACCCTTTAGCATCCCCTGATACCTTCTCAGTAATCTTGCAGTGACCTTTCTCCCACTTAACTGGAATACTTAAACTGTCCAGACTACCCATTGACTTGCTAAACAGGATTAGGGGAAGAAAAATAGCATTTAACCTTGTTTAGAGAAGTGAGACGTATTTCAGACAATAGGATAAGACCCAATCTATAACGGATGTGGTCAGGCTTGTACTACTTAGTCTAGAGCTAAAAACACTGGTAAGGTCTCCTTAGAGTAATGCTTCTCTCTGCTTTAAAGTGCTATCAGAGCTGAGGAGAGGAAGCTTTCTCAGGGATTGACTGCTAAGGTGCTACAAAATTACCTTCATTAAATATAAAATTAATTTTTTTAGGCAAGCAGATCTATATTTAAACTGCTGTATTTTTTAAACGATTTTTGCAAACAAAAGTTGTGAGAAAAATGTCTACTTTTAACTAAAATATAGGTATTGGTTTCTTTTCCTTATAAGTCCTATCCAACTAGAGATATTCCATATTCAATGAGATTTTCAATTTCACCTCTAGGTTTTTAAAGAAATAACCTAATTTTCAAATATAAACTTGACTGGTAAGCAAACAGATTGCTAAGCAAATAAATGATAACACAAAAAACCAAAAGAAGACTGTATGAAATGTATGAGATGCACTGTTAATAATATCAGCACCTGACTTGATTAGATAACTCTCAACTTGTCTCACAAGGAAAATGTAAAATATTTTTTGTCTTTTTTTGAAAAAAGGAAAAAATCCTGCTTCTCATTTACAAACACACACACATGCACACACACAAGCATACACACATATATTGGAATCCCTGTGATATTTCAGATTGTTCTTATGGCTCCTACTTTTGCATCAGTTCAGAAAATTTTGTTTTCCCCAATAATTAATAAGAACAGTAACACTTATAATTTAAAATTCCTTTTGAGTACATGATCTCTCTTTCACCCCTTCATGCACACAAACACATGCACAGTGCGTAGGCAGGAAGAAAGAAGAGAACAAGAAAATAATTTAGTTGCTTTACTAAGCTGAATTTCCAGTTCATCTATTTATAGTAGCAGTGAGGCATAAGCTAAATAGCATTATGCAGGCTTATGCAAATTGTTTAGGATGAAAGGGGAGCACAGGTGATAAGAAAATAAATATAGCATTGAAGTCCACCGGAAATCTGTCTTAATGTTGAGCAGGGCTCTGACTAAAGGAATAGTAAACACAACATAAAGTTGTCTTTTTACTTTTAACACCCAGCAGTTGTTACCTTAAAGAGGAGGGTAGCTCCATCTTGAGGATTTAAACTCAAAATAGATCCAGTAACATATGTCCTGTTAATTTGACCTAATTAGTTGCTGGTAGTGGCAGGATTTACGGGAAGAATCTCATTACATAGATTAGAAATAAAATAGAGGGAATCTTGGCCTTTGGTGGAGATCAGCTGGAGCAGCACTTTAATGTCTGATACATGCTGTTTCTGGGTACTCTGTTCTTTGCAAGGGAGTGTTAGAGGAGGTGAATCTCTAATAAGTAACTTCTGCGACTTAGCCTTCTGTAACAAGCTTATCTTTCTATTTGAAAAGCATCATTAAGATTTTTTTTTAATTCCTCTGGATTGGGGGATGGTTTCCTTGGGTTTATAGAAATCAGCAAAGGGCTATATCTGTATTCCGTTCAGTGATGAAGTATTAACTGGCAGAGAACAGTCTGGTTGTCTGTAGTATACTATGTCTTGAAACTATTGTTGACTTTATAGTAATCATCAGAAAACAATAAAATTAGTATAAAGGAGCAATTGTTTACTCCAGTAGGAACTGACTACAAATTTATTTATTTCTATTGTTGTTGTAAAATTCATATTGTCAGTGGACTTTTCACTCTTTGACAGGAGGCTCTGCAAATGAAAATATGCAGGCTTTTAGAACACTTTCTCAAGAAAAACTCCCAAATGAAACTAGTGTGAAGTTCTGCCCAAATCAGAAGTCCAGAAGGGAGCCTCATGTCTGGCACTTGAGGCAGCTATTTACAGAACTTCTAATGAGTGAACTGTGATGGAAAGTCGTAGTAGATGGAAAGTCGTAGCAGAGCACATTCTGAATATTACCAATAGTGAAAACTTGACATAATGAAAACATACATGGGATTAAAAAAATCTTGAGCAACTGATAGGCTTCATTAAAAGAAAAAGAAAGAGAAAGAAAAAAATAATTTTTACTAAACTTTCAGTTCAGAAATTATAATATCATGCTTTAGCATAAGTGATTCAAGAATATGTGTGCCGCATAACCTAGAGGTAAGTAAAATAGGAGGAGAACATATCTGCTGAATATGAATTACTATTTAATGGGTTTTTTTTAAAAACAGATGTATCAGAAATATGGCTAGAAGTGAAATGTGTATTATAAACAGCTATAATTTCTGTCTTTATTTTTGTGTACATCTTGTATTTTTCTTTCAAGAGATTCAAGGGATTACACTAACCAAAATGTTTGTCCTTATATACATTCCGAAATACATCCAAACTACATTTCATTAGGCAAACAAGAATACTATAGGCTCTGAACAGAGCCATGCTCTTACCTTAGACAAATGGCAGTATTAATATAAAGAGGAACAGAAGCCTTCCTTGGGAAATGAGCACCGTTATAATACCGGGGCTAATAAAGCTGCATTGAATATCAAAACTTCCTTTGATTTCATGGAGCAGGATCAGATTCATGTAATGTTGTTAAACACTGCCAGCACCCTGATGCTAGACATTTGCAGAACTCCTAAAACGAGAATGGGATGTTTGACCTTGGTCTGAATTTTACTGAGTTTGTTTTACAGCTAGAGGACTTTTAAGAATGCTTTGGTCAATCTGTTCACCTGCATAACAGAAATTTCCACCAAATCTGCTAACTGGTTTGGGAAATCTTCATTGTTCTACTGCAGAGACAAGTACTGAGATGTTGGGGAAGAAGGTTCAGTTTTGTTTTCTTTCCTTGGTTTTTCTGAAAGGATTTGCAAAAGGAAGTCTGCGGGAACTCAAAAACATTTGTATTTTGGCTAAGAACTGATCCAGCTTCACGTAATTTTGGGGGATGGGTTTTGTTGTTTGGGTTTTTTAAATATATTGACTGTGAAGTTGCCTCAGAAAAAGTCTGTTAACCAAGCTGACTGGGGAAGATAAAGGAAGAGCCTTACTGGAGGAAACAATCCAACACAACTGTTTGGGTGATTTCTTAGTCTGGGATGGGAATGTGATTCTGAAGATAATCAATGTATTGAAAGATCCACCATACTGAAAGGAAACCAGGGAAAAGGTTGTCAGCTGCTGAATGCTAGCATGGTATTTCTAGCCTCCAGACTGCAGTGCAAAGATCCCATGGCAGCCCTGAACAAGCTGTCTCCGGACCTGGTTACTGCAGAAACATGTAAATATAGTATGAAGCCTGAGCTGGCAAGCTCTGATAGAAGTGTAATGGGTTGGCAACATGGTTTTCAGTAACTGAGCTGTTACCTCTCTGCATGGAGTTCCCTGGGACCATGAGGGTGTGCCAGAACATTCACAGCTAACAGAGAGTAGCTGCACTATGCCATCTTGCACACTATTCTCTGCTGAAGAAGAGTATGCTTGAACTTACACATCTAGAATGGAATAACAAAAGCAGATGCTGCTAGTGCTGTGTAGATTTTGCAGCTGGTTTGTGATTTCTTGTTTCGCTGATGTTTTTTAATCAATATATATCACTGTTGTATACCCCTTGGCAAGGTGCACAGCAAATTGTTTTGAAGAAGCTTTGAAACCTTTCCTAAGTCATTTCTGTGCTCCTACCATCCACAGGCTCAAGAAGGAAAAATCCTGAGATTTCTCGGAGGTAACAGGGAGGATAAAGTAGGAAGTGGTGTGACAGAAGCATGGCCAGATGGGGTGTGGTATTTGGAAAAGCTCCTGAGAACTGTGGCTTACTAGAGAACATAACAGAAACAGTGAATGAGTTCCTCATAAAAATGTTCCTCATAAAATTTCTTTCCTGAAATTTTACCTATATAATAGTCATTAGATGGCTCTAACTTTAGATGAAGAATAAATAAATCAGATTTCATACAGTATCGATGAAGAAAATGAATGACTGGCCAAAAGCTGGAAGGATCTGGCTGACCTGCTATGCGTCCATTTTGGCTGGAAAGCACATTGCTTGCTCACTGAAGAGATTCATTAGTATTAGCATAGAAGTTCAGTAGGTCACAGAAGTCTCGTGCTCTCCTGGAAGGCTTAAAATAGGAGAGAGAGGTAAAGGATTAAAATGCTCTTAATGTCAGTACTTTCTGCTCAGCAGAGGTCTGGAGAAAACCCATCCCCTTTCTCTGCTGGCAAATTAGCCACTTTAGCCATATTATTTTTTGGTCAAATGTCCTAATTGCTTCAGCAGCAGTCTTGTCTGACAAGTGGCTTGAGGTCAAGGCCTTAATGTAATTTTGTTCTCATTTGATTTTTTTTCTCTCCAATAGATTACACAATTAGATAGACTTCTATACAGATAGAATAGTGATTAAAATAATCTGAGTGAAAAAACACTGTGCAGTCTAATGGAAACAGAGTGAACAAAACTGCTATTGTTAGACCTGAGCAGAAGCTAAAGCACAGATTTGTCACTGAGTGATTAGTACTACAGCCTAAATTTACCCTCGAAGGACTCATCTCTGTTCTCTTAAAACTGGTTGTTGTATGAAGAAGCACAAAGAAAAAGATAAAACCAAAAAGTGATTTTGGAGAACAGTGCTGAGGCTAGAGCCAATGTCTCCTAATGACTGAACTTGTAGGTGTTGTAAGGTTTTCACTTACTGAAGGTGGGCAAAGTTCATTTCAGCTCATAGTAGAAGTGCTCTAGTTAGATGAATTCAAACTTGCAGACAAAGTTGTTTACCTGTGGCAGTGGTACGTATCAGAACGGTCTCTTTCATTTCATCTCCATCAGAATGCATGTAACATAAATCAAACTTTAAAATCACAATGAATTTTAGGGACCGGTCATTATAATGCTTACGAGACCTGTTCAGACAATTTTTCAGCAGCCTCACACAAATCTATTCTACATTTCTTGAAATAAGACTGTGGATGGAGTCCCCAGATTGATTTGAAATGTAATCTGTGCATGATTTGGAAAAACATACTTCCACTTTTTCAAATCTTTCCTCAAAATCTAGAAAAAGTTGGGAATCTATTGCAGAGGTCCATGAGAGGAGGAGAACACTGTTGAATTTTTATCTTGAAACCTGGCAATTCCTACCGTTTTGTGCTGGACCTTTTCTGTCCTGCCCTCTTCTGTCCTGCCTAGATAGATTTCTGTGGTGGCATTAACAGGCTGTGCCTGCTAGAATGAGTCTGCAGAAATTTCTCAATAGCTTTATGCAGAGTCTTTAGTCTTACTGTCAGAGACAGTGAGAAGAAAAAGAGATTTCTATCCCTGTCTCAGATGATAGAGCCTGGCATTCTGTTACAGGTAAGCAATACTAAATATGGATAAAAGACGAAAATCCTTGCAATCCTTACTCAGGCAAAAATTACCACAAGAAAAAAAATTCTATCGATGCAAAACTTTCATTATGCTTAATTCTAAAATTGTCCTGAATCTGAAGAGCTCTAGCTTTATGAAAGGTATTGCTTTTAAAGATGATCTCCACCCAATGCATCAGGCAGTGAATGCTTGAAACTGTTACAGGAGATGAGATACAAAAAGCAAGTACTGAGTTCAGTAAAGCAAAACAAGATTACAGTGAAAAATAATTATCGAATGGGGAATCTACAAGCACAAAGTAAATAAAAATAGATTAGGGTACTGAGTGTGAGCTGAAATTCTAGTAGCCCTTAAATTCGAGACTATGCTCCAAGTAGTGAGACTTGTGCTTAGTGTAACCTAGATCCATAAAGAGCCTGACTCTCCATAAAAATTGTTTTTCATTTCCAGTGACTCAAACAACCAAGACAGTTTGCCTCTTAGGAAAAAAAAAAAAAAAAGAAAAAACAGATAGGTTTTGCAGTTCTAAAGAAGATAAAGCTGGGCTCTAATCACTCTTTCCTGTCAATACTACATTCATTCCCAGAGTAGTCTCTGATTACAAATGCAAGGGCATTCAATAGAAACAACTGACTTGGTTCTGGCCAACATCCAGAATTCTGGGGGCAGTAACTACCAAAACCAACCTCATATCTTTCTTAGAAATGAGCCAGAAGTGCACTACAGTCCGCAAAGTGTTGTTTATAGTTCAAAAAACCCCAAGAAGACTACTGGCATCTGCATCAGGTAAGTCAGAAAATACGGTCCTGTGTCAAGTGCATTCCAGCAGTTTTATAGCTGGCTATTTGCTTTAAGAATATGTTTCTCTCAGACAGAGGCTTTGAGGTTTCCTCTTTGTATTTGCAACATCAGGTGCTAAAAATTGGGCTCTTCACTATGGACGGTATGGTGAAGTATTATGCTGAAGTATTTGCCCTGTGATGTGACACAGTGTATAAAGAATGGCAGAGTTTCATTAATCACTGGGTGGCATTTCCATACTCCTACAGTGTCTAAAGAAGATGAAGCTTCAGCAGTTCACTGCTTCCCCTTGACCTAGCAAGAATGAAGATGTATATGTTTCATACGCATCATTCTTCCTCTGCTTTATGTATGCACTACCTAACCCGACCTGAGGCTGTAAGAAGCATGAAAATAATCTAAACCACAGGGTGCCTTGTAGGGAATTACTCACCTTCCATTTCCTCAGCAGCAAACTGAGAGCCAGAAGAAAGGAATGATAACTGCTAGCGTGACAACTCTTTCAGTGAATAGCTCCTAGGGCTGGGCAACTAGGTGCCACCTCTGATGCCTTGTGAGATGTGAAACATTAGTTTATCCCTCAGGATATATGAGCTCAGAACAAAGCTGAGGACAGGTGAGAACGTAACAGTGTGTGTTTGCCTAATATACCTGTGACCAAAGTGAATTTATGCACCAAAGTGAATAAGGAGATTAATTTTGTTAAGCTTTTCAAACACACTAGAGGTACCACAAAACAAAGGAAGCTTCTTTTTGTTTGTTTGTCAGATTTAATTTCATTTCAGCTAAACATCTCTTCCTGTTTCCAGTGCTCAGGCCAGCCAATCCAACCCCTTTGCTTTCTTCTGGAAGGAAGTTACAGAAGTCTAAATATCAGCTGTATTTACAGTTCTGCAGTGTTTGAGGGTCGAAATCACAGTCTACGAAACCACCACGAGTTGCATCCTGTGAACACAGAATAAGTAACAGCCATTGTCTCAAGTGTGGAATATTTTGAATCTGTAATACACAAACTCCAACAGTGTTGATTAATTCTCTTTTCCTGATGAGGTCTGTTCAGATTCAAAAGAATGACTGTATACTGAGTCTGTAGGGCATGGACTAACCACAAATACTAAAATATTAATATAAAAATATGTTGCCTTAGATTATGTATCAGACAATTTTTTAATGCTACTCGACTATCCAGACGTGAAGTACCAACATCATTCACAGCCATAACAAATCTTAAAGAATCCCTGCCTACTGTTGATCTTGACACTCTTCAGCCCAAATCTGGAACCAGAATCTGACATCATGGACACAAAAATCAGTGATTAGATCTTCAAGCTACCCATGATTGTAGGATTCTGCTTTGATTCTGAAAAGTATCCCTACTCTGCCTTTGAAAAGCCAAGTGTTCATAACCTTGGTCTCCTATTTTGACATTTTCCTAGACCTGAATCTTACAAATGCTTGATCCAAACCTGCAAGAAACACTGGAGTCCTTTCCCTAGTCTTTGGTGAGTTCGGAATCAGTCTCATAATCCCAAAATTAGATGCAATGGTTACAAAAAAGCATATTGCAGTGTATTCTTTTGTGGCAACTTGGTAATAGTGATATGTGATAGCAGCATTATAGGCAGAACTAGGGGTTTTTTTCCTAAAACAACACATCCAAGTTCTTGATGAGGCACCAAGTACAATTTTGAGTGGGATGATATTTAACTCCAGTCACAAGATTAACCCTCCACAGCCACTGACTGATTTGTACTCCCAGACAGGCAGAAGTGCTCACAGAAATGTGTTTTCTTGAAAATTTTCTCATTCACTACACTTTCTCCAACTGCTTCAGAGCTAGGAGGCAAAACAAGTAACATCATAATATTTATTCAGTCAGATACTACTTTATTTCTGAAAGGAAGCAGGATTCATCTACATAAACATATATAAAAAATTATGTATTTACAAATGTATTTATATTTATAGATGTATTTCTATGTCTTTATATGTAGATTTTGTATATTTTTATACACACACACACATATGTATGTATGTGCGTATATATGTGTATATCTCTCTCTATGTATCTATACCTATACGTATACCTATACCTATCTGTACCTATATATATATATGAATAGTTGCCAGGGCAGGCGGGCAGCACGGGGCTGCCAGCCATCGGCCAATGCCGGATGCACCCGGAGGGGGAACGCGGGACGCTCTGCAGGGGCGGCGGGTCCCCTCGCCGCTCCCGAGTCGCGGAGCCCCGGTGGGGACGTGTCCGGCTTCCCAAGCGATAGGCGCGCAGGCGCCTCTCAATCCCCAGCTCCGGGGAGATGCTCTCGGACCTGGGAAGGGGATCGCCCTGCCATTCCCTGCCTCCTGCTTTCTTTCCGGCCCCTCTGCCGCACTTTTCCTCCAGACCCCTGACTCGGAATAATTTTTTTTTTTCCCCCAGTCGCTATTTTATTTTGTAATGTTGCCCACCTTACGGGAGCCCATTTGCTTTCCTGTACAGCTCCCGCTCCTTCAAATAGCGTTATCTGAAAGGAGACCCGCCTGTTGATTATCCCCGTCTGCCCTTCTCTGAGCTTCCACCCACCGTTTGCCCCCATCCCTCCCTCTGTTTGATTCCAAACCTTTGGATGGTGTTTTGGTGTCATTAGGAGATTAACATCCC